>OU015751.1:58660957-58693769 GCA_907169655.1 Acomys percivali
GAGAGAGAGAGAGAGAGAGAGAGAGAGAGAGAGAGAGAGAGAGAGAGGGAGAAAGAGAGAGAGAGGTGGCAAGCTGCTGCCTTCATCTGGCATGCCATGCCCCTCCAGTGCAGCAATGGTAGGTGACAACATCAGGTTGCTAGGCAACACAGAAGCAGGCTATTGGGATTGGCTTGCAGAACTAACAACAGTATTTTTAGAAAGAAAACAAATGCTTATGGAATATTCAGTTATTTTAGCTTCTGCAGCTTCTCTTGGATGCAGTACGTTATTTTGCTTTTTGTCACACTAAAGCACACACACATATGCACAACACACACACACACACACACACACACACACACACACACACACATATATACAGCAGCAGCACAGTAGAAGCTTACAGGTCACCATCACCTCCAGCATTACTGATGTGTGTACCCTCATCTTCTGTTCCTAACATTCCCATCCAATCTACTCTTAAAACTATATCCATACCAATTTATGTTACTGGCAACAGCTCAGGAATAAAATTGTCCAGAGTTCCTGATATTCTAAAGGCAATCAAAGTTTCTTTTCTTTTAATTACTTTAATTAGTTTTATTGTTTGAGAATTTAATTCATGAATATAATGCATTTTAATAAAACCTAACCCCATTCCCTCCCTTCCAACATCGGCTCTATCACCCCCACCACTTTCCCCTGTCAATTTTATCTGCTCCTTTAAAAACCCACTGAGTCTACATAGTGCCGCTTGTGTGCATGTGGGTGTGTGACTGACTATTGGAGCATGAGTAACTTTCAGGGACTGCTTCCTGTAGAAAAGTGATGTTTTCTCCCCTAGGGGCCATCTTTTGCTACTTCCTCAGCCAGGGTGGGACTTCCAGAGTCCCTTTGCCTCACCTGCCCTGTGATTCTGGCTGGCTTGATCTAGTACAGGCCTTGTGGTATGCAGTCACAGTCACTGTGAGTTCATGCATGCAACAGCTCTGGCATGTCCAAAGAAAACAACTATTTGCTGTTAGTCCTGCTCTGCTTCTGCCTCTTACAGCTGTCCCACTTTCTGTTCCATCTGTTCTATGAAAATCCCTGATGCCTATGGGGAAGGTATCTGCGTTATGCCTCTTGCAGGGCTGAGCACTCCATAGGTTCTTTTTCTCAGTAAATTAAAAGCTTGTAGATTTCTGTGTTGGGGCCATCTTCTGCAAAAAGAAGCTCCTCTGATGAAGTTTGAGAGATACATTAATTTGTGAGAAGATACAAACACAAGGGGACAATTATAACTGTGTCCATTTAGCAGAATGATGCTAGTAGGTTCACCCTACTTTATGACTTCCCGAGGGAGAAGTTCTTGGCCCCATTAACAGTACCAGGTATATGAGCAATCAATGTTTTGTTTGTTTTATCCAAATAATGAAAAAATCAAATGATGACAAGTTATAGCCCAATGAGGAACTAAGGGACAGTTGAGAGTGAACTGAATGCTTTCTTGTGTAAACTAACCAGAATTTACCTGGGAACCATGCCTAAGAGTGAGGGTGAGCATAGGCTAGCAGCTGAGTGCCTGTCTATTGTGTACAAAGCTATAAGTTCCATCTATAGTACTGCAGAAAGAGAGAGATGGAGGGAAGGTAGGAGGATGGAGAAAAGGAGGAGAAAGAGGAAGAGGAGGAGGAAAAGGAGAAGGAGGAGGAAGAGGAGGAGGAGGAGGAGGAGGAGGAGGAGGAGGAGGAAGAGAAGGAGGAAAGCCAGTCAGCTAATCTTGGACCTCAGCTGTCCTTGTAAATAATGAACATAGTCAGATCAACAGACTGTAGTTTTAGAATAATTTATAGTCTTCATATCACAAGATCAATGAGAAAATCTAACCCATTAACGAGGTATCAGAGAACTCCTTTGCTGTCTAGCACTGGGCTGGATTTAGCCAATGGAAGGAAGCAGTGGGGACTGGAAAACAGGAGAATGATGGCAGGTCCTCAGGAGCCTAGGTCATCCTTGCAGAAATATTTCAAGTCGACTGTGTCCTTCTTCAGGTAACCAAGTCTTTGTCCCTAAGTCCTAAAGGGGGGGTGGTTCTAAGCAAGCAGTGCCAGGTTTCCTTCCTTGCTTGTTTCTCTAACGGTTGACCTTACTTTTGTTTTTTGGCTTGAATGCTGCTGCAGCCAACTTCTGTTGTTTATAGCTATTCCTCATCAGCAGCTGATAGGCCCTGCTCTAGTTTCCTGGGAGATGTGGCCTGCACTCAGCTCCGGGCTCACTGGCCCGCAGGCTTCCTGAGGCTCAAGAGCAGCATGATTTTATATCGAAAGACCCAAGAGATTGCAAGGCAAGATTGCATTATGAGTCACTAGAGCAAGCCTCATGACTCAAAAGGAACCTGTGAAGGCTACTTTCAAATGTCGTAAATGCCCTGACTTCCGGAGGAAACCACAAGGTTTTATATTATGGTAAGTATTGAGTACGTTAACCTTTTCAAAGACAGAGTTCCATGTGTAATGATCCCATTGTCATGTAAAAATATCCACCATTCATTCCCCAAACATGTTTCACCTTCCTAAACAGTAGCTTTGTCCTCCTTAAACACTAATTTCTCACCCACCCTCTTATCAGCCCCTGGCGGCTACCATTCTACTTTCTGTGGTTGAACTTGACTGTTCTCCGTACAGTATTTTCCCCACTGTGTTTGGCTTTTCTCCTCCATTCTGCAGCCTATGTCAACACTTTTTTTTTTTTTGCAATCCTGAATTAAATAATTCCAACTGCAATATATGCAGTATTTTATTTAACTATCAGCAGGAAGTTAGGTTGTATGAAGTAAAAAAAAAAAAAAGCCTTTGTTTTTTAAGTTGCCTTATACACTTTAGAATAAATGAGCAGACTCATAATTTTAGGTAGAAGAAACCCTGGCCATCTGGCTCATTTAGGAGGGATGTCAGAATATGGGTGTTTCTGGCAGCAAATATGTGTCCCAGTCTAGAAGTGTGGGTATTCAAGAAACATCACTTTGTCTTTGCAAGTCTCTAACCAATTTTGAGAACACTAGCCAGGCTATTTAAAGATACACCGTTAAGGTCTGGCTCCTCCATCTAGGCTGGAGCAAGTGTCCATCATAGTAGTCAGACTGCTGAACTGTTCCATGCTGTGGGTGTGGAATGGTCATTGGCTCTCAGTCAGGTGCTAGGAACTGAATGAAACTCCAGGAGGCCCAGAAGCATCCTTAGCCATACACACCGAGTCATCTGTGCTCTGTCCATGGAGAACAAAGCTCTACCTTCTACCTTCAGTCTAATGACCTCACCCTATGCCCACTCTGTCCTGCTGCAACCATGTCACCAGGCTGCATTTCCTAGTTGTGGTTCCTCAGCCACTGTGTGACACCGGAAAGTGAAGGAGTCAGAAGCCAGGTGTCTTCTCACTCTTGTGGCAGGGCTCTAGTGTGTTTGAGGGTTTTGTTGTTGTTGTTTTAAATTTTATTTATTTATTATGTATACATTGTACATTAGATCATGTTATAGATGGTTGTGAGCCACCATGTGGTTGCTGGGAATTGAACTCAGGACCTCTGGAAGAGCTGACAGTGCTCCTAACCACTAAGCCATCACTCCAGCCCCCGTTGTTGTTGTTGTTGTTGTTTTCCATATTTCAGACGTCTGAGAGGTCACCCAGCTACTCTCAGCAGGGACTTCTTCCTCCTCATCCCAGGTAGTCTCCAGGCATGCCCACCGTCCAGTATAATCCCCTTGGCTGAAATTACATGAGTTGCCTCTGTTTTCCTATTTAGATATCATCCTTCTAGATTTAATGTTAAGGTTTCCTCCTCTATACTTGTCCATGAACATTATCCAAAAATGTGTTGCTATCTTCTAAGCCCAACAGACTCATCATTTCAGATACACGTAAGCTCTGTGTTCTCTCCGACCAGGGAGATTTGGCTCTGAGCCCCTTACAGTTGCTTTTCACACCTGTGGCGTCCATGTCTGTGGATCAACCAGCCTCACGCTAAAAATACCTGAGAAGGAAAACCTATATCTTTTAATGGACATATATAGACTTTCTTTGTCACTGTTTCCTAAATAATACAATCTATATTGTCAAGAAAACAAATGACAACAAATGCTGGCAAGGGTGTGTGGTAGGAATGTGAACTTGTTCTGCCATTTTGGAAATCAGTATGAAGATGCTTCAAAAAATTGAAAACAAAGATAGCACATGGCACAGATGTCCCAAGCTTGTATCTACACTGGAAAAAACTTAAGTCAACATACCATGAAGACACTTGCACATCCATGCTTATTGCTGCACTACCGGCAAAGCCAGGACATGGAACCATCAACATATGACTGGATTTTTAAAAATTGATACATATAGACAGTGTTATGTATGCAGCTGTAATGAAAAATGAAATTACAACATTTTCAGGAAAATGAGTTCAACTGGAAATCACTATGTTAAGCAAAATAAGGCAGACTCAGGAAGATAAACTACGGCATGTTTTATCTCTTATGCATAGCATAGATTTAAAATTATACATATATTTATGTATATATATATATATATATATATATATATATATATAAGCCTATGTTTATATATGACCTTGTTTGTTCTCTAAAACTAGAAAGGGAGAAGACAAGAGAGGAGAAGACAAGATCTTAAGGGAGCTTGGGACTAGAGAAAGTAGTGAAATAACTGGGAGAAGAAAGAGAATCAGCTTGGTGGAGAAGAGTGGGCGTGAGGCAGGGCAGTGGGGAGTGTAGGGTGATGAAACCATCGCATCTGCAGGAAATGGGGGGCTTTAGAGAAGAAGAACTGGTTCAGGTGGTGCCAGTGCATTTCAAACTTCTGTTCCAAACTGTCCATACATGAAGGACCCACAAAGGCATTTTAAAACATTTTATTTTGTATGTATGAATGTTTTGTCTGCATGTATGTATGTGCACACATGTGTGCCTGATGCTTGTGAGGTCATCATAAGGCACTGGGTACTTTGGAACTAGAGCTGCAGATGGTTGCAAGCCACCATGTGGGCGATGGGAATCAATTCTGAATCTTCTGCAAAAGCAGCAAGTGTTTTTTACTGCCAATCCATCACCCCAGTGTCCCCTACAGGCATTTGTAAAACTCTTTCTTCACTAGAGATCAGAATCCCTTGCATTTGATCCTTTGTTATGACCTGTGAATGTATTACCTAAAACTCACTGTACCTAACAGCAATAAATTTGGGAATGCCATGCACTGGTTTGTCCAGTCCTTAAACTCCTGCACAGTGAAGTGAAATATGCTGTGTGTTGCATATACCCTCGGTAGTCATTGCTCACACTGGCTTCTCATCAGCACAAAAGTCATCGCTTCTGGGCTAGGGGTATAGCTCACGACAGAGCATTTGCCTAGCATGTGAAAGGCCCTGGAGTTGATCCTTAGTGTCGCAAAAACAAACATCAATCTATTGCTTCTGCTATATTAAGAAGTTTCTATCTGAAACAATGTGTAGTGAACCATTCCCAATCCCTTATTAGATTTTCAATCCTTCTACTTTACCTTTAGCCACTTTTTAGCCTCATGTAGGTACAGTACAGTCTGGAAACCCTTGCCTCCTATAGACAAAATTTCTAGGAAACTTTCTAGGAAATTTCTAGCCAGTAGCCATGTTCAGGTCTTATAGGGGTTAACTCTCCAGACTGCAGTCACCAGTACTAGTCTGTGTTCAGCATATGTGCTCTGTTGAAGGCATGCAGCCCACGTGAGAATGGAGTCTTGGAGGCATAGCTAAACAGCTGTTGCTGTGATAACTAATGTTTATTTTCTGTGATCGTGTCAGAGTTACTCCTGGCACGTAACTGGTAGTCCAGCCCATAGCAAGTGCCTGGCCAAGTGCTGATGGAGAGCTTCTATAATTACTGCAGGACAGAAGGGTTGGTTTCCATTTTTCAGCACTATGAAGGGAATTTAGGGGCCTGGGTTACAAACTGTCTCTGGTAAACTAATAAGCAAACCATGTAGACTTCCTGAAGTCAGAAGCCTGAGATCATCCCACCTGTCAGATGCTTGTATAGCTTTCAGATCAGTGGAGATGTAAGACATTAAAACCACGTGGGAAAACATGGTTCCGTGACACATAGAAATTAAATGGCAAGACTTTCAGGGTATGATGGTGCAGTATAAATGCCTTTTTAATGACTCCAAGAGTGAGGAGTATGAAGGCAACAGGGGAAACTACACTCTAAAAAGAGAAACAGAAGACTCTGCAATCAAAGAGGTGATGGGACAGCTAAAAAGCACAGAGAAACAAAAAGGCAACTCAAAACAGTCTGGGAAGCGTGTCTCAGCTCTAAGGCCAGTCCCAGGTGCTGTGGAGGGGAATTCCATGCAGAAGGTCAGGTGACTCTGGACAGCAGCCTGCCCTGGTGACAATTGCCTTCCAGCCCCAGGTTCAGAAGGAACAATAAAGAAAAAAAATTTTTTAAAAGAAGCTTTAAATCCAGGGCTGATATTTGGTCTGAACAAAACTCCTCCTGCATGGCAGGTTAGTTTTAGAGACCAGAGTTTGAAGTGTTATATCCAGGAGCATCCTGAGTAGAGTACAACTAAGGACCAAAATATTCTGGGTGTCAGAGACACGAAACAATCCCAATTCAGTCTCCTGGGGTGACTCTGCTACAGACTGGGGCCAACCACTAGGGGCAGTTGTGGAGTGGTAGGATATCAAAGGAACAAGGGCTGTGGAGGACTTGTGGTTGGTGGCACCATGGTCTGTGGTAAGCCCAAAACCAGCACTCTGGGAGGCAGAGGCAAGCAAATCCCCATGAGTTCAAAGCCAGCCTGGCCTACAAAGCAAGTTCAGGACAGTCAAAACTACACAGAGAAACCTTGACTACAAAAATCAACCAACCAACCAACCAACCAACCAACCAACCAAACCAAACCAAAACAAGACAGTTCTTCAAGTCAGTTAAAATGCTCAGTCTTATTGCCTTAATTTCTTTTCCTGTCACTGTGATGAAATACTCTGACAAAGACAGCCCCAGGAAGAAAGAGTTTTGGCCCATAGGTCCAGGTTACAGTCTGTCATGATGGTAAAGTCAAGTCATCTGAATCTTGAAGCTATTGGCCACATTATGCAGTTGGAAGAGAACAGGAGCATATATGCTAGTGATAGGCTATCTTTCTGTGCTTTTGAAGATGTCCTCCCCAAGGAATGCCCCTGTCTGCAAATAAGATGGGTATCCCCACACCAACGAACATAATCAAGATAATCCCCAATGCCTACCAGAAGCCTTTCTCCCAGGGAAGTTCAATTTTCTCAAGGTGAAAATCAACATTAGCTATCATACTTACCAAAGGAGCAGATAAAGTAGATGAAAGAATGTCAGGCACCTAAGAAAATAGAGAAAAATAATTTAACAAAACATACAAGACCCTACCTCACAATTGAGAGAACAAATTTTACAAACAGTCAGCATAGGCAAAGGATTAAGGTACAAACTAAAGGTACAGAAAACCTAGTCAGTGAAATAAGAGCACAAATCTCTCAATGCCAGAAGGACGTAAGTATCCATGCACAGAAGCTTTTAGAGCCCTGTGTAGACATGTCCAGAAAATAACCTCTCCATACCTCATTACTAAAGGTAACAAAAGTGCAGAGCAAAGAACAGTGAATTCTTCAAGAAGAATCACCTAGCCACAAGTTAAGGCAGACACATCAAAACAACTGTAGATCCCTCCACAGAAAGTAAAAGGACACAAGGACATGCAGTGAGATATTTCAAACATTAAAAAGAAATAACTGCTGTCCTTGATCACCACATAAAGCAACGTTATTCTTCAGAATCAAAGGTGAAAGAAGGGCTTTCCCAGCTAAACATAAGATGGAGGAATTCATGACCACTAAACCAGAAGATACAAGACTCAGCCTGTCTGTGGAAAGAGGCTAAGAGACAAACAAAGCAGGACGGCAGAGAAAAGTCTAAGTCTCTCCAGAAGAGAAGCAACTGAGACTGAAGAAAGAAAAACAAGACTACCTTGCTGAATCTTTAAACCTTCAGGAAGATTAAGAAAAAAGGAAATGAACTTTGACTACCCAAAACAACTGGAAGAAAAACAACAAAATTTTTTGTTTTCTGAAACAATATCTTACTATGTAGCCCTTGACGGCCTGGAAATTGTTTTGTAGACCAGGCTAAGCTCAAACTCACACAGATCTACATTCTGCCTCTTGAGTGATGGGATTAAAGGCATAAGCCACTATTCAAACATACATGTCTTTAAAAAAAACACAATGTAGTTTTTAAATGTATTTTATTTTTTAAATTAAGAATTAGATACTTATTTCCCTCCAGTTTCACACTTTCAATTTCTCTTATGTGCCCTTCATTGCTACCTTTCAAAATCAAGCCTTTTGCTTAAAGAAATCAAAACTTTTCTTTTATTTAAATAGTTTTTTCTCATACATGATATTCTGATGATAGTTTCTTCTCCCAATTCTTCCTCACTGCCCCTGCTTCCAGATCCACAACATTTCTGTCTCTCTTTAGAAATCAAACAGGCTTCTAAGGGATAATAATAAAATAAAATAAAATAAAATAAAATAATTCCAAAAACAAATCCTAATATAACAAAACAATCACACATGGAAAAGAGCCAAAGAAAAAGAATGAGATACCTAGAGACACGGAGACACATACACACAGAGGAATCTCTAACCAGAAGCCATAATATATACACAAAGGACATATAAGATTAAAAAAGAAAAAAAAGAAAAGCCCTAACTCAACATTATGAGACAAAGAACTTCCAAGAATGCCACTGATCTTTTTTAAAATCAGTTTTGTTCTTTTAGAGAACATTAACTCATACGCAAATCAGTTCCTATAGCAGAGTAAACTGTTTAGCTTTGAAAGGACAGGATGATGATGGAAGAGGAGAGGCTGGAAGCTGTTCCTGGAAGCTGGCAGGCAGTGGTGCCTGGAAGCAGGACCACAGAGGCTGTTGTCTCTCCAGAGTTGGCCTATTCTGAATTAAATATCAAACTCACCACGTGGGTGTGTGGATTGGATGACCGTGCAACCCTTTGCATCAAAATTTAAAGCACTAAGCTGAAGACAGATCAACGACCCAAAACATATTGATAATTTAATATATTGAAGCACATATATTTATTACACAGTAGGTATAAACTTGCTTGGGATTTTCACAAATGCATACTTTTGAAGAAGAAGAAATAGAAAACATTTTGGCAAATTCAGGAGCCCCTAATTATGTTGGGTGTCTGGCATGAATCTCTTCTCACATTTTGCAAATGGTAAAAATTATTTTCCCTTAGTAAAATACAATATCCTGTCTGGAGGCCTGGGAGGAAGAGAGCCCTTTAAAAGAAGCTTACACAAATCTTTTAAAAGTGTTCTTGGACACAAAGAAGGCAACAGTTGGCTGAATCAAGTATGAACACAGGAGAAGGACAAGGATTATATTTCACATAAAGTACACATGCAGTTCAGCAGTCACAGGAAAGCTAGACAAAAATCCAGGAAGGAAAAGAGATTTGGTTTTGTTAAGCCAAAAAAGCTGAAAGTTAAATGGTGACATTTGACACAGTCAAGATGTCACCTTATTTGTTAACTTCTCCTCAAAATGAACTCTTACTGCTCAACACAAGGGTCATTGTTCTCCAGTTTACTTCAGATACTCAACCACTCTGATTATTGGAGGTTCAAGGCCAGTGACCCCTGGCACTCACAGAGTCTTTGATGCTTCATGGGTCCCACAGAGGTATTTTAACAGAGCCTTGGAGAACTGATGCTCACCGGAAGCTGGGGAAGACAGCTTGGCAGTCATTTATATTCCAGCTGGACTTTCACTGTCAGGCTACAGGTTGCGAGTTTAGGTCCAAAAAGGTGTGGGTGGAGGCAAAGAAAGGAATGGGGACAGAGGGTGGGATAGGGAGGAAGGTCTTGAGGGAGGGTAGGAGGGATGATAAAAAGAACAGGCAAGTGGAGCTGGGGCTCCTTCCCTAATTAAGACAACATCCTGAAAGCAAAAGAGCACAGGAAAGAGCTCATCTAAATCCCCAGCATGGTAAGAGGTGGGTCAGCTACTCAAAGAAACAATGAACTGGAACAGAAGACACGCCTTCCTGAACAGTCCTGGAGAACAGCTCCCATGGCTCCTTCCCTTCACTGGTGCTTGGTTTCGTACATAAAGGTGTTCTAGTCCATTCCAGTTGCTATAACACACTTCCAGACTGATGGCTTGTACTGACTGCAAAAGCCAAAACCAAGTCCCTAGCCAACTCGGCATCTGGTTTGTAGATAGCTCTTTATTGCCTCCAGTCATGGTCTCTGGAAGTAAAAAAGGCAAGAGCCCCTTATATCAGGCCCCTGGTCACCCCTATTCTCTAACCACCTCTAAAGGCTCCAATTTCAATGTTGTCACTTTGGTGGTGGGGAATTCAACATAGAAGTTTGGGGACACAATGTATTCAGACCAAAGCACAGGTTTCCCACTTTCTCATGAAAATGTATTATTGATGCATGCATTATTGATATATGCTATTTTTATAGGAACAAAAATATTAATAATTTAGGAAATTTGTTTTGAATTGATACAAATAAGCTATACAGGTTAAGGGGATACTATGTAATAATATTCAAATTATCTATAAATTTCTTTTTCTTTCTTTCTTTCTTTCTTTCTTTCTTTCTTTTTCTTTTTTTTTTTCTTTTTTTTCTTTTTTTTGGCTTTTCGAGATAGAGTTTCTCTGTGTAACAGCTGTCCTGGACTCGCTTTGTAGACCAGGCTGGCCTCAAACTCAGAGATCCACCTGCCTCTGCCTCCCAGGTGCTCGGATTAAAGGCATGTACCACCAGGCCCAGCTAATTTCTTAATGTTTACATCAGATTAAATATATATGCTTTCTCAACTATTTTTTATGGTGAAAAATGTCAAAATCATTTTGACATATATAGTCTGTAAATTCACAAAATTTATATAACACTTTCTCCAAATCACTTATTTCTATCAGTAAAAGATGACAAGAAAAAAAAAGACACCTTAAACTTGTATTTTTGTTGGAACACAAAATATGGAGACAACACGCACTGTTTAAAATCTCTAAGATGGCACTGAAAGATGGCTGTGCAAGTGTTGAGTTGAGTTCCAATCCCCAGCACCCATGTAAAGCTGGGCCAGTGTTGTTTTATAAGGTGGGAAAAGAGTCCCCAAGAACTCGTGGGCCAATTAGACCAATGTATATAGCTATGTATGAGACAGACCTTGATCGCCAACAAAATGGAATGTGAGAATGCAATGTGAGCCTACATTCAACCTAAGCACACACATACATACATACACACAAACACACACACACACATACACACATGCGAGCATACACATACACTTCTAAGGTGGGCAGGAAGTAGGAATAGGCAGTCTTAAGAAAAACAAAACCATTCTATCTCCTTCCATTTTCCATCCTTTCGTCAGCATTTTGTTCCTTCTTTTTTCCTTCCTACTTAACAAAACAAAACAACAGCAACAATAAAATTCTCCAAAAAAGGCAGGCCAGCATATCTTTGGATTTAAGTTGCCAAAGTCAAGGGTCATTTCCAAGGGGGTCTAGAATCAAATACGGGAAAGATAACTGAGTTGAAGATGGTGTTTGGCAACGACCTGAGCCTATTAGCTCTTCATTTCACTTGAACTCTCACCAGTCCACTGCTGTGGTAGTGCAGCATGGATGCGAGAATAAAGCTATTAAGAGAGGTAACTTTTCTTGCTTTAATCCCTTGTTTTGACATGGTTAGGCACAACAAAAGAAGCCTCAAATATCATAGACTTTTATTTAATGGGTAATAACTTTGAGCTTTGTTCTGTTCATGGGCTAGGAGGGTCAGTGACTGTGAACTCTTGTAGCTGCAGGAATGTCAGTCTTGATTCCAGAACTAATGGGTATATCGGAAAAGAATGTGTGCGTTGGATGAGCACGTCCCTAGTAAAGCCAAACAAACAAATAAGCTCAAGTTAGGAATGTCTGCGGTTTCCCGCTTATCATGTCCTCTCCTTCCTTCATAAATCTGGATATTTATGGAAAGCCAGCTTTTCTGAGTAGGCTGTTTTCAGTAACATTCCAGAAGCAAGAAACTCAAGGTCTGTTTTGCTTAAATTGAAAGGAAAAATGTAGGAGGGAAAGAGAAAGAAGCAAGAAGTGGGAGGAAAGAACCAGACTTAGAAGAATGAAGGTTGAACTTCAGTGCTTTATCTGGAAACCTCGACCAGCACCTGCTAGAGCCCTGGCCTGGGCTGTTACCCTGATCTCCCAGGACCAGCTCTCTTTCAAGGCTGCTGGCTACCACGGTCAGGAAGAATGCTATTGCTCCCTGTGACCCTGTGACTCTGTCCCACTTGCTCAGGGCTCCTGCATGTAGGTACACACCTGGCTGCTTCAGATGCACAAGTCTGAAAGATCTTGACCCTTCTTAAAGGTTCTAGACTCAGGAGCACTTCATTTTAATCAGGTTTCAATAGTGAGCAAAAATAGGGACAGAAAAGTATGGGACCCGAAGGTGTCCCATTGCTGCTGGGCTGGCAGTTGCTGGTTCATAGCCCCGACTTTGTAGCCTATAACATTCCAGGCTAAATATACCAGGCAGGCCATTGCAGACTCCTAGAGTGCTCCAGCCTTGAGGCATAAACTAAACACTTCACATGTCTCTTAGAAGGCTCTTGAACAGGAAAAGAGAGCACTGTTGTTCTGGGCTAGACCTCTTCTATAACTCAGAACAGAACCTATAGTTTCTGCTCCAACCTCTGCAGCCACACAGCAGTGCAGCACAAGTCAGTCTACTGGAGCATGCACACATTGCTGTCCATTTCAGCCTTAGGTGACACTCATAATTCTGTTCTTTGCTTTTATGAGACTGAAGACTAGAGTGGGAGTCGTGCTGCTTAAGACTTTGGTAGAGAGCAGCCAATGGCAGAGCAGTAATTCTGTGACTGGGTTTGGACATGCAGCATCTGGCTCTAATTAGAAAAAGGCAATATAAAGGTCCCCTGTACTTCCTGAATGTTGGGAGGGGTCACCCATTCTTGTTCCATCACCTACCCTTAAAGGCTAAGAAGATGCCTGCTAAAATTGTGTATAGAGGAATTTACTTATTTTTTCAAGAGAAATTCTGGTGCTGGGTCTTAATTTCTTTTCTCTCATTGCCAGTGTTTTGCTTACTAATATCAGAAGTAAAAACAACAACAACAACAACAACAACACAAAAAAACAAAACAAAAAAACAAAACAAAAACAAAAAATGCCAGTGTTCTCACTAGCCATGGTTAGAAATTGCTAATAATAGGGTTTCTTTATTTCTGTTAAGTAAGATTTCCAAGAGCCATTGTTTCTGACTGAGTCCTTGTACTAGGTCTGTGAAACCAGACTGCAAACCAGAACGAAGTCATTCCTGTTATGTGCCATGAAGTCAAACTGAAAGGAAAGGGCAGTTTCTTAACAAAAGCAGATTCACAGCTACCAATCAACATGGGCCTGGTGTCCTTAACCAGACATGGAAAGTGGCTCTGTGACACCACTGTGATGGTTAGAACTGGCAGGCATTGGATCACCTGGAGGATAGGCTTCTGGGCATGTCAGTGTGTGGGTGGATGTCTTTGCTACATTAGTAGATTCACGACACTCATCTTAATTGTGGGCAGGACCAACCCCTGGGCAGAGGATCTTTGGCAGTAGAACACTTAGAAAATGACCTGAGCACATGTTCACACTTCTGAGATCCTGACTGTGGATGTGGTGTGACGGTTCCCTCAGACTCCTGTTGCCTTGACTTTTCCACCATGATGGCAAAGTCTGTGCCTTAAACTACAAGTTAAAGCAGACCCTTTCCCTTTGAAGTTGTTTTTCTCAACAGGAAAGAAACAATCATTGACCAAATACTTTATTCTTTGTTTCTGCCTATAAAGCCAGCCTCCCCTACTAGCTCATGGTCTGTCAGTTCTTCTAGGTCTTCAGATGTTGCACTACTGACTTAGGAATTGTTGAGAGATCTACCTATTGTTCATGGATCTTTAGTCTAATTTGATGACTTTTTTGGGATCAGTTTTCATCATTTTTTCCTAATACAGAATAAGATACAATAATTACTATTCAGTAACAGACGCTACATTTTTCACATGACATTTCATCAATTCTTTCCTTCCTTCCCTCCTTCCTTTTTCCCCTCCCTCTCTTCCTTTCATCCTTCCTTCTTTCCTTTCTTCCACCTCTCCCTCTTTCCTTTCTTTCTTTTTTCTTTCCCCCCTTCTTTGGTGGCCTCTGGGCCATCTGAAAAACAAAGAGAAAGGTTAGGGTTTTCTTGGGAAAGAAAAAGCTCCTGAAGGTGTTTATAACAGGACCTCACTGATGCTGGCATGCTGAGGAGCTGGCAACCTATCTCAGCCTATAGTCAAAGCAGGCTTGTTGGGCTTGGGAGACAAGTGTGTGAGGCCAGTTAGATGTCCTGATGCAGCCAACTGTTCTGTACTATTCCAGATAAGCTATTTGGAAAACATTTTGTGGTGGTTCCTGCTTTTGGACAAATTGCGCAGGGTAGTCTCTCTCCGTGGCTTTTCTCAGCAACAGAGGGCTGGAGTTTTATACAAGAAACTTCATTTGGGATCTGGCAATTTCTACTGCATCTTCTTAAAACCTTCAGATCACCCTCAGTTGCTTCCAAGTTGATATCTAAACTGTTTGGCTTGAGCTGGGAGTTCCCATGACCAACCCTATAGACTCCCCCACAGGCCATATAAAAGGGTGAAGAAACCTAGAGTAACAGAAACCTCTGCCCAACATCACTCCCCACACTTATCAAGGCTGTCCCCACAGCTGTTTAGTTTACTACCCCAGGACACTGTTAGGCCTGATGATGGCTGACAGAGACTAGATGGGGACAGCATGAGGATGGTGGGCCGGAGACCAGTATAACAAGCAACCTCTCTTTGCTTTCTGTCATCTCCTCTGGACACACAGGCTCAGTGCTACCAATGTTTCCTCTTTTTCCTCCAATGTCTGGAACTCAGGAGGGCAGCTTCTGCCTGCCAGCTTTCTATGCATCCCAGGTGATCTAGTATTTCCCCCAGTGCTCTTATTCTCTTATAGTCTCTCAGTGGGACTCTGAGGAAGGTTTTCTTCTTCTGAGTGGTACTTGCAAGACTTTAGCTAAACTATTTTAAAAATAGTTCCTAACATTTCTCTAAATCATCAGGGAGAAGATAGGTTCCAGATAGCCTGAAGTCAGATAACATTCACAGGAAAAAAATTGTTTGTGACAACTCCCTGTTCTTTTTTGGTTTGGGGTCCTCTGGCCCCCTCCTCTTCTACAAACGATTTCATCTAAACTCTGTTGAGGAACGTGATCTTTTCTCAGCACTGAACAGTGGCTGGGTAGGAAGTCTTTGGTACAGGATTAGGAGGAACAAAGCAGCTCATCACTTAATTAGTAGCCAGCACATGGGATTAAGATGGTACGCCAAGGTAGTCACATGCAGAAACTGACCTGGGATCAGAGCTCACTTTCAAAAGCAACAGTGGTGCCCTAAGTCCTATGTCATAGGAGCCCAAAGGGTAGAATGTTCAAAACTTCTCAGGCCAAGTGTTCCATTAGCATGGTCTCTGCCTACAACTGTCCACGTGTCCAAGTGTACAAGCAGATCCACACTGACTATACGGGGCTTCACAGTCACTTGCCTTCCATTCTGTGCTCCTGCTGAGTGTTAGAAGACCACTGAGAGCAGAGACTCCAAGTGACTTGGGAAGTCTACTCAGTAGAGTCCATAAGCGATAGCACACAGTCCACAAACAAGAAGCACGTTGGTACGTGCAGGGTGCTTCCATTACCTTGTTGCATTGCTCTATGCTGTAGTTTGAATGTGTCCTCCAGAAGCATGTACTTCTTAGAAATATTCCTAATGCAACAATATTGGGAAATGGGGCTCATGGGAAATGTGTCATGAGGGTCCAGCTCATCAAAGGGCTTAATCACTTGACTTTAAAAAATTCTCTGTGCTTCTGCCATGGTACAAAATAGTAAGAGCCCTATACAGATGTGGAGCAGTTACTGGTCTAGAGGCATGGGCCTTTTGGCTTCCAGAACTTTTGGTCAAATGGGTTATAAATGACCTAGTCTCTACTACTATGTTACAATCTTACAAGATAGATGATGATGTTAGTCAAAGCACTGAAACAACAAGCCCAAGAACTCAGAAACATATTTTTCTTTTTCTGGACAAAGTGGCTTTATTAGAGTACCTGGATCACAGTGGGACTTAGGAATTAGCATTGGGGCCCTTCTTCTTGACAAAGGTGGTCATGACATTGACAAAGCGATGGTTGTACTGAGTTTGCTGTTTGGCCCAGCTTGTCCTCCTCCTCCTCCTCCTCCTCCTCCTCCTCCTCCTCCTCCTCCTTCTTTTTCTTCTTCTTCTTCTTCTCCTTCTCCTCCTCCCCCTCCTCCTCTTTCTCCTCCTTGTCCTATTTGGCCACCATGGGAGTTTGACCTCTCACTTTTCCAGCATTCAAACTCCCAAGGTGGCCAAGGTCTCTACACCACACTGGCCTAGGGTGGCCTCATCCTCCAGCAGCAAACCTGCCAGAAGCCACATGAGCTTTGATCTGGGTGACCATCTCCTGGCTGGTCATCTCAAGTGTGTGTAGCTCCTAGGTGAACAAAGAGCTGCATGTTGGCAACTAACTTACAGGTGCCCATGCTGCTACCACAAAGATGGACTCAAGAAAAACCAGACACTTTTTTTCCCCACATTCACTGTGGTATAATTACTGTAATTACAGACAGGAAACCAGTAAGTAAGGGCTTATTTTCCCTACATTCTTGCAAGCATTTTCTGCCATTTGTTACCTTGCTGTAACTGTCCTGCCTGGAATGAGATGGAATGTTGAAGACAGCTAAAGATGTTGAACACCTTTTCCAAATATCTATTGTCCATTTGTAGTTCTTCTCTTGAAAATAGTCCATTTGACTCATTAGTCCATTTATTGATTGTACAATTTGTTCCATGTATATTTAGCTTTTATAATCTTAATATGTCCAGGATATATGTTGCTTATCTGAAGTATAATCAACAATGATTTTCTCTTGTTCTGTAGGCTGTCTTTTCATCCTGACAATTATTTCATTTACTGTGCAGAAGCTTTTCAGTTTCTTATAATCTCATTGTTAATTCTTAGTATCATTTCCTGAACTATTGAAATCCTATTTAGAAAATCCTTGCCTTTGTTGTATATTGAAGTATTTTACACTTTTACTTTTAGTAATTTCAAAATATTAGAGCCTACATTACATTTTGGCCTATTTTAAATTGTTTTTTGTGCCAAGTGAGACATGTAGATCTAGTTCTCTCACAGATTTTGTTAAAGATAGTGTCTCTTCTTTTCTTTCTTGTTTTTCAAATACTGCAAAATCAAACACATCCACCTGCCAGATTTCATTCCTTTTGGTACCATTATGGTTACTTCTAGCAGGCAATGGGATTTGGTTATACAGAAAATATGTAGGACACTTTTAATTATTTCTTTAGCTTGTTAACAAATGATAAGAGAATTTTTTCTTTAAACCTTTATTGTTAACATAATAAAGGCTATATATAGCAAGCCAATAGCCAACAACAAATTAAATGGAGAGATACTCAAGGAAATTTCTCTAAAATCGGGGACCAGGCAAGGCTGCCCATTTTCTCCATATCTCTTCAGTATAGTTCTTGAAGTTCTAGCCAGAGCAATAAGACATCAAAAGGAGATCAAGAGGACCCAAATAGGAAAGGAGGAAGTCAGATTATCCCTATTTGCAGATGATATGATACTGTACATAAGTAACCCCAAAAATTCTGCCAGAGAACTCCTACAGCTGATAAACATCTTCAGCAAAATGGCTGGATACAAAATTAACAAAAAACATTAGTAGCCTTCCTATAGACAAATTACATTCTTTTTTCTTTAAGACAGGGTTTCTCTGTTTTTCCCTAGCTGTCCTGAACTCACTTTGTAGACCAGGCTAGCCTTGAGCCCACAGAGATCTGCCTGCCTCTGCCTCCTGAGTGCTGGAATTAAAGGCATGCACCACCTCACCCAGTCTGAGGGTGTCTTTTCTACAATGTGTATTTTTTTTATGACTTTGTTAAAAATTAGGTGTTTGTAATTGCATGGGCTTACTTTTGTCTCCTCTAATCTATTCTCCAGGTCTACACATCTGCTTTTATGTCGGTATCACGCTCTTCTGTTTCCTGATCCAATGAAGTCAACAATCAGAACTATCAGTTACCCTCCTTGTTTTCAGGCACCTAATGGGTGTTTTGATGTGTTATCCTTGCATGAGAGAACACTACCACCACCACCACAGCACAAATGGCAGAGCAGAAACTCAACCTCAGCCACTCTATCTCTTTGGTGAGCATTTCCTCTTGCCCAGAATAGCACAGTGACAACATCAGGAAATTGCCCATCACATGGGAGGGAGGCAGGCTCTACTTTCATAGGCCACTTAATTGAAGTCAAGAGAATCTGAGTTTGTACATGACTCCTGTGAATGGATCAGAAACTACCTTTCTGAAGGCTTCGTGCATGAGTTCACACAGGCACCTCCAGCTTGTTCAAGCTCTTTCTTTGAAGGGGCCCATTATTCGTCTTCAGGCTTGGTCTTTACTTTTAGGTCAGATTAGAAGTTCTTTCAAGTTCCATTTTTAGAATGGAACTGAAAATAAATGACTAAAACTTTCAGAGTAATAACTTAGGCCAAGTAACTGAAGGGTGTGGGGGTGCATTTTTCAGTGTTAAGACACTCCCTCTTCTAGCATAAGAACCACCATTACAGTAATGTTCTGTTTGTTAGTTTGACTGTCTAATGCTCATATTTGGATCAAAAAATGAAGTGAGAACTCCTGGTAGATGTAGGTGAAAGTTAGGCCACAAAAATATACAAAGTTTTTGATAGTTAGACTCCAAGTTCACTGATGTTAACCTGATATTTTAATTCTTATAAAACATGCCTCAGTAGATTCAGTCTTGACATTCTGTCATTGAGGGTAGCAAGCTCAGAAATCATTGCCTGGAGCAGGGGAAGAAGATTCCAGTTCTGACTAGTTTCACTGGAAGAGTGTACACGTAAGGAAGAGGATGCTGGGTTGTGGGTGTTTAAAAACACTTCTAGGAACTAGTTGGTGCCTTTGATGACTGCCGTTAACCATTAACCACATTCCTCAGGCTCAGAAAACAGAAATACCTGCAGAAATACCACTAAGTTTCCCCCAGAAGAGGAAGGAATTTTTGAAGATGAAAAGGAAAGCTAAGAGAAGGCCAGCCTGTGCTCACACTGTGATTTTTAGCAAAAAGACAAGCATACAGAACTCTGCTTCTGTTGCTTTTCTTTACTGAAATGCTCATTTTCCATTGGACACATCTGGGATGAGCTCTCTCTACTGTGCCCATGGATCTGCCATGTGATTTACATAGACATTATTTGACCTAGTGTCTGGTCAATGAGAGAGATGCTAAAAATTGGGAGGACTTTAGTCCATTTCTTTCTGGTGTCAAAAGAGAGAGACAAAATACACAACATGAAATTTACCCTTCTGTTTTAAGAATGCAGTTCATTGGCATTAAAACTTCATAATGCTATATACCCTCATCCCTCTATCTTCAGAAACCTTTGCATCTTCCTGGACTGTGGCCATCCTCATAAGTGCCAGCTTGATTGTTTCTGACTTTGTTTTTCATGAGCAATACTGCTATGAAAAAAGGAGAAAGAAGCCAGAGTCCTGCTTTCAATTCTTGCAGACACATCAGGCAAGGTTGAATTCTTGAGTAATGTAATTCTATGTTTAAGTTTCAAGGAACAAAGTATTGTTTTCTACAATGCCAGCTCTACTTTACCTCTCTCTACAACAGCAAAGCCTAGGGCTCCAGTTTCTTGGTTTCTACTCCAGCATTTGTAGCTTCCTGTTTTTAATATAACTGTTATATCGGCTCACTTTTTTGATACTATCATGAAATGCCCAAGGCATCCTTAATAAGAAAGGACCTTTTTTTCAGTTCATGTTTCTGGGAGTTAAAATGCATGACATTAACATCAGTTGGGCTCTGGTGAAGATCTTATGGTAGGTGTCTTACACTGCCTGAAGTGCAGGAAAGAGAAAGCGATCTCATAATAGACAGTCAAGAAAGCAATCAAGAACCACGGCACAGGCCTATGGCCGCAGCTGCTTGGGAGGCTCATCCAGGATAATTGAAAATTTACATTTTGCTTGGGCCAAGTAGTTCAAGGGCAATCTGGGCAACTTAATGAAATTCTATCTCAAACTAAAAAGTAGAGGAATGTTAGGAATAAGCTCAGCGTTCAAGGTTTGCCTAGTCATGTGTGAGGCTTTATGTTATAGTCCTAATAACACACACACACACACACACACACACACACACACACACACATACACACACACACACACACAGCCAAGGTGATGGGAGGGGCTAATAATACTTTCTGTAACAATGGCCTTGAGACTTAACCAAAGTCTCCAGATAATAACTCCAATCCCTTCCTAAGAGATTCCCAGTAGCCTCACCAATTCCTTTTAAGGGTCTGTCCTTTTACAATCCTACAACCCCTTAAGCTCACCACACTGGAGTTCAAGATTAACAACATACTTATAAACTATATTTAAACCATAGCAGCCCAGGTACAATTGTGAAATAGCCTCTTTCCACTGTAGCCTTTAAAAAGGGTGCAACTTGGAATGTAACTTTAACTTGTTTTGAAAGAATTTTCTAGCTCAAATCACAGAGATTTGTTTATGTATTTATATAATTATTTGCTTAGGGACAGGCTTTCATTGTGTAGCCTTAGCACTTGAAATGAGCTATATAGACTAGGTTGGCCCCAAACTCACAGAAGTCCACCCGCCTCTGCTTCCAGAGTGCTGAGATTAAATGTGAGTGCCAGCACACCATCTGACCCTCATATCACAGAACTAGGTGAACATAGCTTGAAAAACAACAAAAAATGAAAACAAAACTGAATAATTGGATGAAAATAGAATGAAAAGATAAGCCAATTAGGAAGAAAAAATGCAAATATTTGAATTGCCTGAGCGCCACACCCTGTACAGAACAGTCTTAGAACCTTGACTACGTGTGGCAAGGGAACGAAAAATGACAGACACACAGACACACAGACACACAGACACAGGTGAAGAAAAGCCAAGGCCACAGCTGGGCCTGATTTGATGAAGTCACACTGTGTAGCAACAACCTGGTACTTCATCCTTTTGTTATTTGCATCACAGAGGGGAGAAATGTGTCTATAGCAGAGCTATAAACATGCAGAAAGAGGAAGCTGCTGTTACTAGTTTTTGTATACACTGGTTAATTGTTCTTAACTGTGATTGCTTGCTCACATTATCAACATTCAGCCTTGAACCAGAGGAAAGCTTTGCCATCCCTCTGAGCCTAACAGAGTGGAGAGCGTTGCTGCTTCCTTGGGTCTGAGGTATTTATTCTTAATGTGGTTGTGCCCATATCACTCAGGACTTCAACATTCAATCAAGGACCTCAACCAAGAAACTGGATCTCCAACTGAGCAGCAGCTTAGTAGGCAATATACACTCTTGGCTTGTAGTAGGTCCATGAGGGAGTCTCTGTAAGACGCCAATACTGGGTATGTGAAAGTACATGCTGGTTGATGGGGCTCCTTCCCAGGAAGATTGAAAATCTTCCTCTCCAGAGGCCTTGGAGATGAAATCCATGTTCCTCATTTTCAGGGCATACTTCCAGGGAGGACCATTAAAGGCTTCACATTCAGTCTGCCAGTATGAGTGTGAATAGCACCTTGGCTGGCAGGGGAGGAGTCACGGGATGCATGGAAACAACAAAGCATAGGCTGTCAGAGGGTATAGCACACACACCTAGCATGTCCCTGTTACATACTCATGATCTGGTTGCAAACAAGCCCCAGTAGTACCGGCAGCTTGTGCTGCCATCTGCCCAAGCACTACCCAATTAAACTAAGTCACTTTCCCTTACAGCAGAGAGGCCTGCTGCTCAGAGAGATATCATAGCTGGAGGTCCCCCTGGATGATGTGATGAAACTGTGTAGAGGTGTGTTAATTCAGAACATGGCTATTCTGGCAAGAGATCACTTTCAAAGACCTTCTAGATCTGTGTGATCCAGCTGGAATACAAACACACCTTTAATCCAGGAGACAGAGGCAAACAGATCTGAGTTCAAGGCCAGCTTGATATAAAGCAAGTATCAGGTCCAGGTGTGGTAGTACATGCCTTTAATGCCAAACAAAGATAAAGTTAGTTCGTAGAAGGAAGCACCCATGTTTGAAAGTGATGTCTAATTGAGTGGCAGAAAAAGTGATGAATCAGAGAAGATTTGACAGAGTAGGATATACCCAACTCTCACCAGAAGCAAGAGGAAAAGGAAATTACTCAAGAGGCAATTTTTCAGAGAGAGGAGGCAGCTTTACCAGGACAGTAATAGAGAGATGGGTTACAGAGAGAGAACTCAAGTAAAGATCCAATGAGCTGGAAAATGAGAAGCCAGAAGATTAGATTGCTGAGTTAGTTTAAGACCAAGCAGACCAATTCTGGGACAAAGGAGAAGACAGGTGGGAGAAGAGTTTGAGCCAGAACAGCTGAGTTGAACCAGCCAACCCAGAGTTCAGAAAGGTTAAGTAAGGGTGAGTTCATTAAGCAGTAAGTCTCAGAGACTAAAACATTCTAGATCTACATTAGATTTTATGGAGGCCAGCAATTCACAGGATTAGGCCTACATCAGCCTACCCCTGACCTGTAAAGGTTGTGTCTCAGCTTAGATCTAAATACAAGCCTGATGTCCTAAATCACCTGCGAACTGGAGACACTGTTCCACTAAGCTTGAAACTCTCTCCTGCACTGAATGTGTGTTTTTATACAGCATGGTTTCTTTAGCTTCAGCCAGCTCTCCAGAGGCAAGCCATATTATACCCAATGTATGCACATGCATGCATCTGGAGGAGCCCTTGACCAGACACCCCCTGTGGGGTTCCTCAGGGGATCCATGATGGTATCGTCTTATGTTGCCATTAATTCACTTTTTAATTATTTAAATTATGTAATTTATTTTCAGAGTTTTCAAGCATTATGAGCCCTGGGGATAATAGGGAAGACTTTTCCTTCCTCCTTCCTTCTTTCCCCCTCCATTTCCTTCCCCCTTTCCTATTCTCTCAATTCTTCTGCATTTTTAGCCACTTGATTGGCTATGAAGGGTCAAATCTCACTCCTGTGTAAGCCTGGGCCCCTAATCACTAACTCATTTACTTGATTCCCACCCTCACAGCCATTTTGATATTTTAATTCAAGTCTACATGGCAATATACCATGGCCAAAAGTTCGATTTAGTAGGAAGAAAAAAAGTAAAATGAAAACAATAACAGAAATATAACCCAGTGTCTGAAGAACCTTATAAATAACTCTTATAAATAAGTAGTGTACCCCAAAGGAAGTCAAAATTAAATAGATCTATATCCAATGTGTAAAATTCATGATGACATACTCATGATGGTCAGCAAGCCTGACTGGAATAAAGATAACCTCTTCCAGAGCCTTGATTATTTTTCATATGCTATGTCTAGAATTCAAAATAATCATAAACCACACTAAAGTTAAGGCCAAGTAACTAAAAACTAAGAGACAAAATCATAATAAAAAGTCTCAGAAGATACTTAAAGTTGTAACCACCATTTGGAGCTGAATTAACTTTGAAGAACATCCAACAGTTAAAATGACCTTGAAAGAAGGTGGTTTGAACAGGTATGGCTCCCATAGACTCATGTGTCTGAATGCTTGGCCCATAGGGAGTAGCATTATTAGGAGGTGTGGCCTTGTTGGAGGAAGTGTGTCACATTGAACGTGGGTTCTTTGAGGGCTTCTATGCTCAACCTACCCCCAGTGTGGTACATAGTCTCCTTCTGCTGCCTACATAGCAAAACGTTAAACTCCCTTTTCAACACCATGTCTGCCTGCACGCTGCCATGCTTCCCACCATGATGATAATGGAACTAAATCTCTGAAACTGTAAGCCAGCCCCCAATTAAATGCTTTCTTTTATAAGAATTGCTATGGTCATGGTGTCTCTTCATAGCAATAAAACCCTAACTAAGACACAGGTCAAGGGTGGACTTGTGAACTGAGGATAAAAATCCAAACTAAAGTATAAAGAGAAAGCATGCATTCTTAGCTTTGTATTCTTAGAAGGGCTAAGACAGATAGTTTCTTTCTTAGAAGAATAGGGTAGGTATAAAAGAATGGCATACATATTTTAAAACATCATTCTCAAGAATGTTGACTACAAAATGAAAAAGCAATAAATAAATCAAGCATTCAAGAAACCCATGGATTGTTGGAGAGATTGTTTCACAGTTAAGAGCACTTGTTCTTGTAGAGGGCTTGGCTTACATTCCCAGGAGCCACAAGGTTGCTCACAACCATATATAGCTCCCGTTCCAGGGAATTGGATATGCTATTTTGACTTCTGAGCATGCCAGGCATGCAAGTGGTGCACAGACATACACACAGAGAAAACACTTGCATATGTAATGTGCTAGTTTTTGTTGACTTGACAGCACAATGGGGTCATTTTAGAATTTTCTCAATTTAAAAACCGCCTCCATTATATTGGCCTGTAGTGAAGTCTATAGGGCATTTTCCTGATTAATGACTCATATGGAAGGGCACAGCCTACTGTAAGAAGTGCTACTCCTGGGCAGGTGGTCCTAGGTATATAAGAAAGCAAAACTGAGCCAGCCAGAGGGAAACAAGCCAGTAAACAATGGTCTTCATAGCCTCTGTTTCAGTTCCTGCCACGAGTTCCTGCTCTAATTTCCTTGAATGATAAACTGTAAGCTGTGTCTTAGTTTGGGTTTTATTGCTGTGAAGAGGCACCATGACCAAGGCAACTCTTATAAAGGAAAACTTTTCATTGTGACTGGCTTACAGTTCAGAGATTCAGTCCACTATGGTCACAGAAGCAAGTATGGCAACGTGAAGGCAGTCATGATGCTGGGGAACGAGGTGAGAGTGCCACATCTTGGTCCATAGGCAGCTAGGAGGACACACTCTTCCAAACTGGACATGGCTTGAGCATATATAACTGCAAAGTCTGGACTCCAAAGTGACGTACTTCCTCTAACGAGGCTATACCTCCTCCAATAAGGCCACACCTCCTAATAACGTCATTTCCTATGGCCAACCATTCAGGTATGTGAATCTATAGGGGCCATGCCTATTCAAAGTATCACATTCTACTCCCTGGCCCACATAGGCTTGTAGCTATAACATAATACAAAATGTATTTAGTCCAACTTCAAGAGTTGCCATAGTCTATCACAGTCTCAATAGTGTTTAAAAATCCAGAGTTCTAGTCTCTTTTGAGACTCATGAAATCCCCTATAAAATCAAAAGCAGAAAAAAACCCAAACAGATCACATACTTCCAATACATCATGGCACCAGATATACATTGTCATTCCAGAATGAAGAGGGGAGCATAGTATGGAAATATTAGACTAAAGCAAGACCGTAAACCAGCTGGACAAACTCCAAACTCTGCGTTTCCATGTATCTCCATCTCCTTTCAGCTTTGTTGACTGCAACACATTTCTTTTTCTTGGGCTTGTTCCACAACTTGTTAGCAGCTTTCCTTGGAAGGCATCCCTCTACTCTGGTGCCTCTAACCTCTTGGCTAAGTGGCTTCTCAGGGCAAGGAGAACTGCGCTGGGCATCTCATCCTCCCTGGCTAGTGTCTGCCCAGTTCCATGTGTCTCACTTTCGTCTTGAAACTGAGGTACTGGACCTACGACTTCTACTCCCCAAAGGCCAGATTTGCATATTTTCTTCCATGTTTCTTGGGCATCTATCTTCTCTTAAAGACAGATTCTAGATTACTTCTCTGAGTGAGCGTGGCGCCCGGGCCACCGCGGTACCGAGTCGAGGGTAAGGGCCTACGGATTTAACTCATGCACACACACGCACACATACATGTGCGCGCGCACACACACACACACACACAATAACACAGTGGGTCCTTTGTGCTAAGAGAGCAGCAGCTGCAGCAGCAGCCGCGGCAGCGGTATATTATTATCATCCGACCCCTCCAGAGTTCCAAAGAGCCTTCTTATAGGCAGCAAAACAGGAATCCTCCCAGGTGAAATCCCTCAAGAGGTGATTGCACACAGGAGGAAAAGTCTCGAGGAAGGGAGGGATACGTTCTCAGAGCAGTAAACATGACTAGCTAACCAAGATAAACGCAGACATGGAAGATGCTAGAAACAGGACATGAAACAGCAAGACAGGCAGGCAGCCCAGTTGGGCCTGGTTCCTACAAGAGAAGTATCCTGTTACAGAGAAGGTCCACAGATAGAACCTAGCCACTAGAGTTTTGTTTGAGAGACTGGGTACTACTATGTCTATCTGTATTCCTTTCTTTCTGCCTTCCTTTCTTCCTACCTTTTTTTCTTTCTATTTTTGCTATTGTTATTTGTTTTTGCTCTTTTGAGACAGGCTTCACTGTATAGCCTTGCCTGTCCTGACTCACACTGTAGACCAGGCTGGCCTCAAACTCACAGAGATCTGCCTGCCTCTGCCTCCCTGAGTGCTGAGATTATAGGCATGCACCACCATGCCCAGCAAATCCATGTCTTTAATATATGTTTGCAGCTTTATAAGATTCCATATGAAAATAAAGCTCTCATTCTCTCATGAAATGACAGAGCTGGCCATCTTAGAGCTACTTTGTACAGTCTTGACCCCGGGTTGAGGAGGCAGTGACAGAGCATGAGCTTGCCAGCTTATTCCTGTCATCCTCTACTCCTTTCCTGTCCTAACAGACTCCATTGTCTCATGGAGTTACACAGCTGTTTGTCACTGTAACAAAATATCTGAAGTAGTTCAACTTTAAAAGATGGGAGGACTTTTTTCCTTTGTTTTGTTTTTCCAGCCAACAGTTTAGTTCATCACTGGTTAACCTACAGAGTTTACCTTTAAAAGATTTATTTATTTTTTGTTTGTTTGCTGTGTGTGTGTGTGTGTGTGTGTGTGTGTGTGTGTGTGTGTGTGTACTCACATGCACCATAGCACATGTTTGGAGGTTAAAGGACAACTTATGAAAGTTGATTCTCTCCCTCTACTATGTGGGCTCTGTGGACAGATCTCAGGGTACCAGGTACCAGTCTTGGTAGGAAGTGCCCTTACTTCCTCAATCATCTCTCCAGCCTCCTGCTCCTGAGTACAACACAGCACAAAAGTGCCACAGGCTGACCAACCTTTAGGTGACACCAAACCATAGCTTTCTTTGCTACCTCCCAGGTACTTTAGGATGCATCTACGTTCCCTCAGGGCTGGGTCCCTGTGAGGTCCCACAGAAGACTGCAACAGAGTTCTCAGTTCCCACCTCAGAATTAGAATTAGCTTTGGTTAGAAACCACATTAGATGTCCTTCCATCCCTCATTTGTCCCGTCTGGCTATGACCCCAGGGCATGTCTTCACTCTCCAGCCTCAAAAAGGATGACCTCTCTTCAGACATTACTGGTTCCAAAAAATAAACAAGAGCTTGGTGACTGGGCCTTCTGGAGGAATGTGTCTTCTTGTGCTTCTTCCTGTAAATCCACTGCATTCCTAAGGCCCCCTGAGCCTTCTAAACCCTCAGGCCAAATGATCTTGAAATTGTTTGTCTAACCACAATTATCCAAGTGTGTTCTTTCCAAGTGTCCAGTTGGAGCCACTCGGTTTTGTGGAGAGGATGAGGCAGCAAAGCCTTCTGGGGTCAGGTATTTGCTGGAGCTGTGGTCTCCCACAGGGAGGACAGTGCATGACGAGGACTCCAGGGAGAATGCCAGACCTTTTTTGCCTCCTTACTGGCTCCTCAGTGGAGCTGGCCCATCAGTTCCTTTCTAGGTCAGTCACAGGATCTTCTAGGCCCTTGATATTGTGTATGGAAGTAGCATCTCAATGGCATTGCCACAACTGAACTCATGAGCTCTACATTGCCATGGTGGATGTTAGCAAATGCTTCTTGTTCCTACTTCCAGGTGACCCAGAAGATTTGAACTTAAAAGTGTCTGTAACATGAGACACTTGCAGCTGTGAGTGAGAGGAGGGACATCTGAGGGACATAATCCATGACTCTTTAGGCACACTGACCACATTGCCTCTGTGCTGTCTGCATGTTCACATGTCATCAGTTCCAATGACAGCCAAGGGTTTCTCCTCCTCCATTTTCTCACACACACACACACACACACACACACACACACACACACACAGACAGACACACACACACACACCCCACACGTTCAATCCCTAAAAGTGTTCCTTAGACAGAAAGGCTTAAAAGTTAACAGGAAAATCAAAACATTAGAAATCCTGGGAAAGTAGTTGTCTTGAGGATGTCCCCCCCAACACAGGTGTGAAGTGCATCATAGGACAGCTCCTGTCTGCTTCTGTGATGTTTCTTCTACCCTGTCAATATCTCCACTCGAGGTCTGTAACCTTGAAGCGAAGCAGTTTTTCTGCTTTTCTAGTTGTGAAGGCCATTGGCGGTCCTCTCTCTGTAGCAGCTCTGTCCCTGAAATGAAGTCTTTCAAAGCAGATTTCTGAGCACTGATACCCTTAAAGCTCCATGACACAGGCAGCCAAGAGGGTCATCATAAAACCAGGCAGGTGTTTGCAGTTCACAAGTACCCAGTGCAGGCTTCCCACCTCCTCTAGGCTGTCCACGCCTCTTTCTCAATGTCCCTCCCACTCTCTTCTATCTAGCTTCCTCTTGCTTTCCTCAGAGCAGAACCACTGAGCAATGTTGCTGGGCCTGGGAACAAGAAAAGCTGAACATCCACATTTAGAGACCATGGGACATTAACTTAAAACTTATGTCCTTTGGAACAGCTGTGGGAGGGAGTGTGTAGTTAGGATGAAGGTAGATGAACAATGACCCCTGAGATAAAGACAGCAGATTAACAGCCAGAGCTGTTGGCCACGTGGACACTGACCATAACTGATTTCCTGGGATGTCAATACAACCCCACTCTCCTCATTTTTATGGTAAAAAGAACCCCCATCTACCTAGCATTGACTTCCCCGTTAGGGCCATCATGTCTTGTTGTGAAGGCTTATGCTGCTCAAGGCTAGTTGGTGCCTTCTTCCTAAACTCAGTTGAATGCTGTATTCTAGGTTTGTGTTCTATTTCTTGCTTTTTATCTCTAGAATTCTTCCTGTCCTATGAAACCCAGATGTGGTCGATTGGGAGGTAGACTTTAAGACCTGAGGAGTCTTAATCAGCTTTCTTTCTGTTGCTTCTGCCTTGCTTCAAAATCTGTATGCCATTCATGCTAATGCTTCAGTGGTCCCTTTAGATTTTTTAATTTAATTTAAAAAATCTGTAAAGCCTGTTTTATTTCAGAAGTAACCCGTATTGTTCCAGAAGTCTGAGGCTCATTGTAAACCCTGACAAAGTGAGCTCTCATGCTGTGTTTGTTCCTTTCTCTCCACCTACCTGAGAAGAGGGTATGGGGCAGGTACTGTAGCTGTTTGGCTGGACTGAGCTCCACTCCAGTGAGTTTCTTTTGGGGAGGTTGGGGTTTTTTGGGCAGTGGGTGGGTTGTTTTGGTTTGTTTAGTTTGGTTTGGTTTTTCAAGACAGGGTTTCTCTGCATAGCCTTGGCTGTCCTGTCCTGGACTCACTTTGTACATCAGGCTGGCCTTGAAGTCATAGAGATCCATCTGCCTCTGCCTCCTGGAGTGCTAGGATTACAGGTATGTGCCACTATGCCTAGCTTGAATAGATTTCTAAACAAAACAAAACAACACAACCAACAAAAGAATTACTGACAGAAATGAGTATTTTAAAAGTATAGTTGGAGACTTTTCTGAAACACAGGTGAAATTTTGCACATCCATAGAGTAGAAATTAGCCTCAGTTGAGAGCTTCTGGGATTGAAAGGGATCTGCAAGTCATCTGCAAGCCTTCATGCAACAAAGAGAATCCAGTTGCTCTTGATGGCTCTAGTCACCAGCCACTCAGCACCTCAGCAGAAGGTCCAGGTCACTACGACTAACTATGTCTTTATGTTCTTTGAGCCAAAGCTATATTAAGCTCGAATCCACCTACTCCCAACTTGAAGTGCCTGCTACATGTCAGGCATGGTCCCTGACAGCTCGGGACATGAAGGTAACGCACAGTCATTGCCTTCCTGAAGGTCACAGTGAATAGTAGCTCCACAAAGGGACACTTATAATGAACTAAACAGATGTGCCACTGGGGAGTTCACAAGCAGAGCTCTAGCTGAGCTCAGGGGTTTTCAGGTATGAGTCTGGCTTTGGAAACACTCATTACAGATTATTCTGTCTTTATAACAGACTTATACTTACAGAAAAGATTAATTTTGTTACATCTTCACCTTCTTCAGGTTTATTCTTCTCATTTTCTCTAAGCATACCACAAGCATATGATTGTTTTAGCAGTGTTTCCTCACCCAAAGCTCCTTTGAAATGTCACCCCTAAGCTAAGTGCTGTGTTCCTGACACACCCCAATTGGAGCATCGTGCAGTTATTATTTTCCATGCATACTTTCTTCATGGCAGTGTTATGAAAACCAGTATCTCCCATGACCTTGATGTTCTGAAAATGAGACCAATGCATTTGGTCTTGTTTTCTGGTCATCCTTTGATAATCAAAGCCTAGTGCCCTCTTGCCCAAATCTCTTCTAGATTAACACCTGCCTCCTCTCGGATGAACTGATAACCTCCCATGTGCTGGACATGAGGTTGACCGTGCTGATATTGGCACTTGCTGAAAAAGAGCTAATTCCTTGGGGCATGGAGCTGATGAGTAGGGTAGAGATGATTTGTAATTTGTGGTAGGAGGCATGGAGGCTGTATGAGAACATCCCATCATTTTATAGCAGAGACTGGAATATTTATGGATTTTAGTATCCACAGGAGACTCAAGAACCAATCCCTCACAGATGTCAATGATTGATTGGGTGTAGAATTCTAAGAAGAAAAAAATATGATTTTCCTTCCGGATTTTACTGTGTGATGTTTCTAAGGCAGCTTTTCTGCTGACATAGTCAGGGCTGTCCTCCTCGGCATCCATCAAATGTCACCGATTGATTTTGCCATCTTTTTTTTTTTTTTTTTTATTTATTGTAGGAATTTAGGAACTGAGAGATCAGTTCCCAGGCTAATATGTTCTCTAATTTTACCATGATGACTCTTAGCTGTTTTTTAGTTTTGTTTCTGTTGTCTCCAAGCATACTTCCATCCTGGGAAATTTTCTTACATTATTGATTATTTTCTCACTTCCATGATCCGTTTGCTCTTCGTGGAACTTCATTCTTGAATGGATCTCCTAATTTTCTAACTACACACCCTTTGTCCCTCATTTCCTCTAGTTTAAGAAAAGAAGTATTTATTTAAAATTTTATTTTGAAGTGTCTTGATGAGGTAAAACTTAACTCTTGATCAAGACAGTGTGTCGCTTGGTTTTTATTCTAACACAGGTGGTGGCTGTGTCTTCTCCCTGTTGGCTGGAGCCTGACCTCACAGATCAGCTAGTCTGATAGGAATCAGCACACAGGAAATGAAGGAAAGAGGAAAGCAAGCGGTCAGGTCAAGTTCCTTGAATTCAGGAGTCTCTGTGTAAACAAAGGTTTTACTGGGTAGAAGGATTAAGGCATTTGCATAAAGGTTTAACACATGAGGAGATAGGACTTTGAAGTCCATGTTTTATAGTATTTGATAGATAAGACTCATGTTTAGTGTTTCTTACAAATGCCTCCTCTGTTCAGCAGTAATTCAAAACATGATGAGACTCACAGCCAAACATTGGGTGAGGCATAGAGAGCCTAGAGGAAAAGTGGGAGGAAGGATCACCTATAGATGACAAGAGCTCCACATGAAAACCGCCAACTAACCAGAGCCCAGAGGGTCCTGTGTAGTATGGTGCATCAACGAATGACCACACATGGGCTGAATCTAGATCTTCTACATAGATGTAGCCGATAGGCAGCCGAAGTTTCATGTGGGTCCACTAGTAAGGGGGAGTGGGTGCTATGACATGAACTCTGTTGCCTGTTTTTTGATCACTTCCCCTGATGGGACTGCCTTGCCAGGCTACAGGGAAAGAGAATAAACTCAACCCTGATATGACTTGAAGAGCTAGAATGGGTGGGTAGGGGGGCTCCCCTTTTCTGAAGAATAGGAGAAGTGGAGGGGGGAAGGGATGGTGGGGTTGGAAGGAGATGAGGGCCGGGCTCTCACCAGGATATAAATTGAAGTTATTAATTAATTAATTAAAACAGAATAGGTACTTAGAAAGATTTTATAACAGAAATTATGGACAGCTTTGATGGGCTCTTGTCTGCAAGCATAGTAGAGTATTCATAGTATTAATAATAGTAGAATATTAATAGTGTCAGGAGTTCACTCTCTTCTATGGAATGGGTCTTGGGTTGGGCCAGGCATTGGTGGACCTTGCCTTAATCTCTGCTCTATCTTTATCCCTGAATGTCTTATAGGCAGAGGATAAATCTCTATTCTTAATTTTTTACTTTAAAACTATTTGTTACTGCTAGTACCAACTTTGAAATTATATATGCTAGAAAGCTGTGGTATGTCACTTCATCATGGAAGGAAGCTATCATTAAACATCCAAAGATAAAGAAAACAACCAAAAAAACAAATGCCTCCTCTGATTTTTAAACATTCTTTTCTTCAAACTCATTAAAATGTTGGTTCTCTTTGTCATGTCTTG
>OU015751.1:58693779-58715774 GCA_907169655.1 Acomys percivali
TTTTCTTTTTAATTGTCAAGGTCAGTTGAGTATTTGGTCCTCAGAGGTCACTTGGGCTTGGAAGAACCACTGTCTCCTCCAGCCTTTCTTTACTAATTCCATCTGTGTGAGAACTACTCAAAGGCTTTGTTTGGCCATGGCTTAGCTGAAAGCACTGATAAAATTGTTTTCTATGATGACTCTGTAGAATGGATACTGGCTATAGTCCACTGACTGAGGCTATGTGGCCAGCCTGAACAAGAGAACAGGAGCCATTTCAAGACATGTATCACAGTTCCCTGGGATTTCATGGCCCTTAGATAGCAAGGAAGAAAATATTCTTTTTAAAATCCCTTTTACTATATTAGCATAGCCCCCAAATATGGCTATTGAACACCCAGGAGATCAGTTACACCAGTCTGGAACTTCTAATTATGGTGCAATATTTAGATGAAGCTTTGGAAAACCAAAACATTTTAAACTAAACTTGATTAGATGTACATTTTTGTTCTTTAAACCAATTATAATTGCTAGCAAAGTAGATCAGTAATTTCACCAATTTTAAGCAGAAGTTTGACATCAGTGGGTTGAATTTTAACCTTAAAATTTTTTAATATATACATCATTATCAACTCTCATCTTTTCCATACATATCTTAAATAACTTCCTCAGACCTTCATAACTCACACAAACTTTCTATTTTTCTTTTCCATTCTGAAAACATCCAGGCATCTTCATTTTCACTAAAACTCTTTCCATCCTTATATCCTTCTAACATTTATTTTGCTTTCTGGTTCTCTTTCTTAATACCATGAGATATAACAGATAAATTTGCTATCTGTTGTGAGAATTTTCTTCAAGGGGAAGAGGTGTCTAAGCAATGTCTATCCCTTTCCCAGAAGGTGCCAACAACAACTAAACTTAGATTTTTATCAAAGTTCATCCTGGGGAGCCAATGAGTTCATTGGTCTTACTCACTATTCATAGGTGAGAGGTTTCTCACATCACTGTGAGTATTACAAAGAAATAAGACTGGAAAGTCTTCACCCTGTATGTATGGGGCATCCTCATCACTGCATAGGTAGAGAAACCTCCTTTGTAGTCTTTCCAGCCTATAGACTTTAGCTCTTCTCCAAAGAGGAGCCATATGCAAGTAGGCTCCTTAGAAAGCATACATTGCACATAACTGTCTGTGACAAGAGGCTGGATACTCACATGAGAGTCCAGTGACCCTCTGCACCCCACTTTTTAAAAATTAATTTATTCATATTACATCTCAATTGTTAGCCCATCCCTTGTATCCTCCCTTTCTTTCCTCCCTCCCGCTTCCCCCTCTACTCCCTTCCCCTATGTCTGTGACTGAGGAGGACCTCCTCTCCCTGTATAGGCTCATAGGGTATCAAGTCTCTTCTTGGTGACTTATTATCTTTCCTCTGAGTGCCACCAGGCCTCCCCATCCAAGGGACATGGTCCAATATGGGGCACCAGAGTTTGTGTGAAAGTCAGATCCCCTTCTCCACTTAATGGTGGAGAATGTCCTGTCCATCAGCTAGACTGGGTAGGGGTTCGAAGTTTACTGCTATATTTTCCTTGGCTGGTGCCATAGTTTGAGGAGGACTCCAGGGCCCAGACCTGCCTGTATTTTTCCAGGACCCTCTGGATCCTTCTATTTCCTCATTCTCCCAGGCTTCTCACCCCTAAAGTCTCAATAGGATTTTCTCCCCTCTGACCCACTTTCTTGGTAGGTAAAGTTTATCATGGGGGCATACCCCTTGGCCTAGTGTCTCGATATAAGTGAGTATATACCATTTGACTCTTTTTGCTTCTGGGTGAACTCACTCATTATGATAATTTCTAGTTCAATCCATTTGTCCACAAGTTTCGGAAATTCCTTGTTTTTAATAGCTGTGTAGTATTCCATAGTGTAAATATACCACAGTTTCTGTATCCATTCTTCTACTGAGGGACACGTAGGTTGTTTCCATGTTCTGGCTATTATGAATAAGGCAGCTATGAACATGGTTGAGCGTATGTCCCTGTTGTGTGGTAGTGCATCTTCTGGGTATATTCCAAGGAGTGGAATAGCTGGGTCTTGAGGAAGCCCTATTCCCAGTTTTCTGAGAAAGCGCCAGATAGATTTCCAAAGTGGTTGTACTAGTTTGCATTCCCACCAGCAATGAAGGAGTGTTCCTCTCTCTCCACATCCTTGCCAGCATGTGGTGTCAGTTGAATTATTGATCTTAGCCATTCTGATGGGTGTAAGATGGAATCTCAGTGTCGTTTTGATTTGCATTTCCCTGATGACTAAGGAGGTCGAGCATTTCTTTAAGTGTTTCTCCACCATTTGATATTCCTCTGTTGAGAATTCTCTGTTTAGTTCTGTGCCCCATTTCTCTATTGGGTTATTTGGTTTGGTAGTGTTTAATTTCTTGAGTTCTTTATATATTTTGGATATTAGACCTTTGTCAGAGGAAGGGTTAGTGAAGATCTTTTCCCAGTCTGTAGGCTGTCGCTTTGTTCTCTTGACAGTGTCACCTGCCTTACAGAAGCTTCTCAGCCTCATGAGGTCCCATTTATTAATTGTTGACACTAAGGCCTGAGCTGTTGGTGTTCTGTTCAGGAAGTTGTCTCCTGTACCTATGTGTTCCAGACTCTTCCCCACTTTTTCTTCTAATTGGGTTAATGTCTCTGGTTTTAGGTTGAGGTCTTTAATCCACTTGGACTTGATTTTTGTGCATGGTGACAAATAGGGGTCTAATTGCATTTTTCTACATGTAGACATCCAGTTAGACCAGCACCATTTGTTGAAGATGCTGTCATTTTTCCATTGAATGGATTTGGCTTCTTTGTAAAAAATCAAGTGACCAAATGTGTACGGATTCATCTCTGGGTCTTCAGTTCGATTCCATTGATCCACTAGCCTATTGCTGTGCCAGTACCATGCTGTTTTGATTACTGTTGCTCTATAGTACAGCTTGAGATCAGGTATGGAGATTCCTCCAGAGGATTTTTTATTGTATAGGATTGTTTTTGCTATTCTGGGCTTTTTGTTTCTCCATATGAAGTTGAGAATTGTTCTTTCAATATCTTCAAAATATTTTGTAGGTATTCTGATAGGGATTGCATTGAATCTGTAAATTGCTTTTGGTAAAATGGCCATTTTTACTATGTTAATTCTCCCGATCCATGAACAAGGTAGATCCCACCATCTTCTGATGTCATTTTCAATCTCTTTCTTCAGAGATTTAAAGTTTTTTTCAAATAAGTCCTTTACTTGCTTGGTTAGGGTTATTCCTAGGTATTTTATATTGCTTGTGGCTATCGTGAAGGAAGTAATTTTCCTAATTTCTTCCTCTGCCTGTTTATCATTTGTATATAAGAAAGCTACTGACTTTTTTGAGTTTATTTTGTATCCTGCCAATTTGCTGAAGGTGTTTATCAGCTGTAGGAGTTCTCTGGTGGAATTTTGGGGGTCACTTATATACACTATCATATCATCTGCAAATAGGGATAATTTGACTTCTTCCTTTCCCATTTGGATCCCCTTGATCTTCTTTTGATGTCTTATTGCTCTGGCTAGAACTTCAAGAACTATATTGAAGAGGTATGTGCACCCCACTTCTATAAGGAACATCTACGGCTAACAAGCCCAGTTGTGATGATCTTCGATATGCAGCGATAGCCGGTCTTATGAACATGGCAGTTGTTTGGCTTAGAGGATAGAGTTGTACAACAACATTTTGATAAAAGCTAAATTCAAACTACATGTATACATACTGTTAAACTCGGAGGCCTTGCAAATGTCCAGGTAAACCTTACAGAAAACACAAGGCAGTCTTTACATAGGAGTCATCTATCATAAACATGCCTCTTGCTTTGAATGAAAATATGCAGCAGATATATAGTAATACATCATCAAATTGATGTTTTGACACCCAGAATAATGCAATTAAGAAAGCCCTGTTAAAACTATGGTGCTAATGTTACTGCAGAGAGAGTGTTAAACAGGCTGCCCTGTATATTCTCCATGAATGAGCACCCAATTAGCCATTTTTACTACCGACATATTTATATTAAAGATAAATAATGGTATTCACAAAAGGTATTGTTCCTTTACAAAATGGAGTCCATTGATACACATAGGACAGTAGCCGTTGAGTCCCAATAACAACCTGCTGGACTCTGTTTCTTAGAACCTAGATATATTTGAGTCATGCTTTGAGAACAGGAATTAACATGAGATAGAGCATTTGGTTTGGAAGGGTCACATTCTGATATCTTTAAACTTTAAAAGGCCATGACTGAGAAAGATCAAAGTGTTGTAAGTTTCTGCCTTTATCTGACTCCCTCCCTAGCGAGATTTGGGGTGACTCATGCCACGAAAATCTGTACTCACAATCAGTTGCATGCATCTTTAAACGGAGGCAGACAACCTAAAAAATTCAGTAAGTATCTTTCTTCTAAGAAGAGGTTAAATTGTAGGACAATATAATACTTTGATTATTAATGTTCTAAAGATTTTATAGAACCTTTTATTCTCTAGTTCATATTCATGTCAGAACTGTGTGTAGAAAAACACTGGAAATTTTTTTCTTAGGGCTTGTGAATGGAAGAGATCCCAAAGGGTAAGGATACAGGCTAGGAGAGTCTCTACTGACAACTATCCATCTTTAAGGCAAAAGAAGATATATTAGAATCACCTTTTTCCCTTCTCTATAGCATCCTCTGGGGATTTCCTGGCAATCATAAAGAAGTCAAAATCCGTCAGGATTCTTTGCTCTTACAAATGTGACTCTTTAATACCCTGTGACAATGAATTCTCTTTGTATTTTCTTTAGCTGATTTTAACCTGCTTGTGCTGGATCTATCATCCTACAAACCTTCTGAAATAAACATATATACCTAAACACAGACACACACACACACACACACACACACACACACACACACACACATATACACACACATCACACAAACATACTCTCACATTCAACCTCACATGTCAAAGAAGTCAGCCAACTTGTACGAATGGTTTGTCCCACTTTTGAGTTAAAAAATTCCAGTATTTCCTTTATATGTCCCTTTGAACATTTTGTTCAAATTTATAATCTGTCTATTTCTATTAAAAATTTTAATCTATATAGGAGGCATGCACAGTAGCACTTGGGGTGAATTCCCTCCTTTAAAGATAGCTTTCCATCACTCAGGCTCTACGGATTAAAAAAATCTACAATCTTGGATTAAATACCTATAATGGAGAGACTATAGGACACAGGAAACAGAACATCTGAAATAACAGGGAAGAAGATGATATCCAAACGTTCTTTTTATTTCTATATCTATAGGTTCTTTATATTTATGTAGCCTGTTTATGACACACAAACTAGAATGAAAACAAAATTGTGGATTCCCAGGTTGCAGTGGGGCAGAAACAAGAGTAGACAAGTATGGAACAAAGAAGTCCTCAGTATCTCAGCTAGAGAGGAGAGGAGTTGGAGGTGCAGAGCAGGAAGAGAAGGCATTGAGACCCAGAACAATATCTCCAGCCTCCAGCCCAAACCTGTTCTCTGCCTCTAGCTGTTGTTAAAGCCTGGCAATGAATTCTTCTGGTTCTCCTAGGGATTTCTGATTTCCCAAGACTCAGATCTGAGCTGGTGCAAATTTACATGAGCTTTGAGTCTAGCAATTTCAAAGCATCAGCTGCCTTGGATACCTGACTAGTGTTGGAGGTACATAGCTAAGAAAACTAAAGTTCCCTTTAGAAACTCATAAATATGTCATGTAAAACAACGTATAATATTAAATCAAAACAGAAAACTAAAACCAAAAACAAACAAACAAACAAATAAATAAAACCCATGGATGTCTGGTGTTACTTCCTAATAAAAATGGGGTACAGTCTAATATAAAAATGGGTACAGTGATCCCCTGATGGTTCAGTGGGGCTGAAAGTTTTATAGGTGCTGCCATTTTGGTTTTATACTCAGTGGTTGCACTGACTAAGATGGCAGTGAAATCATTGGTTGTCACCATTTTCATGATGTCACAAACCAACATGGTTATGCATAAGTCAAGTGATCGCATCCATCTTGATGAAGTCCTCAGCCAACATGTTTGTGTTTTATAAATTCTGGATTTGTTTTTCATATTTCAAAACTTTTAAATATCTAATAGTTGTTTCATCTTTACTCTTACAGTTCTCTTTCTTAGAGCTCTAGTTTTGTATCTGAATGTTTTCTTAAGGAATGACTTCTTTGCTTCTTCAGTGAGTACAACTATCTCTCCTCAGCATAATAATGAGTCATTTTGAAATATCTTTCCATTTCTGTATTTTCTGTTTCTTGTGATTTATTTTCCCTGTTGGCTTCATTTGCTGCTTTTATGTAACAGATTTTTCTTAAATCCTTCATCTTTGGTTAAGTTGTAACCTTCAAGTCTTCAGAGGTCTTTCTATAAATGCCTCCTTTTCCCCCTAGTCCCAGAAATGCCTTTAGAAAGAAAGCAAGATTACATTTTTATTTCAATTCAAGTTTAATTAAATATTAAATTCTTTTACTATATTTGAGAAGTGTTTTAAGAGCTAAATGTTCCATTTCCTAAAGTTTGAGTAACGTATTTTTAGGACATGACTCTAAAATATTTTTAAAAATAAGGATTCTTGGACTGAGCCTGGGGGTAGGGTGGAGTATAGCACTTGGGAGATTGAAACAGGAGGATTGCTTCAAATTTCTGGGTAGCCTGAACCACACAGACAGATCATCCCGAATTATAGGGTAGGACTCTCAAAAACAAAATGACTGACTGACTGAATAAAAATATTTCTAGCTGTTTTTGTTTTTGTTTTTGTTTTTGTTTTTGTGACGCTAGGATTCAAAGCCAGGGTCTAAAGCACACTAGGGATGTTCACTACCTCTGAGTTATGCACTCACTCCATTATATGACATTTCAGTCTTGACTTCTAGAGGCTTAGAAGAAAATATGTTTGTTGTTGTGGAAAAGAAGCATAAGGTAGAAAAGGGAGGGAGAAATCTCAGAAGTCATCTCTGGAGACAGAGAAGAAGATAATTGACCTGGACTCAGAAGCCTGTCCCTGAGACAGACAGGATGGCATCATGGAGTGAGTACTATGCCCAGCACCACTTGAAATGAGCTCTTTTCATATATTGTGTCCAATCTTTAAATTATAAGAAGATGTCACATTCCGTGTATGTGTGCACACAAGCTCAAGCATGAACCTGTGCTGCTGAGCTTGTGTAATGCACAGGAGTCAGAGGGCAACTTGCAGGAGTTGGTTTTCTCTACCTTGTTGATTCCAGGAACTGCACTCTGGTCATCAGGCTTAGTGGCGAGCATATTACCAACTGTTCCACATTTACTATCCTACTCTTCAATTTGATAATGTGGTTTTTTTTTTTTGTTTTGCATTTATGGGAACAAGCTCTGGGAAGTCAAGCAAACTGGTCAGGTCTATGTTGGAAGTGATAGGGTTGGACTTCAAGGCCAGGTTTACAATGCTGCTCAGTCCTCAGACTGGAGTCTAAAGCATCTTCTAAGGTGAGAGAATGGTCTGTGGCCATTTGAATCAAATGCCCCCATAGGTCTGGAAGATATGGTTTGCTGGAGTAAGTACATCACTGGAGGTGAGCTTTGAGAGTTAAGACTTGTACTCTTTCTGGTTCATTGTCTCTGTTTGCTCCTGCTTGAGGTTGAAGATGTGACCTCTCAATCTCCAGCTCCAGCTGACATGTCTCTGCTCTGTTCATATGGACTCTAATCCCAATGGAGCCATAAGCCCGAATACACTCTTTCCTCTATAGGTTGTCACTTACAGTGTTTTTTCACAACAATAGAAAAGCAATTTAGGATCCTTCAGAAAGAAGACACAGAGATGAACTGAGGTTTTAGTGTGATTCCTTTATTGGAAAAGTTGAGTTTTTATACTTTGGAACATTGGGGGCAATGCCAGTTATTCATGGTGCCTCCTCTGTCACCACGTGCCCTTCCTATTTTCAGACGCAGTTTTAATGACACTTAGGCTGACCTCTCCTCAACAAAACCCTGGCTCTGACCTGCCTGTTATCTGAAGCCCTGCTTTCACAACTCCACACTCTTAGTCTCTTCATCAGTGGCTGTCTGCTGGGAATTCTCATCTGGCTACTTCAGAGGTGATGAGCTGTGTGTGAGTCCCCTTCAGATCCAGGGCCCAGGAGGGCATTCTACAAAAGGCAGAAATGAGAGACTTCTGGAGAACTTGGGGTTATTCTCAAAGAGGAAGGTGTGCACATGGAAACCTAACCATTCTGTTTGTGACTGTACTTTGGGCTGCACCAGGAGAGCAAGATAAGCCTGCACTGATTTGGGTGGCTTTGCATTTTTTAATTTTCAGATTTTTTTCTTTTGCTATTTTATGTATTCAGGCTTTATAACCATACACTGAGCTGATCTGGGAACTTAAATCTGAAGTGGTAGGAGGTTCACTGGGTAAGAACAGAGCAGGACCTTCCTACTCCAATAGATGTGTGATCAATTTCTTTTCGTGTACTGGGAAATTTAAGGCCCCAGCTGAAGCCTTAGTTGGGAGATTTACAATTCCAGTACAAATTCAGCTTTACTGACCTCTGTGTCTTGCCAGCATCTTATAGTACAAGTCAGGCAAGTTCCCTCTGCGGGGAGACAGATCTTGAAAGCACTAGGAATGTATCCAAGAGGTAGAGACAGCTATTTCTTCTGGGAGCTCCTTACACTGTGTCTTTCCAGTTTGAACAACAAGCCTGCACCTAAAAGGGAGCATTTACAGTTAGCTTTGCAGTGGGTGCATCCAAGGCCACTTACGACATGGAGGGGCAAACGAATGTGTCCTCATTTTTAGGCCACTGTGGGGGAGGTGGTGGTCCCAGCTGCTCTTATAAACAGTTAACATCCCTTCTCCAAAGAGAAGCAATGGGTGGCTATCTCAAGTTGCAAGTTAGCAGAGTTCTCAGGAAAGCAAAGTTTCCAGTTGTCTTTTTGATAAACACATTCTTGGAAAGGGCAGCCTGCTACCTACTGAGGGACCCTAGGGAAGATATTTTGAGCAGTCTGGTGCTGTCTGTCTGCACTCTTTGTTCTCACAGTTTGAAGTCCTCTCCAGTTTAATTATCAGGAATGAGGAGTTAGCATCCAACTGGCAGTTTCGATCAATATCTGTCAACCAGAGTCAGGTGGGACAGCCGCTCCCAGGACATGAAACATTCCAAGACCTTCTTTCTACCCTATCCTCTGATCACAGGGAGGTGTCTGCCAACGCCCACTGACCTGGATGTATGCTGTGTTTCCTTTTACTAACCCTTCTATCTGCACTGTCCAGCCCCAATTCCTAGCACACATAGTTATAACTCCAATAAGAGTTAGAGATTCTTAATATATAGTTCACGCACCAAATAGACAGTTGTATACCCATCATGAACATTCTTGGTCTCAAAGATACTGCTTATCTGCATTGTCAACCTGATTCGCTTCCTTGATCCTACTTCTATCTGAAGTCGCTGATCATGGGAAACATGAGGCTTCAGATCTACATTTAGTTCTAGTGGTAAATGAATTTCCTGCAACTCATTTGCATCTTTGTTCTGGTATTTTTTAAGTCCTCTAAATACTTCTGTGCTTCTTTTTGCCACTGTTGAGTATCAGATCTCCTGCCTGGTTTTAGAGTTGCTGGATGGAAAGGGCCATCCACCCGGACAGTGGTATAGTCTGTCTTCTGACTTACTACCACCTTTCTTCTTGTTTCCCTCAGTGCTATTCAGTTGAGCCGCATGAAACTGCCACCACATGAAGGGCAGTACAGAGGAATAGTGATAAGCCTCTTACACGATCCACATACAACTGTAAGCACTATTGTTTCATTTCCTTTCCTATTGCTGTGAAGAGACATCATGACCAAGACAACTTTTAAAAGAAGATGGTAATTGGGGATTACAGTTTCATAGGTTTAGCGTCCATGACTATCATGGTAAGGAGCATGGCAGCAGGCACACAGGCATGGAGGTAGAGCAGTAACTGAAAGCTTACATCTTGAGATTAAAACCACAAGGCAGAGAAAGATAATTGGGAATGGAATGGGCTTTTGAAACCTCAAAGCCCTTACCCAGTGGCACACCTCCTCCAAACAAGGCCACATCTCCTAATCCTTCCCAAGAGTTTTATTAACTGGGGACTAACTATTCAAATATAAGAGCCTACTTGGGCCATCCTCATTCAAACCATAACAACTATATCTGAAGTTTCCTTTCAATCTCCAGTCTTACATTTACACAAGCACACACACTGACTCCCAACCCAAGCTGTTTTCCTGAGAAATAATATTTCTAAGGATTTGTGGCAACAAACTTCCAAGAAGTTTGAATCCCAGTATCCTGACTATGGTTCCCTCCTGCCCACCTCCCCCACCCCAAGACATAAACAGTCTGAAATATAAACAGGATGTTGCAGGAAGGTCTTGTGCAATGTGTTTTCAGATGCTGATTTTAGTGCCCTGAGATGTGGTTACTGCTGTGCCACGGGCATTGTTATGTATATTGAACCATCTCCTGAATTGATCTGATGTAAGGAATGCTCCCCAATTTTCCCTGATTGGTTAATAAAGATGCTGACGCCTGTGACTGGGCAGAAGAGAGGTAGGCAGAGTTTAGGTTCCCCAGGCTTAGGTCTTGAGACCATGAGGAGAGGGAACTGAAGATGTGCAGGAGAGAGGACAGGGAAGGAAAAGAGAGGGAAGAGAAGGAGGAAGGAACTCAGTGGCTGGATGGGATGGAGTAGGAGCACGAGGTCAAGAGAAGTGTACCATGAGGAAGACTGATGGAAGAGAAGCTGCCTGGGAGTCATCAGATTGGCAAGTGATTGGCCTTTATGTGAGGTTTAAGGGTAGTAGGATTAGAATTGCCCAGAATCTACCTAGCATATTGCCTACAGTGTAATAATAAATTATAGTCTTTCTGTGTCAATCATTGGTTAAAGAAAACGGCTACCATATTAATTTCCTGCATTTAATTACTATATACAGAATAACCAATTCATTATACATTTTGACTGCAGAGATCACAATACAAATTACCCATTTTTGAGGTCTTGACACATCAACTACCAATGCCTAACATATAGGTAGACTTACAGAGAAATCGTCGATGAAACAAAACTGTCTAAATAAGCAATTCATCTCTTCTCAATGTTTAGGCAAAATGTGTTTGATTTACACAGAAAAATAAACTCTTGTGTGGAAATCAGTATCACACAAATTCATGGAAAATAACTGCCTGAAACAGGTTAGTGAGGATCCCAAAACATCATGGCAAAGGCCGAGTACTTGACAGCTACTCTAGCACAGGGAGACGCGAGACTGTGTGCCAGCTTGACCAGAGGCACGGAATCCAGTGGAGTTGCTGGCTCCCATCCCAGGAGTAAATTGTCCTGTCAATTATGTGCTCTTGACAGGTCTAAAATGGAAACAGAGGGCAAACATAGCAGCTGAGGGCACAGTAGAAGTCCTTTCTGCGTTGTCCGGAAAGAAGGGTTTGGAGAGCCTGAGGAGGGAGGTCTGATTCGCATGCTATACAGCTTCACCTGTCACAAGCCTGGCCATCTAGAGTGAGGTCATTTGCCCCCAGATCATCACCTGACAGTGAATCAATACAGGTATTACAGGTTGTCACAAGGAGACATAAGATGCTCCTAGGAGTGCTTGCTACAGTGTCTGGCACACAGGTCTTTAAGGACTTAAACAAAAACTCAATCAAGACAGCATTGTTGGTAGCTACATTTGTACTGGAAATAGTATCCTAGCTGCCTAGAAAAGAGAGTGATCAGAAATGGGGGTGGGGGTGGATGGATCCTGCAGTCTAACCTGAAGAATGTGCTGCTAGGTGCCATCTCCATCTTCCTACAGTTATAGGAAAATTAGAGACTTTAGAGGTAAAATAGCAAAGATCCAGAGGCAAGAATGAAGCTATTCATGAGAAATCAGAAGGAATTAAACCTACCAAACCTTGGTGCCAGACACTTCAGGAGAAGGGAGACACAACACCATGGTGGCTCATGTTCGTGGATAACAAACACCTGGGAAGAAGTCACCCTTAAAAGTGTCACAAACGTCTTGCTTTGTCTGCTCAGCATTGCACTGGGGTTTCTTACCAGCACATAAGGCAAGAACAGGCCTGAGGTAGCCTTCCACTGGGAAGTGATGACTGCTTGTACGCAACTGAGCGTCAAGGACAGTCTGTCTGACCAGTTGGACAACAAAAGGATCATAAAGTGGTGAGTTGTGGATTGTGAAAACCCAGTACTCGCCTCTCTCCCTGTTCTCCCTCTGAGGTCATTATCGCACAGTGTATTCTTCTACTTGCTGTCTTGTCTTATTTTGGTGTTTCATGTGTCAACATTATCTTGTTAATGATACTTTCTGTTCTTGGCTCATATTTTTATAGCCTATTTGGAATCTCTGAAGTCACAGTGCCAGAGTTGGATCATTAGCACCTACTGACCTCAGTGGCAAAGCCAATAAGGCCAAGTGTAGTGACAAGCCCCATCCAGTATGTGCAGGCCATGTTCTGCATACATTAGAGACCTGAAATAAGACATCATAACTGTTAGACATAACTTTGATTTCTGCTAACATAAAGTTGAAATCAGTGATCTTTCTATAGCTTTAGTTTCTTTTTATTTGTGACTACTATTTTCCATGCTTTGCCACATTACAAATCAATATGATGGTCAGAGAGATAGCTCATTTGTTTCTACCACACACGGGACAAGTTACAACTGCATGGAACCGCAACTCTAGGAAATCCAAAGCCTCTTTCTTTGAAGACCTGCACTTAGGTGCTCACATATACACATACACAGATGAGAAACACACACACAAACGCACATTTAAAAACTGATAAAACAAATCTTTTAAAAATCGATATGGTGAAGCCTGGTGGGAAATGACATGGTTTATCTCCACATAGGCCTGGCATCTGGCTGCCACTTCATTTCACACCAGATGTAAGCATTTGTGAAAATACTTTAACTGTATGAGTTTTAATTCATTAACTAGGAGACAGAAAGAGTGATAATTAATTTACTGAATTTGTTAGATGGCCAAATGTTACAATTATGGTAAGTCACTGCTGCCATTCTAGTGAGAGAGAGAGAGAGAGAGAGAGAGAGAGAGAGAGAGAGAGAGAGAGAGAGAGAGAGAGAGAACATGCATCCTGATTCAGGTAGGAATTGATTTTAACACACTGTTTTGGTGGCCATGGCTCTACATATTCTTGCTAGACCCTTGGTTTACATATGAATGGCAGTAGTTAATATATCCTCTGATAATATTTGATGAATACCTGCTTTATATTTGGTCCTGTGTTGTACACTTTTAGAAAAACAAACAAATTGAACACAGTAAATGATGAAACCTAAGTGAAATAAATTACAGATAGTTGTTGTGAAGTGGCTATGTGCAGAATCTTAACAGTTGGAGAACACTGGAAGTCAACTATACTACCTTCTAGTCAGGGAAGTACACTGTGGGATATGAATAATAGGTGAGCAGTTACCAGTGTGCCCATAATAGCTAGTAATGAACAGACTAGGAGAATCCTTAGTAAGAGTCAGGAATTTTTCTTAGTGGTTTATATTTCATTAACTAATTTAAGTTTTGATTGACAAAACTGGTTTGTGTTTATGAGATACAATGCCTTGGTGTATGTGATATGACATGCTATATCATGTTAGTTGGCATATCTATCACCTCACTTTATTCTCAGTTTTAGGAAGACATGTTTGAAATGGATTTAGTTATTTTGATATATACAATGTATTCTTGCTGACTGTTAAGTATAGTCATTTTGCTGTGCAATAGATTTTGAAATCTGTTCTCTGCTAACTGTCCAAAATACCCCTTCATTTCCATTCTCTCCTCTCGTCTCCTCTATCTTTCTTCCTCTTGTACTTTCTTCTTTCTTTCCCTCTTCTTCCCGCTCTTTCTTCTTCATTCCCTTCTTCCCCTTTGGTAAATACCATTATCAGCTCTATTTCTGTGAGTTCAGCTTTTTAAATTTCATAAGTGATACATATGTTAGCAAATCTTTCTGGAAATCTTGTAATTATTATTATGACTGCTTTTCAGAATGGGAGCTGAAGCACTAAGAAATGGTCAGAATATATTGTTAAAATAGAAGCACATGGACCAAAACTTTTCACTACTCACTAACACTTCAGACAATTTCATACCATACTCCAGTTTGCCTACCTTTCTGCATCTAAGCTAATTTCCCGTTCATCCTGGCTTATTTAGTTATATTTTAAAGTATAGTCTCACTACATCATCTCTCCTGGAGGCATATTGTTTCCATTAGATGCTTTTATTTTCTTCTTATTTGACCTTATAAATGTCCATGTGGTTATGATATTATCAATGCTTTTAAAGAATTTATTTGTTTCTGTGTGTGTGTGTGTGTGTGTGTGTGTGTGTGTGTGTGTGTGTGTGTATGTACTTGAGTGTATGTACATGTACTTCATGCATGCCTGAGGAGGTCACTTCATGCATACCTGAGCAGGTCAGGAGGAACTGAACAGGTGGTTGTGAGCCACCATGTGGGTGATGAGAACTGAACCCGGGTCCTCTACAAGAGCATTAAGTGTTCTTAACTGGTGAGCCATCTCTCCAGCCCTGTCCTGGATCATGACATGAAGTCCCCAGAATTATGTTGACATCTTCCATCTAGCTTCCCAGTCCTCTATTGTACCCCTATGAATCATTATCTTCAGGCATCTGTCCTAGTTAATGTCCTGTTGCTGTGGAGAGACACCATGACCATGGCAACTCCTATAAAGTCTGAGGATGGGAAAAGAGCACGAAGAACAAAATGGTGTATTTTTCTATTCCAACATCTATGTTAACACTTTAGTTAAAAAAAAATCTCAGAACTTAAAGCTTATAGCTAGAACCATAGTTCCAGCTTTGTGACCACCCTGGCCTGGTAGGAGGGGCATGAAGAGCCACCATGGGGAGGGAGACAGGGTGAGGCAATCTATGTGTGTGCTTATCTCTGTAAGTAGAGTGGTATTGCAGCATTGGAAGCACTGAGAAATAGCTCAATCCTGACTGTGGCAGTGGAGTGGAGCAAATACTGGGAGTAAAGGCAGCAGAACCTGACTTAGCTTCCAGAGCGATACTGATTCAATTAATGTAAACTTTTTTAGATGCCCCATCTTGCATAGCACAGTAAAAATGCTCCAGCATTATCAGTGGGGTAGGTGAAGATTATAGAGATTGTGACTATTTTAGTAAACACCTTGGAGCATAATTGTGTTGTGGATCTAAACATGTTTTTGTTTCAATCCCAAGTGTAGGATGTGAAACAGACTTGTGTGAGGGTGTGCGGTGTTTTTCTGCTGGAAACAGACTTGTGAGAGAACAGGTGGTATTTGTCCACTAGAAGAGGAAGCACCTCTTGCATGGTCTTTGCCAACTGACAAACAAACATGCTAGTATGGACTCTGAGAGGATGTGTATGTGTGTGTGAGAGAGAGAGAGAGAGAGAGAGAGAGAGAGAGCGTGTGTGTGTGTGTGTGTGTGTGTGGCTTTTTTGGCATTTTGGTCTTGGCTGTTCATCACTCTATTTCCATACACTCCTAGAGAGAACCATTCCAGCGAATGCTTCGAGGTTCCGGCTGCTGCTCCGGGTTCTCGCTGCTGCTCTAGGTTCTGGCCGCTGCTATTGCAATCACCTTTGCTGAATTGCTGATTTGCTGTTTAACAAATCTACTAAAGTCCTGCTGACTATACCAGTGGAATCGCCCCAAAGAACTGAACTTAAAAAGTCTAATTCAGAGACAGTCTCTGATGGAGTTGAAGACCAGATAGTTTAGTTTTGTAATTATGCTTAGCTGTTTAGAGGTTAAGATGTTTTTAGGTTTAAATAGATGTTTTAAGTTGACAAAGATGAGATATGATAGATATTGATTTACATTCAGAATTTTAGATGCACCAAGATAGGAAAGATGTTTTCTTCAAGGTTGCCAAATACAAATAACCAAAGCACAATGAATGTAACATTTATATAATTCCTGGTTGTTTCCTGGTTCTTCTTGTTGTAGGTAGTTTATTGTATATATGTGTAATAATATAAATATATATGTAAAGAAGGAAAATAATAAAAAAGAAATTGTCTTTATGCACATGTAAGCATATATTTAAGGAAAGAATTTGTTTTGCTTGGGTTCATTTTATCCTTTTTTGTTAGTTTTCTTATATTTTTAATGAGAATTATATTTGTAAAGCAATTTTAAAACTATATTAAAATTTATCCTGCAAAAGGAAAAAAGTCTACTTCTTTCTCTCTTTTCTTTCTTATTGAGTGTAGGTGGGTTGGAAGGAAGGTATAAGCATTAAAGAACCCTAAACAAAATAGGTTTTAAAAAGTTCAAAGGCTACATAATTGCTCCATGCTCTAGACTTTCCAAGAATAGTACATTTCCAACCACTTGTCTCAATGAATTATGAAGGCTTCTTGAAGACATTTAGAACTGGAGAGGTCCTTGAAGTCTATGAACACCAAAAGTCCTTCCCTAGAGTGAAGCAACTGTTGTTTCTTCACTCACCCTCAGGATTCATCCTCCTCCCCTCCTCCCTGTGTAGTTTATCAATGTAGTTCTCCCATCTTTTAACATGAAAAATGTAGCAAAACCCACAAGCATGCTTAATTTTCTGCCCATGCCCTCTTCTCTGTGAGATCTTTTATTTTTAATTTTTATTATTTATTAATTTATTCTTGTTATATCTCTATGGTTATCCCATCCCTTGTATCCTCCCAATCTCCCCTTCCTCCCATTTTCCCCTTATTCCCCTCCCCTATGACTGTTCCTCAGAGGGATTACTTCCCCTTGTATATGCTCATAGGGTATCAAGTCTCTTCTCGGTGACCTGCTGTCCTTCCTCTGAGTGCCACTAGGTCTCCCCCTCCAGGGGACATAGTCAAATGTGAGGCACCAGAGTACTTGAGAAAGTCATATCCCACTCTCCACTCAAATGTGGAGACTGTCCTGTCCATCTCCGTGAGATCTCAATGGTCACTTATAGAACATTGTCTAAGGAAGTGGAAGCCCCTCCTCTTTTTCTTAGTAGCATTTTCTTTGTCTGAGGAAAAGAGGAGTTGAAGAGATGAGAGGGATGTCCAGGTTGTGCAGCAAATAGTTGCCCTTGAAGATCAGCCTATATAATCCCTAAGTGCGTGGTGAATACCTATCCTTATACCCACAGATAATTGTAGCTCTCAGCCCTCATCAAAGAAATCCCCTCTTATGGCAGACAGATGCCATTACAGAAATCTGCAACTGGTCTAAACGCAGTGAACTCAGTATGAGTAGCAAGCTCTAGTTGATACATAGCCCCTGTAACTTATGACTCAGAGAACATAAAGGAAGCAGGGATGGGGACGTACAGATTGTAGGAGCCAGAGGAGTAGGATGTCTCCAGTAAGACAGTTGTCTTCCACATATGATAGGGAGGCTACACCCATGAAATCACAGTAACATGGTTGCCTAATCCAGACCTGCATAGTGACCCCTCCAGGTTACATGCAATGAAGATTTCAGGAATCTCACAAGCCTCTGCCCCTAGGTAAAGAGCTACAGCAACTAATGGCTGCTGAGAGAGAATCAGTCTTCATGGATGAGCTCCTTGATAATTAGCCAATTTCAATCCCAAATGTTCATTCTTAAAATATATATACAAGCAGCAGTAAATGGACTCAGTAGGTTGTGTTATATATATCCATTATATCATATATATGATATAGCACATATATATCATATCATATATATATATCATATATATGATATAATGTGGTATGTGTGTGTATGTAACTAAACAAAGATTATGAATTTAAGGGGGAGAAACACAAGTGAAGTTGGAGAAGGAGATGGAAGGTGCAAATTATGTAAATACAGTACTCATGCATGAAATTCTCAGAACATAAACAAGAAGTGTCCCCACAAGTGAACTGACGGCATCTCCCACATGCTCCTGAGCCCATGAACACTCATGTTCCAGTCCACCTCTTCCTCTCTACTGCACAAAGAGTCACAGCAGCAGGATGTTGGTGGTGAGGTTGCACATGTGTTAGAATAAAATATATATTATATTCATATATGAGCTTAATATTTGGATATTGAAGTTTACAAAGTTTATGTATCTGCTCACAACTTACTTTTTTTTTTTGGTTTTTCAAGACAGGGTTTCTCTGTGTAGCCTTGGCTGCCCTAGACTCGCTTTTGTAGTCCAGGCTGGCCTCGAACTCACAGCGATCTGCCTGCCTCTGCCTCCCAAGTGCTGGGATTAAAGGCGTGCACCACCATGCCCGGCCACAACTTACTTTTAAAAAAGATATTATAGAAGCCTTCAAAAAGATCTTTCCTGATCAAACTATCTCTAAACAGTCTTGAAAAGGTCAGTTTCAAATATACCTGAGGCTCATGTGCTCTAGAGAATTAGGATGTGTAAATGACAAAGAATGTCTCTCAAGGAGATGATGGGTATGCTTTTATTATTATTTTTATTTTAGATGTATTTATTTTATGTGTATGAGTGCTTTGCCTGTATTTGTGCACTGTAGACCTTATGCAAGAGGGAGTCAGTAGAGGGTATTTGACTCCCTGGATCTTGAGCTACAGAAGTTGTGAGCTACCATGTGGGTATGGGAACCAAACCTGGGTCCCTTGCAAGAGTAGCAAGTGCTCTTAACTCCTAAAATGTCCCTGCATCCTGGTATACTTTTCTTTTTTCTTTTTCTTTTCCTTTTGGTTTTTTTGAGAAAGTGTTGGGGACAGTAGGCCATATGGCCAATGTTCAGCCATCTTGTCAGAGCCTACAACTTTAGGCTCCTATTTCTCCAGCAGTCTGTCATTTACCAGAAACCAGCTGACCCTGTTGTGGTTCAGCAGTAAGACACTTGTTGTGGTTTATTGTAGGGTACAGTCATTCTAAGACCCCCGAGCTCATAATAAGAGCCTCTCCTGTACTGGTAAAATCAGATTAAAGGCCAGCTGCCTGCGAGCAGCAGTTCCGGAAACTTTTTCCTGACTAACCAGATCTTTTACAACTTCCCTTTCTCTCTGGAATTTCTCCATCCTCTGTGATTATATCAGCTGTAAAGGTAGACACCTCCTGGAACATTCCAGAGTTAGGTATCCATAGCAACCCTCGCTTATGCAAATACCCATGCCTGAGTGCCTATAAAAACTCTGTGAAATTTTTCAATAAATGGGTCTTGATCAGAATCCAGACTTGCCCTCATTTCTTTGTGTCTCCTGTCCCCCCATTTGTCTGCCCCCTCCACAGGTACCCATTGAAAACCCCAGCAGGCCAGGTCAAGAAAAGGTTTCTTTATGTAGCCTTGGCTGTCCAGGACTTACTTTGTAGACCAGGCTGGCCTCCAACTCACAGAGATCCACCTACTTCTGCCTCCTCAAGTGCTGGGATTAAAGGCATGCGCCCCTGTGCCCAGCTTAGTATGCTTTTCTTCTTCTTTCTTTCTTTCTTTTTTTTCTTTTTCTTTTTCTGGAGGTAATGACCCAGAAGAGACAGTTAACCAGCCAGGGACACTGCTATGAAAAAAAGCACAGAAGGGTATAGAAATGTGCTGTTTTATTATAAAGAGTCTCACAAAATGAAAATATCTCAAAAAGGAAACCAGGCTAGCAACCTCCACCTGCAGTATCGGTGGAATATGGGGAAGATAAGTTTTTCTGCTTGCTTGAGACCAATGGGAAGGTCTAAACAGAATCAATCTAAGAATGACTGATGGTACCTAAGCCTGAATAATGGGTCCCCGAAGACCCAGGCACCCCATCTAGAAAGCTTAATGAGGGCATCTTAACCAAGCTCTAAGCAGGCACTTGGCAGTTCAGGATCTTGTCTTCTGAAACAACTGGTATGCTTTTCTTAAGCCTACATCTGAAGAGCTTTCTGTTTGTCTCCTGTCCTCTTTCAGTTCATTACTCTTTGTGATTTTTCTCCCTTGTGTGTGTTTAGATGTCCTAAAACTTAACTTTCTAGGAAAACATTTTTTACACATTTGAAGTTTACAACATGATGCTATGGGATACATATAGTAAAAGAAGTATAATGAAGCCAATCAATATCTATCTATATGTATGTATGTATATATATATATATATATATATATATATATATATATATATATATAAAATTTCAGCTACTTATGTGGGACAAATGTCACTAAGAACCTGCTTATTTCTTTAAGGTCTCCATGTCAGTACATTTTTATTGATGTGGCCTTCAGATTGCATACTAGGGCTCTAGACTATTTTCCTGACTGGGCTTTATTTTTAATTTAGTGGCTACTCCAGGGATAGGAACATGAATTTCTGATTTACCAAAGCTGGTAACATGTTTCTGCACATAGAGTCTGGCTTAGTTTACAGTTTCTTTTTGTCATCCACTGTTTTTAATCATTAAAAATATTTTATGCAATAAATATTTATTAAATTGCTGACATTTCATTGCTTTTTGTTCCTTTATGCATTTCAAACTTCTATGGATGGGTCCTTTCATCTCCACTTATTGAATGCATTTGGTATTTTCTTTAAAGTGGGATGGCTAGTCACAAATAATTTCAGTTAGTTTGTCTAAAATAGTATGCTATCCACTTTCAAGGGTATTTTCATAGGTGTGAAACTTCTAGCTCTTCATTTAAAAACTTCCATTAACTGCTCATTCCATTGGCTTTGTGTTCTATTCTTGTAAAGGAAAACAGTTTGCACAGTACACTAACAGTTTTCTTCTCTAGTTTCTTTGAAATGTTCTCTTCTTATCTGTCCTTACAGATATTGTAGACCATTGGATGTGAATGAATTGATTTCTGTGTGTCAGACAGTTTCGTAGATTTGAGGCTTGGAGTCTTTCATCACTTCTCAAAAGTCTCTCTGTCATTATGACTTTAAACTATGTATCTTCCTTATTTCTTTGATTCTGAGTCTATGTATTCAAGATGTGTGTGTGTGTGTGTGTGTGTGTGCATGCACATGAGTTTGTGCACAGGTGTGTAGGGTTCATGTGGAGGCCACAGATGAATATTGTATGTCCTCATTGTTTTGTATCTTAATTTATTTTGAAACAGGGTCTCTTACTGAACCTTATGATTTGCTAGATTGGTTGGCCAATGAGGTTTAGGGACTCATCCTTCTCCCCGTCTCAGTGCTATGGGTCTATCTGTGTGTGCTTGTTCCAGGCTTTTCACATGGGTGCTGAGGATGCAGATTCAAGCCCTTATTGTTGGATGTGCACATTGCCAGTGGAGCCACATGCCCACCCTTCAGGCACTGAAGCCTTTCCCATTCTATCCCAGTGGCTTGTACATCTCTACCTGTGACTTCAGACTTCTATCCACTCAGTCTTTTCATTCTTGGCTGTGACTGGTCCTTTCTCATACACTTTCTAGTTATATTCCCTCAGGTGTGTTCATTCAGCTGTTAAACTCTGTCTATGGTAAGTTAGAGTCCTACTAAGTTCTACTTATTGACTTTATTATACATTTATAGATTTACTTTGTTTTCCTTTTTCCTTATAGTGCTGGAGTTGAACCAAGGGCCCCACACAAACTAGGTAAATTACCATGAGTTAAATTCTAAGCCCAAGATTTACTCTTATAAACAATTTCCATCTTCTGTGGACAATCAAGCATAATAAACAGTATTTGTGTCTATGGATTTCACAGTCTGGAGCCTTGTAGAACTGTGTCCAATTGCTTGATATTTGTGCTTTTCTTTACCTTATTAATTTATTTAAAAAATAATTTGTTGAAATTAAAGTTACATAACTCTCTTTCCCCATTCCAAATCCTCCTGCATATCCCCCCTGCTCTTTTTCAAATTTGTGGCCTTGTTTTTTTTAATTGTTACACACACACACACACACACACACACACACACACACACCCCTAAGTATATAAATACAACCTGCTCAGTACACACACACA
>OU015751.1:58715784-58729148 GCA_907169655.1 Acomys percivali
GCGTGTGTGTTTCCCATCTCACCATTCCTTGGTTGGCTATAGTTCTTTATCTAGGGTTGGGGTCTCCTGAGCCTTCCCTCCTCTACATTAGCTTGGCTATTCGTGTCTTCCTTGCTCAGGCCATGTTAAGGAAGCCACACTAGTTAAACTATATGAGTGTATCTTCTCTGACATTGCTATTGGCTGCTCCCTCAGATGGGTTTATCCTATTAGTCCCTTGAGTTCCTGTCATTCCTCAGGTGTTACCTCACAATCCTCTGTCTTGTTAGCTTTTAAATGCCTCCAACTATATGGATGTTATGTATCTTGTACAATTTTTATAGTGTTTTGGGGAAGATTTACCTCAATTTTTGGGTATTATTGGAAGCAGAAATTCCAAGCTGAATATGTTTGTCTTAGGTTGCATAACATCACCAGTCTCAACAATCTCAGTAACTATAACAACAACAACAGCAGCAACTACCAAACAACATCTGAGATCCCCTGACAGAAAGAAGACACTGAGTGTTGCATCTTAGCCCACAACTAAGGATCACACAGTTCTGATGTTTGTCTTCCATTTCTCTGGGTCATTTCACATTCGAAATGTGTGAAGAATATGTGATGTCAAAGTGAGTTCCATACCTTTTGTTTCTTTATCACAAGATTTCTACATGGTTTTCATGGCTCCAAATTCATTGTCAGAGTTTTCAAGTATTGTGCATGCCATTATTTTAAAATCCTACTTTGTTTAATAATACTGAATCCCCAAAATTTCAGGTCCCAGCATTGTCATCCTCTATTATAAACACCATATTCCCTGGCTCAAGGATTCTTCCTTTAGCAAAGCCTCATGTGGTCTTTCTGCCCCATCTCAGCCTGGCCCTCCTGGGGTAGGAGGCCTGTAGCTCTTTCCCAGAGCCTCAGGATGGACCATAGAGGCCTCTGCTTGGGATTGTCTTTGCCAATATTAAGGAGACATGCTCAGAAAGGCCGACAATGTCACTCCTCCCACTTTTTGCATTTGGGGAATGTTCTCATGTATCCTAGAACTTGACAGGCATTAAATCTCCCATAAAAGAATATTTGTAAAACAAGGAAGAATTTTTCCGAGCCTTATTTCCATGTAGGCATGAAAAGCAAAACACAATTCCTTGATCTATTTTAGCAATATTGTCATAAATTATTCCACAATGTAAACGAACTTGACTTTCATAAAGGATATTTGGCATAAGGAAGTTATAAGAAACAATCTCTTTGTTATAATTAGGACACATTTGGTCCAAGGACAAACCCTGAAAGAAAGTAACAGAAGAATCAGGGTGGAGAGGAAGAGGAGAATAAAAGGGGAAAACAAGCATTTGCTAAGACCTGCCTTCTTCAGGAGTCACATGTCCATGTTCAAGGATACCCACCTTTTGTCTTCTGGCTACACCAGCCTGACAGTTATCTGTGTTCTGTTCTCTTTAAACCACAACTTCCTTTAACATTTCCTCCCTGATGGCCCTTCTGTGTTACACACCCATCTTCTGCATTTCCATACGTCCTGGCTCCTGGAACACTTGATTAGTTGCTTTCTGGGGTATATATAGACTTACAATATCTATTCCCAGGAAACTTCACCTTGAGGGGAAAGAGAGCTGTGCTTTCCTTGACTTATTCTAGCATCCTACTGTTATAATCTTCTCTCTTCCAAGGCCACAGCTAGTCAAACTTGGGTGGCTTGAGGTATGTGTTACTCAATGATAAGATATATTCTAAGAAATATTAGGCAATTGCATTATTATGAAACCCTGTAGAGTGTACGCATACTAAGACAGCTATGATGTCACTAGGCCATATAAAGTGATGGGTTCACAGTAGAGTATGCATTCCCTCGTTGATTAAGACATTGCCGTGTGTCATGTGGTTGTATGTACAAAATTTGATCTGAAGTATAGAATGTGGATTTGCTGAGACTGAGCCTGAACTAAAATCCAAATCTTTTCAGCTTTCATTCATTCTTATTCTTACTCAAATCTTCTGTCTTTGCATCTAAGTTCAATTAGATACGATTATGTTCTGCTGAGCCTTATAAAAGCAAGCAACCTAGGAAGTTACTCTGTAGAGCCTAGGTCCTTAACACTTAGTATTCCTCTACTGTTGGTAACAGTATGAGGGGAAATTTGTTATGGGTCTCATTAGTTCTATTAAGTCATCAAATATCATGGTAAGATATCTATTCTCTTTATCTTGTTCAGGTAATTCCGGTAATCCTCATCTTTACACTTTTAACTGGTCAGAGTGTATCAGAGCTTCCTGCAAGCAAGCATCCCTGAGATGGTGAGTTGCCTTCTACTCTCACCACTCCTGGGATTGGTCCAGCTTCCTGAAGATGCACAAAATTGCAGCCAAATCAGCTGATTGCTAATGGTTTTCATAGTGTTAGCTTCTAGCATGTCTATCAAGGAATGAGTCCACTTGAGAAACCTGACCCCCGACTATAGATACAGAATCAAGTAAGTCTCCCAGCTGTAACAGGTCAAGGTACCTCTCCATGGTACACTCTGTTGTCAGATGCAAAAATGTAGAAACAAACTCCACGTCAGGGTGTCTCCTTTCCTAAAGTTATTTTTAGTTGAAAGGAGTCCCTCCTGGTGCCTTACTTGTGCAGCACTAACTGAGCTCCTGTCGTGCCCTTCTTTTTTTTCATATACATTTATGTTATTACACATATATCATGCCCTTCTTTTTCTCTGTTAATTCCTTTTTCTTGATCTACTGCACTCACAGTTTCAGACTCCATCTCCACCCCACCCCTGATCTCATGTTATTTGTTTCTCAAGTGTGCTGAGTGGTAGAAAGAACATTAAATTTTATCCCACTCCAAAGGAGTCAACCAAGGTGAGCTCCTAGCCTTGTCTTCTGCCTGTGGAAATGACATCACAGAGTCAGGCAGGAGCTGTTTGGTAGTTCCCCTTGGGGTCTCATAAGCAGCAGTCAATTTTAGCACAGCTGTTGATACAGTCTCAATTTTGTTAAGTCTCGGTGCTTAGCATCCTTTGATCTTTGCTGATGCTGTGAGTATCATGAATCCTCTCTTCCTCTCCAGTAGCCATACACGTTGTATCCTTTTCACCAGTGTCCCTGCTGGTGCTAGGATGACCAAAACAAGAGCTGCTTCTATGCTTATTGTGGGACCAAATCCTGATAGGGCCATACATTGAAAATATGATGAAAATGCCCCACAGATAACCAAAGACATCATGGTTGACAACAGACTATTATGGGATATGAGTTATTTTTGTGATGACTACCGAGATGACTAGAAGTTGCGGCTTGTTGCCCCTGTCCAGCATCAGGAGAGAATACCAAACTGGGAAAGATACAAATTCAAAAGTTAAAAGTCTGGCTGGGCATGGTAGTACATACCTTTAATCCCAGCACTTTTAGGAGACAGGATCTCTGCGAGTTCCAGGATGAACCCCATCTGCATAGTAAGTTACGGGTGAGCCAGAGCTACTCAACAAGACAGGGTTTCAGAAAAGATTTTCAAAGTCTGCTTCCTGTGTGTGTACTTCTGTGTCAGTGAAAAGTTGAAGATTGCAAGTGGAATCAGCACAGGCTGAAGGCCACACGTGCAGTGTTAGTTCCCTGGATGAGAAGCTGTTCTTTTGGCTTTAACTATTACAAATCTCCATGTAAGCATCATATGTACCAATATGAAAAATGATTAGCTAGGTCTGGCATAGAAGCTTGTAATACTAGCTATTTGGGAGGCTGAGGCAAAAGGAGTCAAAGGCCCATCTAGGTTAAAGAAAAGTGAAATAAAGTATGGGGGTTTAGCTCAGTGTATTGGGGTATGGAAGGACCTGGGTTCAATCTTCAGTACCGTAAAAGAGAAAAAGAACAAACTCAAATGTCATGCGTAATCATTAGTCATTCCAATTTTGCTCACATTACTTCATCCTGACTTTAAGTCTATGAAATGTGGGAATAACAACTGTTTTATCAGTGGGGAAACTGAGCCTTGAGTTAACTGGGACTGGACTTGAACCACAAGGTTCTCTCTCACTGAACACGTAGTTTTGTGGCAAGTCCTGTGCTTCTAAAACACCCTCAGAGCACTCAGTTGATGTACAAGCCCAGTCAGAGCTAAGTTTGTATGTGACACATCATACCCAGAGTGACCCTGGACAAGTGCCCAGACCTGTCCCCAAAGGCTTCTCCTTGTCCCTGGCAGCAAGCAGTAGTTTCCATTCAGCCACCACATGCTGCTGTGCGCCTTGGGGCAGCTGGGCCAAAGGAAGTCACGGCCAAACCATTCTTTATCCCTAAGGATCACAGCACTGCCTACATGACAAAAGACACTCTTCTCAGTGAGGTAGCCATGCTCGCCATAGTCAGTCCCAACCTTCCTGAACTCAACACCTAATGCTTGTGTCCCCATTTCCATGTTCCCAAACCTACCACTGTGTCATTTGTGGTGGCTGAATCTTTTCCCTTCTTCATCGTGGCTCACTGATGCTGGACCTGTCCTTACAAGCCTCTCTGGGTAACAGATAGTGGACAGAGAGTCATTATGCCAGTTTGGTACCAGGCCCTTAAGATGCACTGTGGTTTCTGCCATACCCTTCTACTGTTTCTGTTGTTGTCATGTGGAAAGCAGGCCCCAAGCAACTACCAGTCCCCAAGTCTGGAGACACAGGGAACATAACCAAAGCTAGCTCATAGCCTAGAGCAAAGACCACTGACTAGCTGAGAGGGAGTGGCTATGGCTTGCTATTCTCAGCCATGGTGTTTTGAGATCATTTATCACTAATGTTATAGCATACTTCATATTGACTGCTGTTTTTGCCATCTCTCCAATGTGTAAGCGCATATATATATACATATATACATATATACAAATATATATATACATATATACATACATACAAATATATATATATATATATATATATATACATGCACTGATAACATTGTTCCTACTGAGAGTAGTTCCTGCTCATTCAAGTAAGCAACCCTGGAAACTTTACCTTTGAGCATATCAAGCCGACTTCCTTTGGGGGCACTTTCTCCTAAACTTGTGCTGCTGTTTCTCTGTTCGGAGTGTATCCTGGCCTTCACCCATGATTTGGGACAGTTCATTCATGTGTGTATGTTGGGGGTGGTATTGGCATATGATCTTGTTTGAATGAAAATGCAGAATCAGGCTAATGGAAGGGAGCTCCCTAAGGGCTAAGAAACTAGTGGCTGTCCTGTCTGACTTCACTGAGGACTCAGGTCAGAATGTTTAACACACTGATAAATGCCATTTCTTTAAAAGGACTTTGATAGTGACAACTACATCAAGGTGACTGCAACTCAAACTCCCTTAGTGTAAGGCACCTAAGCCTACTATAGAGAGGGTATGATATAATGAACACATATCAGAGAACTATATTAAGCCACAGCTAATGAACTATGACCTTAGTATAGAGTGAGCAGTCGAATGCCCTCACAGAACACAGGACTGGATCAGACTGGCCAAGCGATCTGCTGGGATAGGGCAATCAGGAGTAAAAGGGTCTTGCTGGACCTCAACCTACCAGGTGCTTACAGAAGACCAAGTTGTCCCTTATGGCCTTGCTTGTTGTGCCATAGGTAGTGACTATACACAGACACTGGGGTGGAAGGATTCCTCAAAGAAATGTCTGTGATAAATGAGCAGCTTGTCCTGTGGGTCAGCCACTAGACATTCGTAATAACGAGCCCTTGCCTTGATGGGTCTTTACCTGCAAAGGACACAAACTTTTTCTGTCTCCTTACAACGTGCGCGACACACACACACACACACACACACACACACACACACACACACACACACTCACACTGATCTCTTCTGTATAGCTGGAAACTCCTCTTAGCTGTAAACTTTGGTTTCTAGATAGTCATGCACCCATGCAAACTCACTAGAACTGTTTCCTGCTGCCAAGCCTGCTCTAAGGTGTGACTTGGCCTTAATATGTGTATGTAGATGCTTTCCTCTTTTCCTATAAGGACTTAAGGTCTCCTTTAGGAGCAAGGAGACAGGTCCCTTATGTTTCTATTACAGGAGTCTTCCTGGCTGAGGATCAAGAGTGTGTGGGATGCGTTCCCGAGGCTGGCAGCCAGGTTTGGGCCATTGCCACGCTGCCTTCTATAACTGACCTCCTGGCTTCTGTGGAATGGCATGTGGGCTTGAGGCCATCTCAGGGGACTTGCTCCTAGCTGCTTCCAGTAGTGTTGACAGGCATGGTGGCTGCGTCTCTACAGGCACACCAGCACAGACGGCATCAAAGGCTATGATTTCAGCCCCAGTGGGACCCTCTTGTCCTGCCGTGCTCCTTTGACTCAGTGAGGGTAGGGCAAGCATGGTAAGCAATTCTTTCTACAGTAATTGACTCTGAACACGCATGGCCTGTGCTTCCACAGGAAGGATAAGTGTGATTTAGAACTAAGCAGGCCTGTACAACTCACGTCTGACCAACTACCCTGAGAGTGACATGGGGCCTACCTCAAAGGGGTTGGGGCTCATACAAGGGCAGCACTAGACTCAACACTTCTGATTCTTCCACAGGGTTTACTTACACCTTGCACACGATGGCCTGTAGCTAGAGGGAGGTTCTGTGGGGATCTGAGGGTCACACATAGATTCTACCCTCTGCATGTATGTGGCCATGCCAGGCACTACTTCATTCTACTCCCACCCCCTCAAGAGTTTGGTTTGCTTCTCTAAATATCGTCAAACAGACCCAAACTTACCTCTGTCTTCCCTCATCTTTAAATTTCCCTGGTATTAGCTCATTTGCTACACTGCTGTTCACTATCACTCACAGCCAGGGTCAGTTCAAAGTCAATGGAGTCACCTTCTTAGGAAGAACCATGAGACATTTCAGATTCATGTAGAGCACTCCGTCTGGCCGGGAAGCCTTCAGTGCTGGCTTTAGCTCCTGCTCAGCTGCACAGCTCTCACCACCATGAACAAATGCTTGGCCCTGCTCTTACCAAGACTGCCACTCTCTCCACGTGTCCTCTTGCATTGCTGTGTCACTGTGGTCCTCTTTCTTTCCCTTTGAGTGACACCTGTCTGAATAGGCTTTGCCTTACCTGCTCATGGAGAAACTATTGCTCCTTTGTTTTGGGTCTCTCAGCATCAAGTTGTCAGCTCATCTGGCTTCAGAACCATGCAGTTTGTATCCATATAACACAAGCTCTTGTTGTATGTTGATTGTGCGCACTTACAGTCCCAGTTCCTTGGGAGGCTGATGCAGTAGGATCACATGAACTCACAGTTTTGAGAGTAGCCTAAAAAAAATAAAATAAAATAAAAAAGAAAGAAAGAAAGAAAAATGAAATAAACAAACAAACAAAAGCACAACTAGATACAAAACACATTCAGGCTCAGCCACTAAAGGTGCTTGCTATCAAGCCTGATGACCCAAGTTTAAGCTTCAGGATGAATTGATTCTTCTAAGTTCTCCTCTGACCTTCATATGAGCACAGTGGCTCACACAGCCTCTAACTCAACGAAAATAAGAAAAAAAAATCCACAAAACAAAACAAAACACCCAAAACAAAACCAACCAACCAACAAAAGACCTCTAAGACAAAACAAAACAACAAAATATCCCACCCACCCAAACATCATTTACTGGATCTAAGTAGCTAAGTTCTCTGTTTCTTGAAAAGGCAGAGTCATTGCAGCTACCTGCTGCTGAGTGGCTCTTGGGAAGCCTCACATTATTCTCATGTATATAATAGTGATAAAGAGGATTTGTACAAAGCTCACTGCCTTAAAAGAAAGACATTTAAAAAGCTGTTAGAAGATGGAAAGACCTTCCATGCTTATGGACTGGCAAAATAGATACTGCAAAAATTACTATACTAAACAAAATGATCTATAGATATAACATAATAATCATCAAAATCCCAATGAAATAGAAATAGAAAGAAAAATTAAAATTCATATAGATGCACAAGAGACCCTGGATATCCATAGAAATTTTAAATTGAGTCATGCTGGTACCTGTACTAGTCACTGTTGTGTTGCTGTGAAGAGACACTGTAAATACGGCAATTTTTATAAAAGAAAACATTTAACTGGGACTTGTTTACAGTTTCAGAGAGCTAGCTAGCTCATTATCACCACGGTAGGGAGCATAGCGGCAGGCAGGCAGACATGGCACTGGAGCAATAGCTGGGAGGGTACACTCTGTTTCACAGGTAGCAGACAGAAAGAGGGTGAGACTGGGCCTAGTGTGGTCTTCTGAAACCTCAAAGCCCACCCCAAGTGACACACCTTCTAATCCTTCCTGAACAGTTCCACCTACTGGGGACCAAGCATTCATACAAACATAAAAGCCTATGGAGATCATTCTCATTCAAACCACCACAGCTTCCAATTCTATCAACTCTTTAAGGATGCACTAACTAACATCAAAGAAGTCTGACTCTCACAAAATAAAAATGAAAAGATACTCCTAAGTCAGTCTATAAAGCTGATATTACCCTAACAACAACAACATCACACACACACACACACACACACACACACACACACACACACACACACAAACACACACACACATTGTACCCAAAAAACAGAGATGGTAACATTGAAAATGAAGCACTTATAGAATGAACTCAAGCACAAAGAAGAAGAAATACATTATAGCCACGTTGGCTTCATCCTAGGGTTGCAAAGATTGGCTCAGATTTAATAGGAAATATCATCCAATAGTAATCCTAAATGTAAATGCCTTAATTCACCAATAAAGAGACACATTGTCTAGAGTAAAGAACAAGATCTGATTTTATGTTTTCTCCAAGAAATGTACCTCTCTTGTAAAGACAGTCACATCCTAGAGTTCACAGCTAGTTGCATCACATACGGTGCATAAATAGTTCTAAAGACAGAAGTTACAGAATCATCTTGATAGATGCAGAAATGCCTTTGGAAAAGTCTAACATTTAATTATGATTAAAACACTGAACAAATTAGGAATAGGAGTAATGTACTCAAAATAATGAAGGGCACACACACACACACACACACACACACACACACACACACCCCAAATAGGAAAAATCAAAGCATTTTTCCTAAACTTGGGAACAAATCCATTTTCTTTACTCTTATTGAATACAATGCTTGAAGTCTTTGCAAAAGCTATATGATGAGAGAGAGAAAAAGAATAAAGTAGGCAAGGAAGGAGTCACCTTCACCCTATTTGCCGATGATGATTCTGCATTATATGACCCTCCAAGCCCCAACAGAAAGTTCTGTCACTTACACACCTTCAGTAGTAAGATAAAGTTCAACACAGGGAAAGCAGCAGCTTTTCTATGTATCACTAACAAGTGTGCCAAGATAGAAGTCAAGAAAAAATATCACTCACAATCACTAAGAATAAACTTAACTCAAAAGAAATTGAAGAAGACACTGGAAGATGAGATGACTTCCCACATTCATGAGTTGACAGGATTGATAGTGTGAAAATCACTATACAAGTAAAACAACCTATAGCTTTGATGCAAGCCTCTTTTAAGTCTCAATGAAATTCTCCATAGAACTAAAAACAACAAAAACAAAAACCAATAAAATTCATATGAAAGTATAAAAGACCCTGAATATCCAAAGCAATTCTAAACAGAAAGAGGTATGCTGGAGTTATACAATACCTAATATCCATAGACCAGTTGAATAGAGGAGACAAATAAGGTCACTTAGATGAAACCAAACAAATTTTTTAGAGCTATCGAAAGCACACTATAGGGAAGAGACAGATTCTTGACTTAATGGTCCTGCAATAGGGGGATTAAACCGGAATCTTTTACCCTTCACAAAAATAATTCAAAATGCACCAAACTTTAAAATTACCTTAGGAAAACACTCCATGACACAGACACAGACACAGACTCATCAGTGCAATAGTAATCCCAAGAAATGACACACAACATAGTTAAGCAGCTTCTGCCCAATAAAGAAAACAACTTGACTGAAGAAACTGTACAGAAAATGTGGAAAGTCTCTGCCAACAGCATATGAGATGAAGGATTGACAATGAACTTACGTAAAACCAAACACTAGAATCCTCAAATCATCAAATAACAAGCAGGGTTACAAGCTCAGCAGACAGTCCTCAGCAATACAAATGGCTAATACCTGGAAAGTGTTCAGTATCTATGGTCACCAGGGAAATACAAACTAAAGCTTCTTTGAGATTTTATCTCACCCCAGTCAAAAGGGTTACCATAAAAACAAGTAAAAAGCAAATGCTGCTGGTGGCAATGTAGACCTGTGCAGACACTGTGGAGGTCAGTGTGGAGGGTTCTCAAAGTACTAGAAGTAGTGCTCTGATACAACTGAATCACACTCTCCTGGGAACACACGCAAAGGATTCAAGCCAGCATAGAACACAGGCACTTGCACACCTGTGTTTATTGTGACTTATTCATATGGCCAAGGAATGAAACTACTCTGGATGTCAATCAAAGGATAAACGGATACAGAAAGTGCAGTACATGTATACTGGTTGGTTTTTACCTGTAAAGGAAAAAGGAAGACATAATATTGGCAAGAAAATAGCCAGAATGAAAAAGGCAAAAAATGCACCACATTTTTCTCTCATATATGGAATGCAGGTGTTTGTGTGTGTGTGTGTGTGTGTGTGTGTGTGTGAGAGAGTGAGAGAGAGAGAGAGAGAGAGAGAGAGAGAGAGAGAGAGAGAGAGAGAGAGAGAGAGAGAGAGAGCACACAGGGGGTGGGGAGAGGATGTAAGGGAAGAAGACATCTTTGCGAGGAGGAGAATGAAGGAGGAAACAGAGGTAGTAGAATTTGTGAAACACACAATAAAAAGAGTGTTTGAAAAGAGAGGTCTTAGCAAGATGTTGTGAGGAAGATGAGGGAAGGTAATTTGATAGAGGAATGACTAAGAATTTAGTACCCTGAACCCCAGGACTTTGCATGGTGAGTTAAAATGTTATTAAACCCACACTTGTAGGAGGTATTGTCAGCTAAAGGCTGTGGGGGAATCTGGAGTAATTTTTCTCCAGTGCTGTACTCATGATAAGATGCCATCTTCTTATAAATGACCCTATACTCATTCCCATGCAAGCAACCACAACTAAGCTCATTTGGAAAGAAGCCCCCAGACATAATGGGGGGGGGAGAAGACATGATCAAATTACATTACTGCATGAAATTGTCAAGAACAGATAGAAAACATTGTTTAAAACAACAAATATTATTTTAAAAAGAAAACACTAAAATATTTCCCAAACTAGCTGTAAATAACTGAATTAAAAAATCTAAATTATTTCTCTAAAATTATTAAGAATAGTGAACATACCATTAAAAGATACATTTGGAAACTATATGTCCTCATAAACTAGTGAAATGATAGGCCAATAGATCATTTTTTTCATTTTTAAACCTGGTAACTTGCAGTGTGGACACCACCACAACTACCTTTAGACTCATTCAGCATTTTGTTGATAAATTTGGCCTGAGAGCCAGATCAGACCTTTAGATTCTTTCAGATAGCTCTGAACAAGGTAATCCTTTCATTGTTCTATATTCTAGTGTGAAAGGGCACTCCTCAAAAGATATTGAGCAAGGGGGAACAGAAGAGGAAAAGGCTTCTATAGAAAACAAGCAGGGCATTGGCTGGATATTCAGTCTGTTTTTATCCTTGTACATCTTGTAGGCAGGATAAATTTTGGGTCAAAGTGTTCTAGGTGGGTTGATGTTCCCCTCTCTCTCCTAGGAGTTTTGTTACAGAGATGCCCCTTACATGGTTTCTCTTTTCTTTGCAAGCCATCTGTCCCCCGCCCCCCTCCCGCTACTCCCAAACCCCCATCCCACCCACCCTCCAGCCCATCCCCCCACCCTCCAGCCCACCCCTGCTGCCACTTTCCCCAAGGTCTGATTTCCATCCTTCATTTCTCTTGGCGCTCATTCTCCTACCTTGTTCCCTCTCTTCAGCCACTTTGGCTGTCTATTCTATTTCCCCATCTAAGTGAGGAAATGTCCAACCAATGACTGGCCCATCCCAAGACCCACCCCATGGAGGAGAGCTAACTTCTGACACTATTAATGATTCTGTGCTATGCTTGCAGACAGGAGCCTAGCATAGCTGTCCTCTGAGAGGCTACACTCAGCAGCACTTCAAAACAGATGCTGAGACTCACAGACAAAATTAGAGGAAGCATAGGGAGTCTTGTGAAAAAGTTGGGGGAAGGATAAAAGACCTAGAGGTGACAGGAACTCCACAAGAAAACCAACAGAACCAACTAACTAGGGACCAGAAGGGCTTGTGGAGACTAAAGCACCAACCGAGGACCATGATTGGGCTGGACCTAGGCCCCCTACACAGATGTAGCTCAGGCGTCATGGGGTCCCCCATAAGTGGAGTAGGGCCTATCTCTGACATAGACTCTGTTGCCTGCTTTTAGATCACTTGCCCCTGGCAGAATTGCCTTTCCAGGCCACAGGGAAGAGGATGTGCTCAGTCTTGATGTGCCTTGATAAACTGGGGTGGGTGGGAAGGGGGGCTCCCCATTTCTGAAGAACAGGGGAGAGGGAATGTGAGAAGAGGGAGGGTGGGACTGGGAGGAAAGGAGGGAGGATGATCAGGGTGTAAAGGGAATAAATTAATTTTAAAAAGAAACCCAGCAGTTAATAGTGCCAAAGGAAAGTCAACTCCACCCCCTGGTGGAAACACAGGTCATTGCACCATTCCCCTCAACAGGAGGTGCTTGGATGGTGAACTGAATTCTCTGCATGAGTTTCTCTTAATTCTGAGTAGTTCCTTGCATTCTTCCTTTTCCCCACAGACACCCACCCCAGGTACTAAAGCAGGCTTTCTCCCAGTGAGTTTAGGCTCTCCCCTGATACAGTTTTGGCCTCTTTTCAGTTGTGCTTGCCTGGGGTGACCTGTCAGCTGGCCAAGCAGGTTAATAACCTGCAGTTGAAGGATTGTAGACTCCAGGTATGGGAGAAACCATGATGGGCTTTAGTAGCTTCCCAGCTGTAGAGAAGAGGACTCCTGGACTTCAGTGGTGCCAGCTGGAGACCCAAGTCCTTGGCACGTGTTTTCTTGGTCTCTTCTGCATCTTAATTTCCAAGGACACAGGTTCTTACAATTTGCTGCTTAGGATCTGTACTCAGAATCTAAGTACCACACACAATCACTTCCACTTGTTAATCATGTCTCACCTTTAAATGGTGTTTTCATAATACATGGGAAAATAGTACCATACATATGATGTATGTGTGTGTGTGTATATGTAGATGATATATGTATGTGTACATACACACACAACACCTACCCCACACCACACACACACACACACACACACACACACACACACACACACAC
>OU015751.1:58729158-58754043 GCA_907169655.1 Acomys percivali
CACACACACACACACACACACACACACACACACACACACACACACACTCCACAGAATCTGATTTCCGCTGGCCAAGCACTCTTGAGCCCGGGGCCTGCCCTAGACTATGTTTAGTACAGCCCATGACACTCCTCTGAAGAAAACTGATTTTCCTTTCCCTACCAAGTATCAATTTAAAAAGCTTTTTGGCTGGGAGTGGAACTTTGTGCCCACGTCCTCCTCTCTGTCCTGGCATTTTGTCTGGCTTGTGCAGCTTGTGAAGATCTTGTGTGTGCTGCCACAGTCTCTGTGAGTTCATCTCTGTATCAGCCCTACTTTGTCTGGAGGACAGTTTCCTTGGGATCATCCACCTCTGGCTCTTACAATCTTTCTGCCTCCTCTTTGGCATCGTTGGGGGAGGGGTGTGATGAAGACATCCCATTTAGACTGAATGATCCAAACTCTCACCGTCTGCATAATGTCTAGTTGTGAGTCTGTGTTAATAACCATCCACCTCAGAAATCTGTGATGAGGCTTGAGGGATTCAGTGATCTTTAGTTATAGCAATGTCCTTAGGAGTTGTTTTGTTACTGTATTCATTTAGTAGAACAACATTGGTAGGTTTTCCCCCAGGCCCATGCCCTATCTGGGCCCTCAGTTCTTAAAGATTTTGGCATCTCTCAATAGCATGCTGGAGGCCAAGCCTCTAGCCGTGCTCAAGTCCTCGCAGCTTCTTTGGGGGAAGCTGCTTAGCCCTACCTTGAGTTTATTGCTCTTTTTGTACCATGCTCCATGGTTTTACCCCTTACTGCTAATATCTGGTTTAATTTACATATGGCTGTTTAAAGGTGGCTTTTGTTTGGTTGGTTGATTTTTTTTCTTGTTTTTATTTTTCTTTTCTTTTTTGTTTTCATGACAGGGTTTCCTTGTGTAGCCTTCGTTGTCCTGAAACTCACTCTCTAGGCTAGGCTGTCCTAGAACTCACAGAGGCCTGCAGAGGATGAGGAGCTAGGATCGCATGGCCCTCCTGGCTTTTCTAACCAGGGCTGATGCAGCTTGGCAGAAAGGGGTCTCCCCTTCACTTGCAGCGTCAGTGAGCTTCCTTTGGGGCCTCTCTCTTCCCGGGAAGGTCCTGCCGAACCCAGGTGGAGGCTCCTCACAGAGTGAATGCTTTGTAAAAGAAGCTGGCTGAGGACTTGATTCCCTCCCAAGGCACTTTCTGTATTAAACACAGGCCATTTGCCCCTCATTCCTAGAAAAACACTTGTGAGAATGACGGAATGGAACATGGCTCCAGGTAGAATTTAGTTGTGGACACTTGTGAACCTAACCTCACCTCAGGCGACCACCAGGCCCTGCCTGCATCTAGAGACGTCTTCTTCCTCTCGCCTCTGTTGTGCCTCTTATTCTGGTCATTTCTCAAATCAAAGAGGCTTACAAACAAGGCTCTCTTGAGACTGAGGACCTAAAACCCTGTCACCCCAGGAAACGTCAGAATCTGTCCTAGTGCTTTCCCTTGCCATCACGCCCATCCCAACCTTCATGGGGTCGCCATCTAGTGGTCATGTCTCATTCTATTCCTATTTTTGTTTTTTGGTTTTGTTTTGTTTTTTCTTCTTTTTATTACCACAATTAGGCAAAAGTGAAGTTTAAAGAGGATTGGCTACAGGCATTATTGAGGAAATGGAATGGTAGCTATTCAAATAGAATCTAACGTTTCATGCATGTTGTCAGTCATGTTCATCACTGTTCTATCAAATAGCTAGGAAGTGGAAACAACATAAATGTCCTTCAACTGACATGGAAACAAAAACGTGACACATATACCCCATTCTTCTGTAAAGAAAGAAGGGAATCATGAAATTTGAAGGTACATGAATGGATCTAGAGCAGATCATATTGAGTGAGATAACCCAGACCCAGAAAGTCAAATGTTGTACGTTCTTTCTCATTCACGGTTCCTAGATCCAAATACCCAGTGTGATACATAACCTGGAGTAACCACAGAAACCAGGAACATAAAAAGGGTCTACGGGGCAGGAAAGCAGCAGAAAGGGGAACAATAGGATACAAGTAACAGTGAAGATAACTATAAAATCCATAGTTCTATCTATGTACCTAAAATTACATATAGTACAGGTAATCTATATATCTACCCACACATATATGGTTAAAATGAAAATTTCTCATCTGGGCTGACAATGGTTCCCCTCAGGAACCATAAACATCTAACAAAACCCCAATACCAGGTATGAGAAGCCCTCTTTTGAACTGTTGGTCAAGATTATCCAAGACGCCTAGAGCCTTATAGACTATTGCTATTGTCCTTGGATGCCCCCCCACCCCCGCCTCCAGAGATTGAAAAGTCTGTACTGTTGAAGACACCATGTACTTCAGACATAGGACTTAGAGGAGTTGAAGAGATCTAACATGAAAGCCTCCTTCCTGAGGAATAGATTTCATAGCACTAGAAGGTGCCATGGAAGCAACCAATAGTCCTGGCTAGCTATGATGACTATGAACTACTCAACAACCATCATGACACAATATTCCTAAGAGTGCAATAGTGTCACATATACTTTGGCAGTCACCAGCAGCTTTCTAATTGGACTTTCAGTTACTGAAGCTGTGGGTCTCAGGGGAGGATGTACAATAGCCACTTTACTAACTCAGTATAATTCCCAAATGCATTCTAAACAGTTATCCTATTACATATCTTCAGATAAGTATAGATCTCAACCCTCATCAAAGAAACCTTTCCATGCAAGAGAGACCATAATCGAAAACCAGTGTTGATCAGAATGCAGAGAACAAGTGCCTAGTTTTAAGCTGCAAATGATATATCTACAGCACCACCCTTGCACCTAGGGCTCAGAGATGATAGTGGAAAAGGGTTTCCAAGAGCCAGAGGAGCTGGGAGGCTGCTGTGAGATTGTTTCTTGTAGAAATGTCAGGGAAGCTACATATACCAAGTCTCATCAATATGCTGCCTAAATAAGTCCTAAACAAGGATGACACCAATAGCCATGCTAATGTAGAAGGCTTACAAGCCCTCGACCCTAACAAAGAACAGATGACCCGGCCTTCTGGGGTTCAACTAATGCTCGGGAGAATTCTCCTGTATAGGGACAGAACACAAGACACGAAAAATGGGGGCAAGTCTGGATTCTGATCAAACCCCATTTATTGAAAATTTTCACAGTTTTTATAGGCACAGAGGCATGGGTATTTGCGTAAGCAAGGGTTGCTACAGATATCCAGCTCTGGAATGCTCCAGCAGGTGTCTACCTTTACAGCTGCTATAATTGCAGAAGAGACAGAAATTTCAGAGAGAAAGGGAAGTTGTGAAAGATCTGGTTAGTCAGGAAAAAGTTCCCAGAACTGCTGCTTGCAGGCAGCTGGCCTTTAATCTGATCTTACCAGTAGTCTTACTGGAAAAGCTAGTTTATAGCCAGAAAGGAGTAGCTCGGGGGTCTTAGAATGACCGTCCCCCACAATAAACCACAACAGATGTCTAACTGCCGAACCACGACAGGGTCAGCTGGTTTCTGGTAAATGACAGACTGTTGGAGAAATAGGAACCTAGGCTCTGACAAGATGGAAGAACATTAGCCATATAGCCTGTCCCCTACAAACAGGCAACTGAGGAATGCCTAGTCTTCCCCACGGAAGAGCACACAACTGGCTATTCAATACCAACTAGTCAGCCTTGGAGTCATATAGATACAAGTTACATTACACACTCTGAGAAGATTGTATGTGTGTGTGTGTGTGTGTGTGTGTGTGTGTGCGCGTGCGCGTGCATGTGTGTGTGTATGTAAACAAAGACCATGCACTTGAGGGAGAGTATGGGATACTGGGTACATGGAAAGGGCTAGAAGGAGGAAAGAGAAGGGGGAAAGATATACTTATACGTTAATTAAAAAAAAACAAGGTGAGCAAGTCATTGGGGAGCAAGCCAGTAAATAGCATTCCTCCATGGCCCCAGCTTCAGTCTTGCTACCAGATTGCTGTCTTGAATTCTTGCCCTAATTTCCTTTTATGATAGACTGATCAGGAGATATAAGCCAAATAAACCTTTTCCTCCTCAAGTTGCTGTGGAAGGACTGTGACCTTGCCTTAGGCTGGGCACAAGGTGAAAGTAATCTTGGGTGGCTTGACCCCATTGAGACTCCACTGAGATAAACATCTGTGGTAGACTGAGAGGAGCCATATAGGCCCAGGATTGAAGACAGGGGCCAGGGACTCCAGCTGGGCTATTGTACAGCAAAACAAAATTCTTTATCCAGAACTGTCCTTAGGAATTTTCAAACATCTGCTTAAGCCAGAAAATATAGTGTCTCTTAGTTTTCCTAAGTGATGTCATCTAGCCTCAGACCTATATCCTGTGTTACCAACACTCTTACCCTCCCTACTCCTTCACAAAAACTTTTAAAAAATCAGGTTCTACTTTGCCTAGGCAGACTGAAGCTTTTACAGCAGACCCAGAAACATTCCTTTGTGGAAGGATGATCCAATTCCACCTTGCTCTCAAGCCTTGTTCCTCTTTAAAGCTTAACACTATACTATGTGCATGGGCTGAAAGAACCAATGCTAAAATATCAGTTCTGCTTAATTTTACATGGAGACTTAATCCAATTTTAAATAAAAATGTAGGCATGTTTATTTTATATCAATCCAGTTATTCTGAAAATTGCTAGGAAAACAACAATCGCTAAAAGAACCTAATAGTTCATTGATGTGAGAGATCAAATGCTAAGATAATTCAGCGATAAGTGGTTTAGAAGAAAAGGAACTTTAGTAAATACCTCAGACATTATTTGATTAAAAGCATGTTTTGTGACATAAAGGAAAAACATAAACCCTTCAAAAGAAAACATGGAGAGGGACTGGAGATACTCCAGTTGGTAAAGTGTTGGCTTCAACCCCAGCACCCAGGTAAAAAGCCAGACATGGCTGGATTTTATAATCTCCATGCTGGGGAGAAGACCCTGAGAGCTGAGCCTAACTCATGAGTCCCAGATCCCGGATAGATTCTGTCTCAAAAACAAGGTAGGAGCTGGAGTGATGGCTCAGTCTTTAAGAGCACTGGCTGCTGCTCTTCCAGAGGATAAAGCCTGGGTTTAATTCCTAGCACTCTCATAGCAGCAAACAACCACCTACAACCCCAGCTCAGGGGATCCAAGGCCGTCTTCTGGCCTCTGCAGGCACTATGTGAGGAAGGTATGCTCTTGCAGGATATTTGATCCCATTGGGAACCCTGAGATTGTGAACTGTAAAAACCTGTTTCTAGCTGTGGAGCAGTTCAGCCCTAACACATACCTTTAATCCAAGAGCTTTCTGTTTATTGTAAACAAGTATTTGTGGTTGTCTGAGGCCTGGCACACACCTTTGATCCAAGAGCTTTCAGTAATAGGATTAAATTAAATTAACCCTAGGTCAGGAGGAGGAGCAAATAACCAGTACAGGGATTAAGCAGAAAGGCAGAACTTTAAGTTGAAGGGTATGTATAAGAAGGAAGGGGGCTTTTGGATTTTTCCTTCTGGGACATGATATGAGTAGGACGGTTAGCTGGGTGTTTTTTCTGCCTCTCTGAACTAGTAGAGTTTTCACCACAGCATTTGGCTCCAGAGTCTTCATTGATGAAGTTAAACATTTGATATTTCCTTTCACTAAAACACATTTTGTTGCTCCAATGTGTGGCATGGCACGCATAAAGGCAAAACACTATACACGGAAGGAAGGAAGGAAGGAAAGAAGGAAGGAAGGAAGGAAGGAAGGAAGGAAGGAAGGAAGGAAGGAAGAAGGGATAGAGGCAAGGAGGGAAGGAGGGAGAGAAGGAGGGATGGAATAAGGTAAGGAGGGAGATACTAATACTTTCAGGACTGAGGAAATGCAAAGTCACCCTTAGTACATTCTAAATGAATACTGTTGCAGGCAAGATCCACTAATTAAAGGATAAAATTGCTGCACAAAATTTTAAGCAGGAATGGGATTTAATATAGCCTCAAAGTTACTTAAATACATCAATAATACTACATAATAAGATGAATAATGTCTTTGAAAGCAATGCATTTCTAGAGGAATGTTAATTCAGAACATGGCTGTTCTGGCAAGAGATCATATCCAAAGACCTTCTAGGTTAACGTGATCCAGCTGGCAAGAGAGCACATCAAAAGATCTTTTAGATCTGTCTGATCTGGCTTGAGTACAAACATGCCTTTAATCTAAGAGAAAGAGGCAAACAGATCTGAGTTCAAGGCCAGCCTTGTATTGGGCAAGCATCAGGTAAAGAAAAGCTTAGGTCTAGGCATGGTTGTACATGCCTTTAATCCCAAGAAAAGGTAAAGTTAGTTTGTAGAAGGCAGCATCCATGTTTCAAAGTGATATCTAATTGAGTGGCAGAAAAGGTGATGAATCAGAGAAGCTTTGACTCATGAGAAGAGAATGGAAGACAGTTTTACCAGGACAGTAATAAAGAGATGGGTTGCAGAGAGAGAACTCAGGTGAAGAAGGAATGAGCCAGAAAATGAAAAGGAGCCAGAAGATTAGAGCAGATTGCTGAGTTAGTTTGGGGCCAAGCAGAGCAATTCTGGGCCAGGAGAAGCTAGATTAAACAAGTCATCTGGGAGAAGAGTTTGAGCCAGAACAGCAGGGTGTGGAGCCAGCCAACCAAGAGCTCAGAGAGAACAAGGGAGGGTGAGCTCATTAAGCAGTAAGTCTCAGAGGCTGAAAACATTCTAGGCCTACGTTAGATTATACAGAGGCTAGAAGCTTCCAGGACTAAGCTTGGGGCAGCAGAAGGAGGTAGTAAGCCTCCTAGACAACAAGTGAGCCAGGAGAATAAAAGTTTCTTTTACAGTTAAATGCCTTTGTTGGATGCTTAACCTGTGAAAATATCAGCGAGCAGAGTGCAAGTTCTTCCTGTAAGGTAGGCACTGATTGAGAGGTCATCCTGTTCTCCTAGGAACACTAAGAGGCTCAGGACCAGCTCTCACTCCAGCCTTGACCCTCTTCTCCATCCCACTTCTCATGCCTTCAGGAACCACCTGGGCTGTGAGGTCTGGGAACAGATGCCATCTTCAGTGCTAACTGTGTACTGCAAATACTGAGCGTTCTGAGTATATACAGTAGTCTAGCTATCATAAGGGACCTGCTGCAAAATGGTGATGACAGATCTGCCTTTGAAAAGTAGGGAAAGTACCACCTAAGACATTGATGGAGTTCTTTTTTTCTCCAGTAGGCTCAGTCTCAACTCGCCATGGTATGCAGTGTCACTTCTTTTCTATGCAGTGTCATTCTAAGTAAAGGAAAATAAAAATTTTACATTTGTAGCACTCAGTTTTCTGTTTCTATTTATGCTGTGTGATGTTAGCTTTCAGAGCAGAGTAAATAAGTGGTTTTGACTTGCATAGGAAACTTTTAACATTGCATAATTTGTATCTTCCAGCTCAAACATGCATATATTTCTTATTTCTAATTGGAACAGCAGAAATGCCACACAAACCTGATTCAACTGCTTCCATCTCACGTAATGTGATATGGCCACTCTACAGATGCTTTCTGATGAGTTAGGGAGATGAAAAGGAAAATGAACTTGAAGTTGCTTCCTATAATTTTCAGCTAAGTAGAGGTAAGGCAGAAAAATAACACAAGGAAGAGGGGTGTGTAGAGGCAGGAGATTGCCTGTGATGTCACAGTCTTCTCAGCAGAGTACAGTATGGCCTCCAGGGCTGTCTGATCCTGGCTTAGTTGTAGACACAACTGTTCTTGCTTTGAGTCTTGCTCTCTGCCTGCATGCATGTGGTGCACATATATACATGCAGGCAAAACACCCCTACACAGGAAATAAAAATAAAGTAAACCTTATTTTAGAAAAGAAAAAGAAAACTGGCAAATCAGAGGCTTACTGTCTGCACCAAAAAAGAACAAAGTTAATGATGACTGTTCACACATTAGTGTTGGATAGATATCAAGGTGGTCAGTAACTGGTTAATTAGTAATGGCTTTGGTTGCATAAAAATTGCTCGTAGTAGTTTCTAAAAGGATATCAAATGAACAGTGTGTGTGTGTGTGTGTGTGTGTGTGTGTGTGTGTGTGTGTGTGTATTCTTTTCTATCTCCTCACGTCAGGTTGCTAAGGGACAGGGCCTGAAATAGTGGGATGACATAGCTTATAATAAAGACAAAGTAGGATTATATCATGCATGTTTCTTTTACCTGAATTTTAAATTTTTACCTGGATGGATTTGTAGTGAGTTGTTTGTTTTGTTTTGTTTTTTTAAGAATGTGAATTTCCACTGGGCAGTGGTGGCACACAACTTTAACCCTAGCACTTGCTGGGCAAAGGCAGGCAGATCTCTGTGATTTTGAGGCTAGCCTGGTCTATAGAGTCAGTTTCAATACAGCCAAGGCTACACAGAGAAACCCCGTCTCAAAAAACAAAACAAAACTAATGTGGATTTTCTATAAAGAAAATGCAAACACCTTCGTCTCCAAGGGACCAAAAGACAATATGCACATATTTAGAAACTCTGTGTGCTCAGGAGGCAAAGGCAGGTAGATCTCTGAGTCTGAGGCTAGAATGGTTTATAGACTGAGTTCCAGGGCAGCCAGGGCTACACAGAGAAATCCTGTCTCAAAAAACCAAACCAAAAAAAAAAAAAAAAAAAGAAAAGAAAAGAAAAAAAAGGAGGAAGGAAGGAAGGAAGAAATGAAAGAAAGAAAGGAACAGAAAAAGAAAGAAAGAGAAAAAACAACCCAAACTATTGCCAAGGCTTTTGGTAGCTCTCCAAAAATGGACAGTAAGGTCCTATTACTAAAGGCAACACCTACAAAACTCATTGAACATGGAGAAGTTGAGCTGGTGCCTACATAAAGCTTTTACCCCTATGGACTAGTGTTCATGGTACTAGAAGTTACTCTGCATACTATCAGAGGAAAAAGGTAAACACAAACCCTATAGTACAGTAGTGATTCAAAACTTGTGGGAGTAATCAACCAATAACTGATTTGACTCAAGGCACATTCATAAGATGGAACCCATACATATCACTGCTTGGGTGGCCAAGAACAGGAGGCTAGATATGCCAAGGACCTAGAGGAAAACCAAGTACTACTGTCCTGCTAAAGGAATGTAGTAATACAATGATTCCTCATGAGATTCTGATGTACTCATAGATTAGTGCCTTGTCAAACTATCATCAGAGAAGCCTCTTCTTGCAGTAGATGGGAACAAATACAGAGATCCATAGGCAGACAATATGGAGAATGAATGGCCTTGGAACAGTCAGCCCTAAAAGAGATGTCTCCATCAAATCCTTCCCCTCAGAGCTCAGGGAACTCTGAGAAAGAGGGAGCAAGAAGAGTGTACAACTCAAAAGGGATGGAGGACACCAAAGAACCAAGGCCTTCTAAATGCAGCAGGGCTGGCACCTGTATGAACTCACAGAGACTGGCAGCATGCAGAGGGCCTATAGAGCTTTGTACCAGTTAGGGTACTAGAGCTGAAAAGAGAAGTGGACACATCCCCCATTCCTAACCTGGAAACAATCTCCAATTAATTGCCACTTGCAAACAAAAAGTTTTCTCCACAGGAGTCTTACTGGAATCTTAAGGGTGTGCCATATGCCTAGTAGTAGTCAGCTAACACAGAACAAACTGAAGGGTACCTTTGCAGATTCTGAGTCTCAAAATGCTAAGTCAGTGCAGGTTTTTTGTTTGCCTGGTTGTTTGGTTGTTTGGTCAGTTTTTGTTTTTGTTTTTTTGTTTTGTTTTGTTTTGTTTGTTTGTTTGTTTGTTTTTTAAAGATTTATTTATTTATCATTATTATGCATACAGTACTCTGTCTTCATGTACACCTGCAGGCCAGAAGAGGGCATCCGATCACATTACAGATGGTTGTGAGCCACCATGTGGTTGCTGGGAATTGAACTCAGGACCTCTGGAAGAGCAGCCAGTGCCCTTAACCTCTGAGCCATCTCTCCGGCCCTTTTGTTTTGTTTTTAACCTTAGAGATCCTTTGCATATATATAAAATTATATTGTGGTTTCTGTTTTTCTGTTTTTGTAGAATTCCTGTGTTGGAAACCTGTGTGTCTCTGAGTCTATATGTCTTTTGTGCTTTTTCTCTTGCTCCTATTTCAATTTGGCTCCTAATTCAATCTTATGGAATTTTATTTTTATAAAATTTATTTTTATAAAATTTCTTAAATGCCTGTTTGTTTTCTAACCAGAGACGGAAAAGGCCTGGATCTAGGTGGGAGTGCCAATGAGGAACTATGAGAAGCAGGAGGAAGGGAAACTATGATTAGAATATATTGTATGATTTTTTTCATAAAAAAGAGAAAAAATAACTTTTCCCCATTTATTTATTAATTTAATCTCTTTAGAGCTTGATCCCAAACCTCTCTCTTCTCTCCTCCCATTCCTGCCCTCGTGTCTCACTCCCCCTCTGCTTTTTCTTAGAGAAGGGGAGGCCCCCCAAAGGGTATCAACCCACCCAGGCACCTCAAGTCACATCAGAACTAAGTGCATCCTCTCCTACTGGGACCTGAAAAGGCAGCCCATCTAGAGTAAAGGGATCTAAAGACCGGCAACAGAGTCAGAGACAGCCTCTACTCCCATTATTAGGGGACCCACATAATGACCAAGCTGCACATCTGCTACATATGTGTAGAGGGTCTAGGTCCAGTCCATGTAAGCTCTTTGGTTGGTGATTCAGTCTCTGTGATCCCCCATGGGTTCAAGTTAGCCCACTCTGTAGGTCTTCTTGTAGTGTCCTTGACTCCTCTGTCTCCCTCAATCCTTTCTCCTACTCTTCCACAGAAATCCCCAAGCTCGGCCTACTGTTTGGCTGTGGGTCAGTGCATCTGTTTTTTTAATCAGCTGCTGCATGATGCCTCTCAGAAGACAGCTATGCTAGGCTCCTGTCTGAAAGCATAGCAGAGTATTGTTAATCGTATGAGTGGCTGGCTTTCCCCTGTGGGATGGGTTTCGTGTTGGGCCAGTCATTGCTTTGCTGTTCCCTCGATCTCTGTTCCATCTTTATCGCTACACTTCTTGTTGGCAAGACAAATTTTGGGTCTAAGGTATTATAATGGTGTTCCCTCCCTCCACTGGAAGTCCCACTTGGGCACAGGAGATGGTAATTTCAGGCTCCCTAACCCTCGCTGGTAGAAGTCTCAGCCAAGGTCACCTCCATAGATTCTCAGGAGTTCCCCCCTTCTTCCATTCCAGAGATGCCCCTCTCATGATTTCTGTTGAAAAAGAACAACTTTTGTTAAGACAACATTTAGGGGAATGGGAAAACTTTTACTTCCCTGTGTTGTTTTCCAGACCACTAACAAAGGCACGCAGAGGAAGAAGACCAACATCCTTTGTCTCTGTTATCTGTTAGCCACTTCAGTCAGCTACAGAAACAGGTTACAGAAGAAGGAAGGGATGCTCTGGAGTGAAGGTAACCTTACCAACATTTTGAGCTCCCTCTCCATACCAAGGTGAAGTGAGAACTTCTTTTATGCTCGGACCAGGTATTTAGTCCAGAAGCAGCCCCCCTCTGTTTTACAACAGTGAGCTGACGTTTTGACATGGCTGCAATGTAAATGCTTTTGTTAGTTCCTGGCGAAATTGTGTCTTTGTAAAGCACAGCCAATGCAGCATATCCACTCTCCTGTACCTTTCATTTCCCCTCTGTGACATGGTAAGGTTTTCTCAGGGGCATCTTTATGAACCTGTGCACCAGGAAGGTGGGTTTTAAGAGTATAGATCCAAGGAAATCTTACCAAGGACCCAGATCTAACCAAGGTGAGTAAGGCATTTTCATCCTCAGTGAGGTGCTATGCAGCCGCCCTCTGCCTGCTTGGATCAGGGAAGGTGCTTTTATCTGCCCAAGTCTACCTGCCTTCAAGCAGATGTAGCTGCAGCTGCTCCTGGCATTGCAAGTCTCCCCAAGGCATTGGGAAAGGCCATTTTCATCGTAGGCTGGGACACAAAGGGAAGGAATCTGACCTGGCTTCTCCCTGTGTGAACATCTTCAGGTACAATAAGTATAGCTTTGTCCTATAGAATTACATTTTATTTTCTTGGGATTTTTTTTTTCAGAGATGACTGGCATGCTGTTCATAGGACAGACACACTGAAATTTAAGGAGGATATTAACCAAAACATATTTTTATGCACTAGTCTTCCCTAACGTGAGTTTTTCTGTTGGATAAGGCACTATGGAAAATGCACTAGGCAGGGATGGCCCTTTTCTATAGTCTTACAGCAGGAATGAGGAGGCAGTGCACGCAGATCAACAGTGATGAAGACTTCCGGGGCACTGGGCGGGTGCTCACAGCAGTGGAGGCGGCTCGTAGAGAAGTGTGAACTAGATGGAAAAACAGGGAGAATGGGAGTGGAGTGTTTGCTGAAGTATCTAGCTGGCATCAGATAAGCTGTGAAATAGGAAAATGGCACTGGAAATGGAGCAGGATGGGCAGTGGCTGAGTCAGCAGAACTCTGGGAGGCAGCTGCATTGGAATTTAATGCCATGGGCCACAGACCCTCTTGCCAAAGCAGGTGAGACTCAAATCCAGCTGAAGAGAGCCACACAGGAGAGGAAGCATCTCTCTGGTGGGAATGCCCACCCTGGACATTTCTTCTTCTAAGCTCCTCTGCTTTCCTTTCTACCTGTGTGACACTGAAGGAATTGATAACTATTGCTTTCTTCTTGTATCTTCATAAGCTGAGGGCAAGGCGGTTGATGTGGTCGGTTTATTGGACTGGGAAGTCAGAAGACACAGGGATGCTCATGCCTCTTCCTTCTCTGGGAACACAGTGGGCCTGCACGGCAGTGTACTTTGGCATACCAGAAGAGGAAGATCTTCAGATCAAACCTTCTTCTCAATCTATAGATTTCTACTTTAGAGGATTCTATGTGGAACCTCCCCGTGGGTAGGGAGGTGAATGGAGACTTAGCCTCTTCATTAAATCTGAGCTTCTAGGGATGGAGAGATGGCTCAGCTCTTCCAGTTCAATTCCCAGCAAGCACATGGTGGCTCACAACCATCTACAGTGAAATCTGGTGCCCTCTTCTGGCATGCAGGTGTACACTGTATACATAATAAATAAATAAATCTTTTTAAAAAACTGAGCTTCTGGCCCTGGCTTAACACTGATGCTTCTCAAAGTGTGCCACAACGATGGGCTGAAAGCTTTCTGAGCAGAGTACACTGACACATGGGGGGCTGAATTTTATCTGCCTACTGCTTCGCTGCAGGAATTGTCAGTACCTTGATCATGCCCAGCATATCATAAATCTCTGAGAAGGAAAGTAGATGTTATTATCCACAAACCTCATTAATCTCAACCCACCTTTCGTGCATTATAAATTACTCCAGTGTCCTTAGAAATTGTCTGATTACAACTCACAGTGGCCTAGGAGCCCTGTGGTGGGATGACACAAGAGATACACTTGAGTCTGGATTTACACACCCAGGATCAGAACAATTCACCCTCCTAACTTCAGGGCTGAAGGACTATCACAAAACACCTTTTGTACCAATTCTAAGTCTGTCCATGTGGGCCTTAAGCATCTTGCATTTCTAATACCTCAGATATTCATTCCTCAGACTGAGCATGCTCATTGTGTATGCGATCACAGGGAGGGGAGCCTTGGGCTTCTAGTTCAGAGGGCTGAATATGCATCCTCAAGTGTATGTTACCAGTAAGAATGTTGCTTGATCTTTTTCAGTCTCCTCTATAAAAAAAATAGGGAGGCCGTGTAAAAATGGCCGCATGACCTAATGTCATCACTTTCTGTTTGTCAAGCAGACACAGACATGGGGTACAGCACTTTCTCCGTGCAGGGCATTTGAGCAGGCCATAACTGCCGCCCTGGCCTCTGTGTTTTCATGAGCAATAGCTAATGAGCCCTTCACAGTTTGTTTGCAGGAGAACAGTGGTTACACACAGTGGAAAACCAGCCATTTCAGACAGACTTGGGCCTCAGATGAATAGTCTGGCTGCAGCATTGTGAGACTTTAAAGGCAATAACTGGCCCTTTTTTCTAGTGGATAAAAATAATGAATCAAGCCTCCTTTCTAGTTTCTCATGATGAGTCTAGTACCAAATTAGCTACCTACCAAAGCTGTAGCCCCATGGGCGGGCCTAAGTGGTGAAACAAAGGAGTATTTCTTCAAGGGACTGGATCTAGGTTTTCTAAAGAATGAAGGGTCCAGGAAGTGGGAGGAATCACTGAGACAGACACTTCTCTGAAAAAATAGCAGAGCTGATGAGGAAGGGCACCCTGTGCTGAGGCCAGCATACCAGGCTTGTTCAGAATCCTTCTCAAGCCATGTGTGGCCTAGATTTTAAAAATGCACAGTCCATGTACTTGACACCATTGACTCAACCCCTCATTGAGTGCACCCACTGTTGGGGAAATTGAGGCTCAGAGTGACAATGAAACTTACCTAAGGCTACATGCTGTGTGGATAGTGTGGTGTTGTGATTTGAATAAGAATGTGCCCCACAGGCTCATATACCTTAATGCTTAGTCACCAAGGAGTGACACTACTTGAGAAGGATTAGGCCTTGTTGGAGTAGGTATGGTCTTGGAGTAGGTTGTCACTGGGGGTAGACATCGAGGTTTCACAAAGCCCATGCTAGACCCCATGCCCGCCCCCTCTCATTCTCTCTCTGGTGTGTGTGTGTGTGTGTGTGTGTGTGTGTGTGTGTGTGTTTCTTTCTCTCCCTCCCTCTGCCCCTCATTGCCTCCCTCCCTCCCCTCTCCCCTTTCACCTGGGGATCAGGACGTAGCTCTCAGCTATGGCTCCAGTGTCATGTGTGCCACCAACATGCTTCTTGCCATGATAATGGACCGAACCTCTGAAACTGTGAGCAAGCCCCAATTAATGCTTTATTTTATGTTATTTTTTTATTTTTGAGACAAGGTTTCTCTGTGTAGCCTTGGCTGTCCTGGATTGCCTCTGTAGACCAGGCTGGCCTTGAACTCACAGAGATCTGCCTGCCTCTGCTTCTCAAATGCTGGGATTAAAGGCGTGTGCCACTATGCCCAGCTTCAAGTTCATTTTCCTTCCCATCTCCCTAACTCATCAGTAAGCATCTATAGAGTGGCCATATCACATTATGTGAAATGGAAACAGTTGAATCAGGTTTGTGTGGCATCTCTGCTATTCCAATTAGAAATAAGAAACATATGCATGTGTGAGCTGTAAGATATAAATTATGCCTGGCTATACTTTCTTTAATAAGAATTGGCTTGTTCATGGTGGCTATTCACAGTAATAGAATAGTGACAAACCATGTATTAATAAAGTTTGTCTATGAAATGGTATTTATTTGTAGTCATGTGACAATCTGTATCTGGAAGCAGGAGGTACTTTCAAAGCAGGTCACTCAGGGAGCCTGTTTCAGAGGCTATAGACAAAGGTGTACAGGGACTACAGGGAACTAGCTAGGCTAGTTGAAAGTGCATCTTAGGAGGGAGAGCTATGGGCCATCTGCAGGTAGCCTGGGGAGGAACTACTCTACCCACACTATCCTACAGTCTGTCTTCCCAGAAGCCAGGGTGCTTGAGAACCCATGATAATAGGGAGCTGCGAAGGGGATTATGAACAGATATGGGGGAGAGGGTGGAGAAGGAAGAGTGAACTGGGACAGAGAAAGTTTAAAAAAAAAAAAACTGGTCAAGCTACACCTGAGGTGACAAAAAAGTCAGAGCATCTAGAAGTTTCTGGTGTTCTACCCTATGTGCTGCAGAAGAGACTGTTCTTGACAATGACAAAGTACAGGAAGCTTTGCTATCTAGTTCTAGTGTGGAGAAGCAGTGGTCCACTCTCTGTGCTGTCTCCCTGGCCCAGAGAGGCCACATCAATTTATCCCCAGTTGCCACACTGCAACTTGGAGGAGGGTGTTTCAGGTTCCGTAGTTCACATCCATCTGACCTTCCAGAACTCCAAGGAAGCAGAAACCATCACTCACATCCAAGTGAAAATGTGAAGGGGAGAAAGAAAATGGCAGGAAACTTCCAGAGGAGAAAAGCAGGCTACTCCATGATCTTTCCAAGAAGCTTGAGAGGAGGCTCACAAACACCAGTAGTTGAAAACATGCCAGTCTCCTCATTCTCAGAGGAAGGAAGGGTGAGCACATTTTTCTATAGCTCCATAGATGTCCAAGCACAAACACACCCTTGGTCCCTTAGTCATCAAGGCTGGTGAGTGATGGGAGAAGACAGAGCTGTCAGGATCTGAAGAAAGGTGAAGCTCTGGTGAAATTGGAACATGCAATTCACAAACTCAAAGCAAAGCAGTGCTGAGTCAGTCCTGGTCTGGGCAGCAGATTGAACTCAGTAGTCTGATGTGGACTGTAGGTCAACTGGGGCGGTCTTCACTGCTTACAGAATCAGCCATTGAACAGCAGCCTCTTGCACACTATAGCTGTGACAAGACACCTTGGCGAAGGCAACTTATAAAAGAAAGCCTTTAATTTGGAGCCTACAGTTTCAGAGGATTAGAGTTCACAACAGCGAAGCAAAGTCAGGACAACAGTAACAGCTAAGAGCTGGCATCTTGATCTAAAAGGAGGAGGCAGAGAGAGACACTTGGAAACTTCAAAGCCCACCTCTAGTGACACACCTCCTATAAGCCCACATTTTCTAACCCTTCCCAAACATTTCTACCACCTGGAGATCCAATATTCAAATGTGCATGTCAACAGGGCATACTCTTATTCAAATCACCATACACCCACCCCTTCCCTCCTAAGCTCTCTGGCTAGAGATCTCTCGAATTCATGCCCTGGCAAACTGGAGTGCCAATGACTGTGTCCAGTTGAGGGATCTCTTTGGTAAGTATTTGTCTCCCACCCCTGCAGGCTTCTAGTACCTTCTCCTTCCTTTTCTTCCTAGCAGAGAAAAAGGACATGACCTAGGTATAGGCTAGTGCCTTAAGGGTTTCAGTCCCCTCCATTTCTCACTGTCTATGGCATAAAAATCTATTACACACAACACACACACATACACACACACACAGACACTGTTGTTCATCCATTCTATCCCTATCTCCTGATTTGCTTCCAGCTTAGCTTGTAAGCGTAGTGTGCAGATATTCCCTTGGGGGCTGACTTTGATGCCAGTCAGTTGGAGCACTTCCTCTGGAATCTATCAGGCAGAGTGGATCTGATCAAGGAGTCACAAAACTATGTACGGGAGAGGCCTTAGGACTTCTTAGAAACCATGCCGGGAAATACAAGTTTGTAGGAAAGGCTTCAGTTGTAGGGCCCCAAAATAACTGAATAGTGGTGCCCTCCACCCCCTAGAAACAGAAATGTCACCCTCACGACTGAGCTTGACTTCTGACTTTTGGATGAGGCATGTCAGCACCCAGACTGACAGTAAGAGAATGCTTTCTTTTTCTGAGGGCCCTTTATTGTTTTGGTGGAAATAGATGATCTGCTCTCCTTTGCTGTATTTCCTCACCACAAGCCTCACAGGCTCAGGCAGGTCTTGGGACTCCTTAGGGGGGCCTGCCTATCATACTCATGCAACTGCACCTGCCCTCAGTGGCCTCTCTGAAGGCCTTCCTGGAAGGCCTGTGAGCTGGAGTCTCAGAAGGTTGGTGACTTCCAGCTCTTTTCTCTCCTAAGGCCTCCCTCAGCAGCTCCCTCGTCCTGCCAGGGTACTACCAGTCTCTCACTCTTGTCTGCCAGATTTAAGGAGCATAAGAGGCCAGAGCTACTCTTGGCACTTCCTTGCAGTTGTACAAACATGGCCTTAATAAGCTTTGCATGAGCCAGAAAAGGGGGGTGACCAGTCTGATCTAGTCCTTTGGATAGGAATGCTGTGTCTCTGTCTCATGTCCCTCCTACAGAAAATAATTTATGTTACAATCTGAGGGAGCTGCCAGCCAACACTGACCTATTGAAGCTTGCTAACTGACAAGACTGTTTTGGGAAATGGAACCTTGTGGGTGATGAATTATGCAGAGGAGATTGAGGCAGGCTCATGTACTGAGGATTTCTAGATTGTTCACTGTGGTAGTAGGATAATCTTAGCTACCTTCAGCCTTATGTAAATAGTCTCCCGGGGCAACCTTCAGTAGTCTTGGGGCATTCACCTAGGGGACACACAACCTGTATAACAGAGGATAGCATACTATCTGAGCTGACAGTTTGGAGGGTTCCACTGTGTCCCCCAGTGAGCTCCTACGGTGGGGACCCGGACAGCCTACTATGCGCAGCAGTGACATTGGTGATGCCCCTAACCCCTGTTGCAAAGGGGAAGAAAGAGCCAGAGTGTCCCAACGATGAACAGGAAGAGTGATGTAGAGAACCAACTGTTGTGTAGCAATTTCCTCTGCTTAAGATCAACTTCCCTCAGGGAAACTGATGAAGACACAGGAATTTCTAAGAGAAAGTGAGTGTCCTGCCCATTCTGGAAGCCCCTTAAGTTCAGGAAGTAAACAACTTAGCTGAAGTTCCTGAAACTGAGCAGACCCACTAAACTCCTCCCTTTCCAAATATATACAATCAGTAGTGACTGCAGAGATACACTCACACCATCCAAGTCACCTCAAAGACAGAGACCACCAGAGTCTCATAGAAGATTCTCAGACAAGCTGAGCTGCCTATAAGAGGCTCAGACCAGCTGAACTGCCAAAAAGAAGCAACAGCCAGCCTAAAAGAAGCAAAGATCAGGCAAGTTGCCTGGAAGAGCCACTGAGCTATCTACACTACAGGTCATGCAGTTTTCTCCAGCTTTCCAGCTTTCATGAGCTGTCACCCATACGAGGGTGGCCTTTGGTGCAGCTGTCTGTGAGTCATTTCTGCTCCTGTAAGTAACATTTCACCCCCTTTCCTACAAGTAATCCTCATAAAATCCACTGGTTCCCCAAGCTGGACTAGGTGGTGTCCGTGTTTTAGACTGTCATCTGTTCCCTAGCCGGAGTGAGTAGACATTTGTTCACATGTCCCCAGGAATAATGTCACACCGCAGTAACAGAAAGTAGAAGCCCAAGGCAATCAGAATAATTCCTTCCTGAGTGACCAGTGAGTGATTGAAGTGGTTGTTCTAAAACATGGTGCCACTGCCAAGTCTTAAGTGATGACCCATGCTCAGTCCAAGTGCAAACACTGAACTATTTGCATAGACACAAAGAGCCCAGAGTTCCACTTTCTTAGCCACTCTCAGAAGTTTCGGCCAGCTAATTCCTTGGTATATGATGCCCTCCCAAGTGCTTTCAGGTACATCTTTTTGGCTAGAACAGTTACAAAGGTCAGGAAAGACCTGATTCACAATATTACCACTAACCACCTGTGACCCTTAGTAAATTACTTAGCATGTGTAAGCCTTAGTACCCATACTACTCTATTTTCTTTCACTATAATACAATACAGAGGCTGGGAAGCTCTATAAAAAAAGGTTGGGCTGGGGAGATGACTTAGAGGATAAGAGTTCTTGCTGCTCAAGCATGAGAACCCAGGTTTGAGTCCCAGCATCAGTGTAAAAGATCCTGTGTGGCTGTGCATGTACCTATAACCCACGCATTCTTGGAGGTGGAGACAGGAAGATAGGTGGGGCTTGCTGGCTGCCAGTCTAGCTCCAGATTAGTAATGAAGGAATAAGGCAGAGAGAAAAAAGAACAGGACACCTGAGATATTTTTGTGGTCCCCATGTGCACATATGGACATACTCATCCAACTGGGTGAGTGCGCCTTAACACACATGCATACCCACCCCCACACATGCACCATATTTATACACATGCACAGTCATATAAATAAATAAATAATAAAAACAAATGAGTTTCTTATGCTTACAGATGATGACGCTTCATAGTGTGGTGTAGGAACCAGGCTCGACTGGGCTGCCTGCCTTGCTGTTTCATGTCCTGCTTCTAGCAGCTTCCGTGTCTGTGTTTATGTTGGTCAGCGGGTCATGTTTACTGCTCTGAGAACGCACCCCTCCCCTCCTCTGGACTTTTCCTCCTGTGTGCAATTACCTCTTGAGGGATTTCACCTGCAAGTGGCATTCCTGTTTTGCTGCCTAAAAGAAGGCTCTTTGAACACTGAATAAAGGTTGTTGAAACTGCCGCCGCCGCTGCTCTCTTAGCATGAAGGACCCGCTGTGTTATTGTGTGTGTAGGTGTGTATGAGTTAAATCCATAGTCCCTCACCCTTGACCCTTACCGCGGTGGCGTGGGCACCACAGTGTGGCAGTAGTGTTCATTTCTGGTGAGAGCAGAAGATGAAACAAGGGACAAGATGCACCTTTCTAGGGCAAGGACCAGGTGTCTATTTCCTCCAACAAGACCTCACTTACTACTATTTGCTGGAACTCACTAATGCCCTAGGTCAGGAATCTGTTAAGGGATCAACAAGAGTCCTCATAATCTGATTGTACACCCCTGTCCCAAGTCTATCAACTGGCAACCAAGCCCCAAACACACTTCAGGCTCAAACCATAATGAAGGCCGATTCAGGAGAGACATGGATCTCTCCAGTCTTTGGTGCTCTTGGCCCTTAGAATTTCAGACTTGGACTTTGATCTACTCAGTTGCTTTTCTCACTCCTAGGCCCTCAAACCACGCCACCAGTGTTTCCTGGGCCTCTAGTTTGTAGATCATAGATCCTGTCACTTCTAAGACTCAATAACTGATTAGACCAATTCCTTACAACAAGTCTTTTGTCTGGTTATCTATCTATCTATATCAATCAATCAATTAATCAATCAACCAATCATCTCTCTCTCTCTGTCTATCATTTATCTATCTACATATCTGTCTATCACCTATGTAATCACCTATTGGTTCTCCTTCCATAGACATGCCTGGCTAATAATATTGTGTTTCTGTATGCTTCATTCGTCATTCTATGCTCTATCTGAGGTTACCTACATACCTCAGGATGTGTCTAATAGTTATTTTTCTCATCACATTGACAAAATATAAGGCAAGAAGCAACTCAAGGAAGAAGGAATTTATTTTGGCCCACAGTTGGGGAAGATACAGTTCTATCATGGTAGGGGAAGTCATGGTGAAGTCCATGGTGGAAAAAAGAAAAAAAAAAAAAAAGAGGAGGACAAGGAGGAGGAGGAGATAGAAAAAGTGGAGGAGGAGAGAGAAAGACAGAGTGAGAGAAAGACATGGAGGTGTAGACAGACAGACAAACAGATAAGAAATATCACTCTGGAAGCAAGAAGGCTCTGAGCCCTGAGGCCTGCCCCATAGCACTCCACTTACTGTACTTACACCCACGTTTTAAAAGTTTCATTGCCTCCAAAAATTGTACCATCAGGAGCCCATGCTGGACTTTTCACACTCAAACATGTTTATTTTTATAAAACTGCTTGTTTCTTGGTTTATTTCTTAACCCAGCTATCACACAAATAATTGAGACTCTATTATATTATTGTAATAAGCTTCACAATACAAAACTTAGCAGTTATTACTCCTGCATAACCCTCTAAGGTAATCTGGTTTCCTCCCAGCATACATCCCAGAGATACTTGCAGTTTATAGCTTTTCTGCTCCAGCTCCTCTTCCACGCTGTCTCCTGGACCTCTGTCTATGGCTGGATCCCTAATCCTCTTCTAACCTCTCTTCCCCTGGCTGGCAGGATCCAGCCCTATTCTCTCCCCTGCTCAGTGATTGGATATAAGCTGCTCTATTGTCACATTGGGGGACAGTTGGGGAACCATATTTATACATCATTGAGCCATGTGATTCTCAGAGCAAGGATTGCAAACAGATATGGGCAGGATGCAGAAATCAGCATTTGAGTTCACAATAACTTTATGCCTACACAAACATAATAGTGTGTCTCCACTTCAGAGGAACATACAGGCATGTTTGAATTCCTACCAGAAAAAAGTGAGATTTCAGAAGGACTGCATAGTACAATCCCTTCGTACATGGATCTACCACAGAGATAATGATTTGACCCATCTGCACTCCCATGTTTTCTGATGCAAAATCTGAAAGAAGCCTGGTGCATCAGGAAGGCCAGCATTGAAACCTCAGCCGTAGAATCTTGGTAAAGTCACTGAACTTCTCTAAAACCCCACATTCCCCATTGTCAGAATACAGTCAGAAGAGTGGCCCATGGTGAGCAGTGACTTGGAGAACTGTGAGAGACGCTCCAGGAAGAAGGCAGAGGGCTGTTTACCTCAGGTACATTTTGTTTCCTGGATTGTTCTTGCATGTGATTCCGTGCCTTACCCAGATATAATCTATACCACATGCCAGGCAATTGTGTTAAAATTGGTCTGTCCTGAGAATGTTCTGGGAAAGAGCTGCTTGGTTACCATTCAGTGTGTGCCTCCTGGCATCTATCTACCTGTTTTTCTGAACTCAAACAATCTTCCTTGGATCATTACTTTTCTGTTACAATCATGTATAAAACCACAATTGAAACTGAAGTAAGACTGTCTACAGCATTGGACTGTAGTCTGCCCCAGGCCTAGCAGACAAGATCTGCCTAGATCAGCTGGAAAGTCGACACTCCATCTGCAAAAGCATGGACCTCAGAGTCTTGTCATGGAGACTGCATGGGACAGAGTGTGTGAAGTGAAGTGCCTCAGGGCTTATCAAAGGAGATGTGTGTGCAGAGAGTGAAGGACTTCCATTGTCACCTCAACAGGTTAGGACAATATTGATCTTAAGAGAATCCTCAGTATATTCCATAGGAGTGGACCATAGTTGCCCTCCTCAAGCAGGACCAGTGTTATATATCATCCACTGTACACCAGAGAAAGACCAAAGTTTCTGAATAAGAGATGTCTGCACTAACATTGCAGGTATGCCAGCCTGTTCTGGCTCTTAATCTCATTGAACCACATGGATCAATACCAGTGATGTTCCAAAAAGCGTGCGCTCAGACAACAGAAGCATCAGGAGTATGGCTGAGTGATGTGTATGGAGCCACCCAACACATTTGACATCTGTGTTGAAAGCTCGGATACACATGAACCTGATTTGCTCTACAGTTGAGGAAAGGGAACCAAAAAGATGAACCTTATTCTCATCCAGCATGATGCAGAGGTGGGGTCAGAAACAGAACTGAAGTTTCTGCTCCTGTTTAACTGGTGCTGAGGACCCAGTTTTACCCTCTGCTGAGTCCATTATGCTTGGCCTTGCTCATCATGAAGTAGCATACAAGAAGAAGACTAGAAGGGACCAACTTTAGTTAAGAGCCTATCCCAGTGTGACTGGGGCCTGGGCTTCTGTATTACAGTAGTACTTCTCGGTGGGACTATTGGGCTGTCTTTAGTACTATGAGGACCTCTGAGAGCCAGGAACACTTGCTTTGTTCAATATGGTGTCACCAGCATCTGATACAGCTTAGAGGATCCATATTTGCAGGTAACTGAATATAAGAATGAACAAAAGCATTAATTCATGCAATTAAAAATTTCAATATAATATCCATTCAAAATTTGAATTTCTATTGGGAGTATTACTAGATTAGTCATAGACTGATATGGCATCCTGCTGTCTAGCCCAAGTGGAGCTTGAGTTCACTTCTGCACTCTACAGTAATCTTGTCTTCTGAATGTTGGCACTAAAGGTGTGAGCCACCATGTCCTAAGTACTCAAATATGCAATTAATTTTAGCTTCATTTTCACTTTCTTTCCTTTGGTCCCTAGTGTCTTTTGTTCATAGTGAGAGAGTGGGCCTAAGAAGGCAGTACCTCGAGACCAACACCTGCCAATTCTGATGCCAGAGACTCAAGCAGCCATTCCAGGCATGAGTGAAATATTCTGAAACCCTGTCCTTCCCCAGGGAACTCTAATGTGTGCTGTGCTGCACACAGACCAGCTTGCCACTGCACTCTGATGAGGTGCTCTCATCAATATTCATTCTCTAACTTAGAATAAATGGCATGCCCCTGTGAAACTCATACCCAAACACTGAGCAGCAGCTAGAGTCCCACAAGCATGGAAGTCACTCCACGTGGAGCACAGGGTGGGGCTGGAGACAATGCCAGGGGGGGCTGGAGACAATGCCAGGGCCTGTACAGTTCTGAGATGACAATGGTGGCAAGAGAAGCCTAAAACAGGCAAAACAGTAATTTGTAAAGGTCTGTGAGCCCTAAATGACTTCCTGTCACTTCAGACGCTTGCAGAATTGATTTCTGCCCCTTGAGAAGCTGTTTACTGTGAGTGACCTACTTTCTCACGTGAAAGATATGCTCCCCAAGTGTCCTTCCATGCCTGCAGGCTGGAAGGCAAGTATTTTCTAACTCTCACACAGCTCTACCATGGACTAGAACACATCTGCTAGAGAAGAGGAGTCTCTCCCAGAACCATGACATAGAATGTTCAGGAATGATCAAGTGTCAGGCATCTGTTGTCAGTTGAGAGCCCTAGTGCATGTGTGTGCTAAGCACTTGAAACACGGTGCTTAGCTGAATTTTTAACTATTAAATTTCAATTAATTTGGACTTCAACCTATGTGGCTAGTGGCTCCAGACACACATGAATATCGTTCCTACTCACACCATTAAGGAAAAAAGGAAAGGCAGAATTGCTGTGTAGCTATTTCGAGTAGTTTTCTGGAAATACAGCCATTTAAAGAAAAGCAACACATTTACATGTGTGCATATAAATACTTTTGCATGCTTTGAAAATAGGCTGAGATTAGACCCAGTAGACCAATAGAGTAATTACTTCTGTGGAAGAAGAAGGGAGGGAAACATCTCCAGGGAGGCCCTTTGCTTTATTGGTTTTCTTTGAATTTTTCAATGAAGCTGTATTCTTGTATTATTTGTATAATGCACCATAATAAAAAGAATCAAAATTAAATGTTTTCTTAGCTAACTAATCTGGAACCAGTTTTTCTTCTGGTTTAATTATGAGGATAAGACATCCCGATCCTGGTATCCTGAGAGCAGGCAGGCATACTGC
>OU015751.1:58766157-58783183 GCA_907169655.1 Acomys percivali
ATTATTATTATTATTATTATTATTATTATTATTATTATTATTATTATTCAGATTAAATCCTGATTGTTATCCCATCACTTGTATCTTCCCATTCCCTCCACTCTCTCTTCTGCCCTATTCCCCTCCCCTGGACCTCTGACAGAAGGGGACCTCCTCCCCCACCATATGGCCACCGCTTATGGGGGTCTCATCTGGATAGGACACTGTTTTCTTAGTTTGAAAGGCTTACTATAGACTCTGCCCCTGAAAGCAGTTTATGAAATCATTATAAAATTTTAGAATTCTGAGACAAAAAGATGACCTAATCCTCTTCAGTGACAAGCACACCATGGATGATCAGCATTTAGAAAAGCATCAGGCCACCACCAGAGATCAGAGATATGACATAAGTGTCTTTGACCTTAGAATTCTGAGCCCAAATCAGCGTGAGGGCAGAATGCAGAGCTTTTAATCAAGAGGGGAGGGAGTCACTGTTATATTGCTGTGAAGAGACAGCACGACCAAGACAATTCCTGTAAGAGAAAGCATTTCATTGGAGCTTGCTTACAGTTTCAGACAGGTAGTTCATTATCATTATGGCAGGAAGGATGACATCAGACAGGCATGGACCAGTAGCTGAGAACTTTACATTCTGATCCGCAGGCAGAGAGGGGGCGGGGACTTGGGAGCAGCTACGCATTGCTGGATAAACAAAATGTTTTGCAAGGAAGAAAGGGGAAATGTATCTTGTGAGAAATAAAAATTAATGATGGCACCTGATGATTGGTCTATAAACAGCATTTACAACCACAGTCATGTAACAAGCCAGAATTGTGTTTGGGTTTCTAAGTGCACAGTAACAGTTAAGTAGTATCTTGCTTGGGGGCGGGGATGAAAAGACGGCAAGTAGGGGTGGCATGGCCAGCAGACCAGATGGAAGCAGAGCGCTTCCCCTCCCTAAAGGGAGGTCAGTGCTCAGTACCAAACAGTGAAGACTGAAGGAAGGGGAGTGAGTTCAAGGTGCTTGCAGATGTGAACAGTGATCAGAGAGACTGAGCTGTGAGTCGTTTTGGGGGAGTGGAAAACGCTACAGAAGTGCTTCTGTGGTTCACAAAAGGCCCCCCTGGAACAACTTGACTTTAAGATATGTGCATCTATAAAGATATGTGCATATGTAATTTGATAGGAAAAATAAAGAACTTAGAAAATGGATTCTGGGAGTAGAGCTCACAGGGCAGTGAGATAGTATAGCGGGGAAGGACATTTCGAGGAGAGAGGTGGCACACCGGCAGTGTCTGGAGGACATGCAGACTGCAGACATCTCTGTCCTCCCTGTGGTGTCCAGAGACCTCAGCACTTCTGTAAGACACTCTCCACTCATACTGTGCACAGTTGCTTTAAGAGTGAGGGGAAAAAAGCACATTAGGAGTCTGTCTCTAAAGTGGGTACTAAGGGCAGTGATTAGAATAAATAAGATAGTAGTCCAGCCCGCGTAGATAAGAACTAATTTCACATTTGATTAAAGAGAAGAGAGTTCCTTCAATGTCGAGCCTTTTTATTCCCCTGGTTTTGATCTCACGTTCTTAAATGGGGTTCACTATTGCTGAGGGCACCCTGCCCCTGCTCTGAGAAGAAATATGGATCAAGTGTGTCCTTTCCTTCCTTCCCCTCCTTCCCCAGCCTGACTGAGAAGCTGTGCATAATTCCACACACGCACAGGCCTCGGGGAGTCTCATCAATCCTCACCACTTTCCCCTTGGGCTTGCTGCACACATGGAACGCTGTGCGTTTTTTAAATTCAGCCAGAACTGATGTATACGCAGCTCCATATTTGTGAGGATTCAGAGAGCTCTTTCTGCTCCCATGTGTCTTAAAAACCAAAAAATCTTGAAAGAAGGCTGTCTGAAAAGTGAAAGCACCGAAGACTTCGCTTTAAAACTAAAACAAGTTATCATCGCTAGTATTGACAGGAAGAAGAGCTACAACAACAGACCAATTGCTGTAAGCTTGCTAAATTCCTAAGCCACACCCCCATTTCCTGCTTTCCTGCCCCTTGGGCCTCAGTTCTGGAAACCTCATTGGCTGCTTCCTTCTGGACAGCTGCTTAAATTTAGAGAGGGGAAGGAAAGCAAGAGGCTCTGGCTGAGCTCTCCAGTTTTGCTCTGGTTTGTCTTCTCCCAAGCTTGCTCTGGGCTGCAGGAACAAGGTTCCTTCTCTCTACTTCCTTACAACCAAGGCTAATGCTTTAGTCATTTTCCGAATAGAACAAAACATCTAAGGTATGACTAAAGAAAGGAAGCTCAGCTTGATGACACTCTGGAGACTGAAAGACCAACCGGCTTAGCATTGGTTGGGATGAGGGGCCCCTGAGTGCCTCAGACCATGATGACGACATGCGATAAGGCAAGTTCCTATCGCAGAGATGACAGGGAGTCAGACAGATTCCAGGGTAGGCTCATGCTTTTGTAGCAACTGGAATTATGGGAATCTGAAGTCTCTTGGGAAGTACCTTAGTCCCTTCTGAAAGCACACCATACTTCCAAAAGGGCCATTGAAACCACATCCAAATCCGATGGCAACAGCTTCTCATGGATACTAGTCACCATTCTTGGCTATTTCCATTAAGGTCATCCGACATCCTCTGGGGTTTCTTAAGGAATCTTTCTTTAGTAAATGTTCTGTGCCCTATATTATGCCAAGCTCAGCTCATGGGTGTGCATGGACATGTGTAGAGGCCAAAGTCTACTTCAGGTATCTTTCTTTGTCATTTCCCACCTTATGATTTGAGACAGAATCTCTTGCTGAATGTAGAGCGCATTCATTCTAGACCAGCTATCTAGTGAGTCCCTGGAATGAATCTTGTCTCTACCCCTCCACCACCACCACTGGGGTCACAAGTACATTTCCCCATGCCAGGCTTTTCAGGTCTTCATGCTATGCAGCAAGCTCTTCACCCAGTGAGCCATTGGCCCTGCCTTCAGAGTCTGTTTTGCAGCCATGTCTTCTATTTGTCACCTAAGCTCTACTCTGAGGGCAACCACACTGCTGACTTATTCATCCCTGCCTCCAGTGCTTGCAATGCAGCCTAGTGGATTTTGTGTAAGATGAATAAGAGAAATAATGGGCCAACTAGTGGATTTCTATGTAGTGTTTTATTTTATGGAAAAGCTGAAGGGGTGTGTGTGTGTGTGTGTGTGTGTGTGTGTGTGTGTGTGTGTGTTTAACCTATAAGATAAAGAAACATGAATGGACAATTTTACAATAAGGAATAAGAAAATTTATCTCTGCTTATTATTTACAGCCCAAACATTGTTTAGAAAAATGTCCTAGACGGACATTGTGGCATGCGCCTCTAATCCCAGCACTCAGGAAGGCAGAGGCAGACAAATAGCTGTGAATTCGAGGCCAGCCTGGTCTATAAATTGAGTCCAGGACAGCTAAGGCTACTCTGTCTGGAAAAAAATAAATAAAAATTTAAAAAAATAAAAAAAGAAAGAAAAGAAAAGAAAGACTCATCTTACAGTAAGTTAAGATAGAGGGCTGTAAGCCAACCTCTTTAGAAGTTGTCTCATCAGTAGGTAGTGTGGGGAGGAAGATCACAAAGCCTCAGATACATGAACTTGGGATGGGCTTGTGCATCAAGTCTAGCATTTTATCTGGCTTTTATCATTAACAGTGAATAAGGAGTCCCTCACAGTTGGTAGTGTTATCTGGGGAGGTGATGAAACTTTCAGGATGAAAAGCCTTGCTGGAGGACCTATGTCCTTGTGGGTGGGGTTTCCAGATATGCATGGGAATGTGATCAGCCAGCCTCCTGTTGCAGCCACATTATGGACTCTTCCACTGGAACCATAAGCCAAAATAAATGCTTTCTTCTATAAATCATTTCTGGTCATAGTGTTTTATCATAGCCACAAAAGTAGCTGATAAATGTAGTGTATTAAGTTTCCTGAGTCCTGGGGACTAGAGAGGAAACTCAGTGGTGAAGAGGACTGGCTGCTCTTCCAGAGGAGCTACGTTCAATTTCCAACACCTACATGGCCACTCACAACTATCTGCAATTCTAGTCTCAGAGGATGTCCTCTTCTGGTCTCCATGGGTACCAGCTGTGTATGTCTGCACAGATATACATGAGTGCAAAACAACCATACATGTTAAAAAGAATAAGAAATTTTAAATAATTTCCAGGGTCCTAAAAGATAAGGACCATATTAACTCATGTAACAAAAACTCTGGATTGTCATGACAGCCTTAAACTTTTCCTTTGTCCCTTTTTACCTTCCCTGGCCCCTCACCAAAGGCAATAAGATGATGGCCTGTGCTCCAGCCAATATCTTCATAGAAACCCACCAGAAAAAAATAAAGAAGGTTATTTTTATTTGCCTTTTGTTGTTCTTGAGTTTTATCGTACTTTCCTTTTAAAAATGCCTATAGCTTAGCTATAAAATAAGCTGAGGAAGTTACCTGCTAGTGTTCATAACCTCTACAATTTAAGGCACTATTTACCAGTTCTGTAGACACTATGTTTCCATTGAAGCTTTGGTTCACAAAGTTGTAACACAGTGGTGGGGCCTTGGGAAGGTCATTTTGTCATGAGAATGCAGTCTGTGTCAATGATGTTAGCACCCATATGAGACACAGAGAGCTTATTCTGCTTCTGTAGTTTCTACTATGCAAAGATACAAGTTATTCTCAGCAAGCCTTGAATCTTCCAGGACCTTTAAATTGAGGCTTTGTAAGTTTGTTGTTTAAGTCAACCAGTCTATGTTATTTTGTTATAGCAGCCCAAAGTAACAGAGAAAACCAGCAGGGAGGGAAGAATGGAGGATAAGCTATTGTCTGATCAGCAACAGTGTCAATAACACAAAGAGGAGGAGAAAAGATGCCCAAAGCCCCCCCAGAATCCCACAAATGCTTAGGTAAGAAAGGCTTGCAGATGAGTTGAAGACCATTTTTTTTTTCCGTGAAGGTTGATTTAGCTTAGTAGAAAATCTCAAGGGGCAGGAGCTAGGGTGACTTCTGACAGCCAGTTCTCTAAGAAGAGCATACTGGTACTGACGGCTGTCTTAGAGAGAAATACAGATAACAAGTGAATATTTATGAGATTCACAGATGAAAGCTGTCAGTAGCACTAAAAATAAACACATACTTTCGTGCTTGACACCACTCTTGCTTTATTCTCAGTGGCATTTTCATGGTGTACGAAATTCACTTGCATCTTATGATAATGACATTTGACATGACAACAAAGTTAATGTCAGCAATTCTGCTGTAAGTCTTCTTAGACCAAAGAACTGTTTAAGAAATAAAGTCATCTGCAGGTTAAATCTTATGATAGGATCTCATTTCATATGCCTGTGTGTAATTTTATGACTCAATATAACTTTAAGTGAAGAACTATCCTTCTTTGGCGAAAGGAAGAACATTGTTTTAACTTATTTGAAAGAAAGAAGAAACTGACCAACACTTCACATCTGGCATGCTGATGTTTAATGTACACAACCATATAACTTTATGGGTCTTCAGAACATGCTTGAACTCCTATCCTCCTACTTCCTCTTTCTAAATGTTAGAATGACAGGCATGTGCCAATATGCTTGGCTGTGGTGTGCACCTTATGCACATGTAAAAAAATGCTTGTGACAAAGTTGGGGCATAGACTTAGGCCACCTTGGCCACCCCTTTGATACTGTCTCCCATCTGCTGCTGCCACCATTGCATCCTGGTAGGTGATGGGAAGTTACAAACTAACTCAGAACCTGAGGATGTAGAGACCCTGAGGAGTCAGAGCTACAGACACTAAATACAGCACAAATCTTGGTGATTAAGGTTCTCAGTTTATCCATGTCCAAGCTCCCTAACAGTATGTTTGTCTCCTAGGGATCTACCTGCACACATGTATGAACATACCCAATGATATAGCTATACAAAAGATTAGCATGCAGCTATTAAAAATTATTGGAGCAAAAATAAATCAATAAATAAATGACTGGAGCTGGAGAGACAATTCAATGGGAGGAGGCACTTAGAGCTGAGTTTATTACTATATCTCCAAGGTGACACAAGAATGCTAACTCCTAGATAGATAGATAGATAGATAGATAGATAGATAGATAGATAGGTAGATAGATGACAGAGAGATCATAGATGATAGATAGATAAATAGATGATAGAAAGGATTATAGATAGATAGATAGATAGATAGATAGATAGATAGATAGATAGATAGATAGAGATAAAAAGTTTAATTATGGAATTTTGACATACTAAGATTTCTTTCCAAGATCCACAGTAAAAGGAGTGTTTGGGCATAGTTTTGCTCCATTTACTGCTCCCTCAAAATAGTCCTGAAATAAAAAATGTTGTTTGCCTCAAGATAGGGGAAGTAGGACATGTTCTGCAATATCCTTTTGTGACTTTTGTTTTTTTTAAGATTCATTTTACATTGTGTGTATGTGTGTGTGTGTGTGTGTGTGTGTGTGTGTGTGTGTGTGTGTGTGTGTTGTGCATGAGTATAGGTACCTGTGAAGGCCAAAAGAGGGAACTGGATTCTTTGGAGTTGGAGTTATAGGCAGTTATGAGCTGCCCCCAGGAGTGATGGGAACTGAACTTTAATCCTCTGCAGAAGCAGTATGATGGCTAATCCATCTCTCCAGTTTCATTTTCTATTTTTAATAATTAACTAAAGTTCTGGATAGATATAAGAAATGATGGAGCAAGGTAGTTTGGGCTGACCTGGGATGGAGGTATCATGGCCAAGTCAATATCCCTCCATCACACACTTCCTGGGCATATCATTAGGCTTGCTGAATTGTGACCCCATTTTATTCTCTGAGCTGCACAGGTCAGTAACTGAGACCGTTTAACTCACCATGGACTGTTTATCCACAGTCCTTCCTCACAGTCAGGAATACCTCTCACCTGAATTTCTTGAGACCCTTTATAGAGATTCTGCCTATGCTAGACAAGTGCTCTATGACCCAGCCACACCTACAAGACAAGAATATACAAGTTTGCATGCTCACCCTAAGTGTGAATCTATAGATTCTATAGTGGGCAGATCAAATAAGAAGGCTTAAAAAATCTCTCAGATACCTGCCTCCCTAGATTTCAAAAACACATTATTTGTTGTTAAAATTAATCTTGAGAGATGAGTACAACTCCCTAGTGTTTGGGTAAAATCACTTTATCTACCATAGACATCAGCCCCATCACCCCTGTTTCTCTGGGGTGCCATGCTTCTTTACGAATGGTTATGGCTTCCTTCAAGGAACAGTGGGTTTTAGGGTGGGGATGTGGCTCAGCCACAGAGCATTTGTCTAGCATGGGCAAGGCCCTGGGTGAAGAGAAATAGGGAATTAATAAGCCTAAGTCTCCTGTGTAAAAACAAAACAAAACAAACAAAAACTTTCTAGAGAAATGTCTGAGCCCAATAGGTAGTTTGGGAATATCAGCTCCTCAAGAATGTCAGCAGAGTATTCTGCCTTTGAGGGGAGAGCTGCTGCATGGAACATGAGCAGGGTGGCTTCCCTGGCTACCTGTTCAACAACACCCCACACAGAATAAGAGACTAGAGTTGGAACAAAAGTGACTCAATATTGAACAAGGAAAGAGAAATCGTGGTGAGGAGCCAGCAGATGATAAAGGCTCAGAAGAAATGTCCCAGGAACCATGTAGCATTCTGGCTTGGCATGGCAGCTGACACAGCAGGTCCGAAGCAGAAATGTGGATATCATTGCCAGAAGCCTGTGAGAACAAAGTGAGGAGACTTAGGGTGTCTCCATGAGACAGACTCTCAAGCTGTGCCAGGCATCAGGAGCTGGCTGCATAAAGCTGAGGAGAATGCATTACTGGAATCTCGGGGTCCATCAAGATGAGACTCGAGTATCTTTGCTCAGACTGGATGGTAAGAGAGAGGTAGAGGTGGTTCTTGGAGCTGGCGATTTGGCCCCCAGTGTGCATGGATGGCTTGCCTTTAATGACAGCTGCTTCTGATAAGACAGACTTTGCATGGGCAAGTTGTGGGCCTGCCATGGAAGGGAAGCAATCCTGTTGCCTGTCTGTTTCGCTCCATGCTGGAGTCTCCTAACCCTTCCTCTGTTTGTGTGTGTTCTTGCGTGTCTCTCCCAGGCAGAGAAGGCTCACTACCTTTTTCATTATCTGTCCCTCTCCTCCCCTTGCCTCCCTCCCCTTCTTTCCCTCTCCTAACCAAAAGAGACAGAAGACAAGAGCTAAACACCAACCTCTCCCTGTTGCATAAATACACAGACAGTCCTACACTAAACACCACTATAGGCTAAACATCACAGACTGAAACATGTACAAAGAATAGATTATTTGGTATATAATATAGAAAGTACAAAATCCATGGGCACAGCCCCAACAACTGGTAAGGACCTTTGTGATGTGTCACAAAATGGTAGAAGGCAAGTGAATATATGAAACAGAGAGCAAGCAAGCAAGAAAGACCAAGAGGGGGAAAGAAGGGACCAGAACTCATCCACTTGTGAAAAATCCACTCTGAGGATAATGGAATCAAACAACTCATAAGGGCCTGACCCTTACAACTTCAAGGACCTGTCTCCCAGTACTGCCATAATGGTAATTAAATTTCAATATGAGTTTTAAGGGGACTTTCTATCCATACTTCTTATGAAGCAATAGAATGGATTATAAGATGTCAGCCTTACACTTTAGAATAGCTCTCAACATTCCTAATACTGCAACCCTTTAATACAGTTCCTCATGTTGTGTCCCCCAACATAACATTATTTTGTTGCTACTTTGTAACTATAATTTTACTGATGTTATGAATCATAATGTAAATATCTAATATGCAGGATATATGATTTGTGACCCCTGTGAAAGAGTCATTAAACTCCCAAATGGGTTGTGGCCCATAGGTTGAGAGCCACTGCTTTAGACGCTTGTAAGGTAACCATGTAAGGGGTCAGGGATCAGCAGGAATAGTAGAGTGGTTTTGCCTGCTGGACCTCAGAGCCACCATGCATGAAGACTCTATGGATAATCTCTGAAAGAGTAGAGCCAGGGACTGAAGGCTGTCGCTAATGATGTCAAAGTGGTCATGTGACCATGGAAGCATCCATCTCCTTGTAGAGTGGAACCAGCCTAGAGTCAGATGGCAGGAATCTTACTCTTTGAAGTTGTCAAAATTAACTTCAGCTGTTACCTCAGCGTAAATCTAGGATTACTTGGGAAGATGGAACCTCAACTCAATAATTGCTGTGATCAGATTGGCCAGTAGGCAGGTCTGTGTATCATTTCCTTAATTGTTGATTGATTAAGGATGGCTCTCCAGGTTGTATAGCAGTGCCGTCCCTGAGTGGGCAAGCCTGGACTGTATAAGAATAAAGGCCGAAAAGCCACAGGAGAAAACCAGTAAGCAGTATTTCTCCTCAGCCTCTGCTCCAGTTCCTGCCTCCAGGTTCCTGCCTTGAGTTCCTGTCCCTGATTTCCCATATAGTAAGCCAAGTAAACTCTTTCCTCCCCAAAACTGGTTTTGGTCAGTGCTTTATTACAGCAACAAAAGCAAACTGGAACATAAAAAACTTTTTAAGGAGGAAAAAGACTTTAGTTTAGAATAGTTGCTGTATTTCATAGATGCATAAAATAAATATTCATCATCCCTGTCTCTGCCATTAACCTTCCAACTCTGTGTAGACTCCCTTGACATGTCCCCTTCCTCACTTCATGTCTTTTTGTTGTTGTTGGTTTTGTATTTAAAAGTAAATTCAAGGTACAATTACGTGTCTAAGCATTATGTTTTAAAAAAAGACAGTTTTACAGGTAACTATGTTTTTGTTTTTTTAACACATGTTAATTTGTTTGAGGTTTGAACTGAAGCTCATCATTATACTGAAATATAATTAGAAAAAAACAAGGCTATTTCTAACCAACACCATGAAGGAAACAATTTTACCCTCAGTTTTAGATGTTTTCTTTTCAAGTAAATTTTTACTTTTTAATCACTGTATTAGACATCCTTATGAGCTGTTGATCAACTCTGTAAGTACTCACACACTAAAAAACAACTTTTTAAAGTTAATTTGATAATATTATTAAACAGTATACCTTTCATTTGAAAATTGTGAGGCAAAAGTAAATAAACTGATAGTATAAGTGTTTAAGCAGATGAATGTAATATCCTTTCAAAATAAACCCATTGGGTCTCATTAGTGTTGCCTATGGGTTGGGGCCATCCACCCAAGTGTGGGCAACTCACCAGGGGCCACAGTCCTAAGGAGAAGTAGCTTGCCCTCTCCCCACGAGCCACAGCTGCCAATAGCTACTCAGCTAGAGTTGGGCCTAATGAGCACCTCCTATCGCCAAGCTTAAAAAGTTGACTGGCTTGATCGTGTGCAGGCCTTGTGTGGACAACAACAGCTGCTCTGAAATTATGACAAAGTCTTTATCATGTCTGGAAGACACTGACTCACAGCAGCAGTCTTTCCCAGCCTCTGGTTTTTAAAGTGTTTGTATCAACGCTTCCAAGACGTTCCCCGAGCATTGGATGAGAGCAAGTAGTGGTGGTGATGCAGATGTCCACTTAGAATTGAGACTTCAGAAGTCTTTCTTGCTCAGAGGGCACACTGGCATCTTACATGCTTGCTCAGCCTCTTCATCTGTAAAAGTAAGGTGTAGTGGCTTTGAAGACTTTCTAGCCTCATCACACTATAGCGTAGTAAGGGGGCACCACATTCAGCAGCTTTGAAGTATGACACATTTGTGAGATGTAGTTGTCTTATTACCGCCTGTAGCAATAAAGGTTTCAGAGAGGCACTAAATCTGAACTTGACTTGAAGGAAGAGGAGGAAGGGGGCTGATGGTATAGTGCATAAGGATGCACACAGAAAAACACAATAGAGTAAGTAGCTCTGTGTTCTGATTAGAGCCATGCTGACAGATCAGCTCATCTGTGACATCTTCCAGGCCTCAGGCAGAAGGTTAGACTCTTCCAAACATCTTGGGGACCTTGTGAATAGAACAGATTTGTCTGTCTGTGGTGCTAATGCATGGGCTGGGGCTGAGCAATGTTAACCCCTCTAGCCAGCAGTCTGAGATGAGACTAGAAGCCTGGGTTTGCTGTGCTTGCCGATCACCCACATTGAGCGTTCATCTGACTATCCTCAGGGCTCTTTTTTCTAGAAGTAAGAATCTCAGAAGAGCAGGTTGTAGTGTAAATGGATACTTCACAAAATTCAATTTTCAACTTCTTGGCATGTTTCAAGTTCGTTCATACCCTGAATATAACACAGACTTCTTTGGTGTTGCAGAAGTCACAGCATGCATAGCCAACACTTCCTAGGGAGTTTTCTCTATGAGGGAAAGTTGTCCTTGGCAAGGGAGTTGGCCACATTTAATTACTACTCACAAACACTCCTTTGAATGGCTCCTGGATAATCCAGCTATTATTATTCTGGTTGCTTCTAAAACAAAGACTGCAAAGACTCCTATCTTCTGTTCATAAAGTCATTTTTTTTCTAAAGAAAATTACAAAGTTTAGAAGGAAAAGAATACTATTTTCAAGATGACCTCAGGGTATAGTTGATGGTCAGGAGCAGGGGCTGTGTTTGAGTGAGTTAGGTATAATTTCTGGGGCTACCAGACAGTTTATATCAACATCCATGAGTGTATTGCCATCTCTGCAGAGGAAGTGGCCCAATTATCATTCTTCCCAAGATCTCTTAAATGACCTCCTGAACTCAGGCTGTTTTGAGTTGCCACTAGTATTGTCTTTATATGTTCTGTTTTCTTGCTACAACAAAATACTGAAGGCTGCACAATGTATTAAAAAAATAAAGATGTCCAGGGCAAATAAGATGGCTCAATGGGTAAAGGTCTTTGCTACATAAGTACGTGGCCTGAGTTTGATCCCTGGGCCTTATATCACAGCAGAAGGAGGGGAAAAAACTCCAAAAGGTTGTCCTCTTATCTCCACAAATGTACCATGGCACATGCAAGCCCTACTGCATACATTATGCACCAATAATAATACAACAATACAAAGAATTCATTCAAATAACAGTTCTGAAGGCTGAAAATCTGGACTTAGGTGGTTCAACTTCTGGTGATGGCCCTTGGTCTTGGTCACATTTTGACAGGTGGCACTGTGGCAAGAATACATTTCAGAAAGAGATGCAGAGATAGAGAAATTCAGGGATTAAGCTTGCCCCATCAAAACAACTCATGTTTGAGGGAACCAAACTCCATGAGAAAATGTTTATCCCTTCTAAGAGCAGTACCCACACCACCTTACACTAGGCTTCACTTCTTAAGGGCCACACCTCCTCCTATTGCTGTCATTCAGGGGCCCAAGCCACTAGCATGCAAGCCTCTAGGGATATTTAACATTGAGTCCATTGTATTTGGCCATTACTTTGGAGCACATACAGACTCCACCACCTAGGAAGGTGAGAGACAAGACTTGATTGGCTCACTTAGAACACTTTGTTTGATCTCAGCCTCCAGCTGAGACTAGCTATAGGCAAAGGTGGCCACCAAACAGCTGAAGATGCAGCAGATCAGGTTGAAGGTCAGCTGGTATGCAGGAGTGGTTTAAGGAAAGGCACATTTCCAGGATATCTGGCTACTGCAGGACAAAAGGCCTATCCAGAGAAGCTTCTAGGGTAGGGGAAGACTGAGCACCAACAGCAAGGGTCCTCCTCCTGGGAATATTAGCTTGTGATACAAGTTCTTAATGCCAACCTCATTGAGAAGCAGCCTAGAAAATGAGTTTTTAAAAGTTTGGTGTGGTCAGCAGTTAAAAGCACTGGCTGGTCTTCCAGAGGACCTGAGTTCAATTCCCAGCACGCACATTTCAGCTCACAACTCTCTATAAATCCTGTTCCAGGGGATTCAGCACCCTCACACAGACATAAATGCAGGCCAAACACCAATGTACGTAATTTTAAAAGAAAAAAGAAAGGAAGGAAGACAGGAAGGAAGGAAGAGGATCAGCGCTATGAATTGTGCCCACAGTAATTTTTTAAAAGTGGGTGAAGCTAAAAGCAAAACATGAGTGAAGAAAGAACCTGAGTCCCAGGAACACTCTCCACCCACCCAGAACCAGAGCCAAGCAAAGGAGGGAAAATCGGGGTGTGGCCCACACAGAACCCCCTCCAGGCCAGTGTTGCACAGCTGGCCGTGAGAAGAGGAGCTTGTTCTCTGAGCTCCCCTATAATTTCCAGGCAGGATTCCAAGGTGTCCCATGAGAACAGCCACAGAGGATGGTGGTGCTGTGAGTCTCTCTGTGATCTAGTTGGCCTCAGTCAGATCATTGTTAGCACTTACTTGTGTTTTTCAGAAGTATGGCTAAAACAAATCTGTGAATAGTGAAAATCCTTTGAGATGCCACATCTATCTTCTAGGACCTCAATCAGAACTGGGGTAAGTGATGAGTGCTGGCTTGCCACTCAGGTCAAAGCTACTACACCAGAATTTTCTATCATCTGAATAATCCAATGGCTTAGTTAGGCATGCCTGAAGTGTGAGCACCCTGCTGGGGAAGTCACTGGCTGCCACCAAGGACTCAGCTCAGTCAGTGTCAGGAGAGCTGTGCCAGGAATGCGGAAGGACAGGGCTGTTTGGGGCAGCAGGGACAGGAACTAGGATGGAAACTGATGATAAGGCAAGGAACATGGATGAGTAGCTCTGGGGTCTGGTGACAGCCACAGCAGAATGCTGAGAGTGGAAGAGGAGGATGCTCTGTATCCAGACCTGCCCTACAATTTTGCCTGAAGCCAGGCCTGCATTCAATCCCTGACAGTAACCTGTCAGCAGGCCAAAGGAGGACTATGTGTTATTTGCTGGCCCTGCAGAGGCCCAGGCAGGTGGGGCTGAACCTTTGCCCTGCCTGTCACCTGCCCTCAGCTGAGTGCATGATGGCTTCAAGTTCCGGCTTGGATGGGATTGTCCTAGGCTAAGGGGGAGTCATAGGTAGGGCAGCTTCATGGAATGACAGCTTCAGGTGGCATTCCAACTTCTTTGGCAAAATCTTCAGTATGTGATCCTTTATGACTTTCTCATACCTCAGAAAGCCTTTCCTGCAGAGAATTACAATTTACTTCATTACCTCCTTATTCTGTATTAATTTTACCGAGGAGGAGAAAAAATTACCTGCCTGTGCTCCCCTCCCCCATACCAGCAAGTGAGGAAGCGGATTCCTTTCTGCCATCTTGTTCTCTACACTGGAATTTCCATTTCTCCTTGCTGGGGTCCTCCTCTACCTTTCTCAATCCAGGAAGGTCCCAGAAGCTAAAGCAAAACAGAAACAAACCCCTACAAAGTATGGAGTGGCCTTCTTGAGCTCTGGGTTGAATGATGCCATTCTGAGCCATGTGGTACACTCCTGACTGCCTGACTTCTCTGCATTCAGGTTCCTTATGAATGAAATGAGAAGCATATATAATGCTTTAGGTCTTGTATACCTAAACCTTTACGTTTGTTTGATTCTCCACAGTTGAGTGGAGCATGGGGATTGACTTTCACACCAACTCTGGTGCCCCATATTTGACCACGTCCCCTGGATGGGGAGGCCTGGTGGCACTCAGGAAGGATAGCAGGCTACCAAGAAGAGACTTGATACTCTATAAGCATACACAGGGGAGGAGGTCCCCCTCAGTCATAGTCATAGGGCAGGGGAGTAGGGGGAAAGCAGGAGGGAGGGAGGAATGGGAGGATACAAGGGATGGGATAACTATTGAGATGTAATATGAATGAACTAATAAAAAACATCGCAGGAAAAAATAAATTGTGGGAAGTGGCAAAAAATTTTGTTTGATATAAAATAAGTGTACTTATTAATTGAAAAACATGATGTTTCAGTACAGGTAATAGCTGTATATGGTAAATATATCTCACTCACACCCATCTGTAGTGTGTATTTTTAAAAATCTATTTTACTTGGGTTCCTTATGCCTCTACATCCCTTCTTCACCCCTTATCCTCTCCAGTACCCCCACACCAGGTAGGAGAGAGAGGAGGTTAGTGGGACGGAGGGGCATAGGTCTCTTTACTACTTCCTGCTGATTAGGGTCATCAGGAATTTGGGGGGGCAATACCATTCTCAGTTGTTGGGATATTCAGCAGTTTAACAAACCACCAGCAGCAAACACAGCAGAAGGATGAACCAGCAACAGCATGTAGAGCAGCAACTTTCTTCTTTTGAGTGTTCTTTGGAGTTCTCCAGCTCTCTCCCTGCTCTGGTATTTATATCCTCTCAGAATCCTCAGAACTAAGCTCTCTGCAGATATGCTTCTGCCAGAGCATGAGACAATCGTAGTTAACAGCTGTGGAGAAACTAAAGCAGCCCCATACACCTAGGATTAAAACAAAAACATGTTTACATAACATAACTGAGTTTTTAAAGATACCAAAACTTCCACTATACAAAGAGGGTAAAAATATCCACAGAAAAAATACCTTAAAATTCTTCTAAATTTCTTCTGCAACAGACTTGACCAATAGAAAGTTTACCATTGCAGGACTAAGATGTAAAATATTGCCATAGCTTTTAAAAAATTACTCCTTCAAATATATGTATCTATGTATGTATGTATGTATGTATGTATATAATATGTATTTATTCATTTATAAGTCTGTATAATGTATGCATGTATGGATAGATGTGTGTGTGTGTGTGTGTGTGTGTGTGTGTGTGTGTGTGTGTGATATTGTATCATATAAGAGGCTTATCTGTTGATTTCAGGTAGCCTGTACATATATTCTTCTAATTGTGTCACATAGCAGGAATATACTCTGAGAGAGGCATTGTTAGATGATCTTGTCATTTTGAGAGTAACCCTATTGGGTACCACAAATATTTAGCCATGACTGCGATTGGTAAACCTTTCTTATAAAGGCTTCCTCTCAATCATTTTTCCTTCCAGGAAGAGCTGATTGAGTCAGAGAAAACAAAAAATGGATCTCATTGATCCCTTTCACAAGTTCACAAATACAATGGAAGTTCTGGGGTAAATCTAAGTGGTTCCGTGTGCAACTGAAGCAACATAAAGACTTCCTTTGTCTGTGTGACAATTGCCTTTACTCATCATCATGCCTGGACATGGACATCTCAGAGGCATTTTTCTCTCTAAACTCATTCCATATCTTCAGAATGTCCTCCGTTAAGTTCCAATAGTATAACTGATGACTTCAGGAGCAGAATGTGAAGCCTCATACAATTTATTCCTTAATATTGTAGATTTGGATATTGGTCATGGTTTAAAAATCCTTAAAATCAAGAGAATTCTTCAGATAAAGCCTAATTCTTCAGACAGAAAAGCAGAGAATCTGTGAGTGGAGGGGAATAGAGGAATGATTGGTGGTAGGCAGAGCTACCCTGGGCCACCACTGCAGCCCCTGAAAGTCTACAGAACTGTTTGGCAACTGATGACTAGAGAATTCTTCCCATGATGTTTTGGAGAAAGCCAACAGGTGACACTAGGAATGGTTTGCCTTTGTGAGAAAGCTGACAACATGTATACAGACATACAAAAGCAGCATCTTAAAGGAAAGGCAGGGATGATTTTAATTCAACAGTATGCCAAGTCTTCTCACAGCATCTGGTAAGAGCTGTTTGTTAAATTTCTAGGAAATTTCCAAGAACATTCTTAACCACAGGTTAAATTAAATCATACATGTTAGGATTCATTCAAAGTATTTGAAAACTTTTGCCTGCACAAAACCCTGCACATGGGTGGGTTTACCACCCTGTTCAGAGGAGCCAAAACCTGGAAGCAACCAAAATGGATAGCTAATGGACTTTGGAACATCCAAAAATCAAGCTATTGTATAGCAGGAATGAGAACGGAGCTACCAAGCCACACACACACACACAAAAAAAAAAAAAAAAAAAAAAAAAAAAAAAAATCTTAAAGGCACATCACTAAGTGTTCGGAGCCAGCCCAGGGTCATTCAAGGCTAAAAGAGTCTACTGGCTATGGAAAGATACTGATGCCCCATTCCAAAGCTAAACTTTTTCCTTTCAGCCTCTGCATAACTTCCTCCTTTCAGCCTCTGCATAACT
>OU015751.1:58793072-58807970 GCA_907169655.1 Acomys percivali
TTCTTCTTCTTCTTCTTCTTCTTCTTCTTCTTCTTCTTCTTCTTCTTCTCTATCGCTCCACCACTATAAGGTAAGAAGATTTACTACATACTGTCACTGGCACAGTAGAGCCAAACAAGCAAGGACAGAAATCTCTGGATCCATGAGTCAAAGTAAACCTTTCCTCTTTATTAAGTTGCTTTTATTATATAGTTTATTATAGAGATGGAAAAATCAACACATCCATAACAAAATGTGCATAGAAGTTCTCATTGCTGTGTCATCTATATCAAAAGGAAGCATCAATATTTGTCTTAAGAGTAGGAACAAGTTCTAGTATATTTATGTAGTGTGGGATATACACATATTGTATAAGTATGAAAGTTGAAGAACTAAGGCAATGTAATGAATTGTATTTTAATTAATGCAGAAATGTAACATCATGTGGGAAAAATGTAACCTGCAAAAAACCCATCAGTTATTACAATACTGATTATTTTAAACAATTTTATTTTTAAGGAAAAGATTATTAGAATGTAGATTTACTCCCTCTGTGCTCTGGTTACCTATAGTGGGGAAAAGAAAAAGTGAAATGGGAGGGATGAGACATAATTTTATTACATCTGTATTTTTCATTCCTTAACAAATATCTGAATCCATTATGGTGAGTTTTGGGCTGGCCCAGTGAGGTTATGTTTTCTGTGCTACTTCTTAGGTTCTAAGCATTTTCTTTCTTGTATTTTATTAGCACACATTAATTATGTATATTGATGAAATTCAGTGTGACAGTTTCATACATACATACAGTATGTATCGATCAGTCCTGGGCAGGCTTTCTCTTCTGTTCAGACTTTGCTTGAAGGCCTTTTGCTTCACATATCATGCCCCAACACATCACTGTTTCAGTTATCTGCCCCATAGATCTTTGCCCTCATCATTAATAAATCACTCAGGTTACAAGGCCCCAGACCACAGGCCATGGTAAACTCTGGCCTATATGGCATGAAGGCAAAACCAGTGACAAAATGACTAGCCTTTTCTCCTCTCCTCATTTTGGTAGCCAACTAATATGTGACTCTCTTGACTTGCAGACCTTGCTGCCTCATCTGCCTGTCTTGTCTGTCTGTTTCTTCTGGATTTAGTTATTCAGTTCAATATTTTTCAGCTCATATTTGTTCTACCAGTCTCCAGTTGATCCCACTGTTTCTGAACTTCTTCCTTCCTCTCATTCTGCCAACGTTAAGAACTGTTTTATGTACTTGGATGTACATGCTAAGGGGGTTACATGCAACACTATCTCATCCCTAATCTATGCCCCACAGGGCACTAGTTACCAAATAGAAGTCATTATGTACACTTACCCAGCATTTAGTGCACTTGTGACAGTTGTCCCTTAACATAGCCTCAGAGGGTTGGTGAGGACCCCTGGAGTTACTGAGCTCCATAAATGTTCACATCTGCTATAGAATGTGCAGTGTCAGTATGAGACCTATGCATATTTCCCTGTACATGTACTGCACCTCAGTACTGTTCTAATACACTATGTGATAGCAGTGGCCAATTTGCTGTGCTGTATAGGGAATGTTTCCCCTTGGCATCACAACATGATCCTCTCCCCAAGTACTTGGGGTGCCTGGTTTGAGGCAGCCATGATATGTGGCCACAAAGCATTTCCATGGAGCACTGTCAAGATCTCTATCTGGTTTATGAGGATATAATATGGCTTCTGTACCCACTCAGTATGGAACCCCAGACAAAGAAAGACAGGCTGATACCCATGGTCTCTTCAAATATCTTCAATGGTACTTATTGGGTCACAAAAATAGTTACTATTTCACTCTTTAGAGAAATTGTTTGTCCAATCTCGGAGTAGCCTTTGGAAGACAGTATAAGAAGAAAATGAGGTGTATCTTTAACCTTCTACAGGACTCATCTATAAAATGTCTTGGCCTAGTTGGTATCTTCTTTTCAATGATATTAACTATGAATCTATTTCTTAAAGTGTTATGTTATTAAACTATTCACTCATATTAAAGTTATATGCTGGGAACTGATGTTTTGGTCAATGACAAGCCACATATATACAAAAGCAGTGCTGTACGATTTACCTAGGGAGACCCATGTGTCAGAAGTTTGAGTATAATTTGTAGCTAAGCTATTTATTTGCCGCAGCCATAGAAAACTCTGTGTTCTTCCCGAACACCTTGGTCCATTTTGTGTTGTTACAACAAAGTGCTTGTGTTTGGATACTTTATTTTTTAAAAAGGTTTATACAACTCATTGTTCTGAATTCAAGAGCACAGTTACCAGCACCTGCTAAGATGTGGTGAAGGCCCCATAGACATAGAATCACATTTTTCCCCTGTAGACACCATTATTGGAGCATCCTTGGCTACTAGCACCTACATCTCATCCATGCATCTCAGTAGCAGACCAAACTAGTCAAAGAAGGCTCCCTTCCACCTTTGTACCCTATAAACCATTTGCTCAGACATCAGATGTTTAATGTGTATAGACTGGTCCAGTCAGCCAATGAGCCCTTCTTGGTTGCCATTTATTGGGTGATCGGGACGATTGAGCACAGTGAATAAGACAAGTTATAATCCAGAACTTCAAGGAAGTCAGTCCAGAAATGAAGATTGAGGATCTAGTAAAAAAAATAATAAGTTTAATAATTATCATGTCAGTTTTGGAAGTATGAAAGGGGTTTTCCTCAGCTCTACCAATGATGAAAATGAAAGTGCAAAAGCCAGACACACACCCAAGGGTGACCAGAGGGTAATATCTTTGCCCGTGATCTTTGAGGTAACTGACAGGGGCAGCTGTTAGCTACATGCAAATGAGCTACAGAGAAAGCATCCCTGTGCCCTGGAGAGTCCTAAGAAATGTCCCAGAAGAACAATAGTGCCCCTTGTGGTGTGCAGACACTCTTCCTATCAGTGAGCACCCCAGAAGACTTGGCAGGTACAGGATGGTTGCATAGGTTTTACAAGCAAGGCTAAATATCCAAGACCCTCTGAGGTAGGGACCTCTCTTTTGAGAAATGCGCAATCTCCTCCCACAGGGACTGAGACACACTGCCCCTATCATTCCATCCACTGCCCATCCCTCCTTTCCCTGTCATCAACTCTGACAAACAATTGCTTCTGTACGTGCCTGGAAAGAGGATGTTAGAAACATGCAGGGGTGAAATTCTCAAGAGGGAGAGGTCTGGAAAGTGGCCAGATTTTTGTGTGAGTGGACACGGCTGGCTGCTGAGCCACTTGACCTATGATCTGAGGCCTGGGAAAGCTGGCTTCCTCTCTTTTATTTTATTTATGGATCTATGCAAACTTCCTATTTATACAAACATTCTGACAGAAGCAGGCTTTCATTTGGCCAGATCTCAAGGCTGTACAACTTTTCCCTCTGCCTGACTAGCTGCCTCTGCCAAGGGCCTGTGAGTTGGCCTCTAAAATAGTCAGCCTTCTATGTTTTTCACATGTGATCCTGTCCATTAACTGAGATTCCCATGCCTGAAACCTTCTTTGATGTGGTTTTGGAATATTCGTGTTTTGCCACATCCATTTAGCACTTGATAGCTGGGACATTGTTAATTACCAGTTAATTAGATGGGGATATTTGTCCATCAGTGCTAATGGATATTTATTCTCTCTTTGCATACTGTATAAAGTGAGAAGACTTCAGTCCACTCTGGAGCACAGTTGATTTTGTACCATGTTTGACCGACCAGACTGTTTTACTTGTGTGTAGATTTTCTGGATGAGGAAGAGAAGCAGAGCAGGTCACAGGCCAACATGCTGACCAGTGTCTCTCATGACATAATGGCAGTGAGAGATGAAACTCACACAGTGAGGGCACTGAGACCCTCACTCTGCAAGCTAATAAACTAAGCCTAATTTCTCTTCTGTGTTCCTGTGGACAAGAAGGCATTGTCTTCCAGAAGCATGAGGACCAATGACAACCAGACTCTTCTTCCGAGTTCACATAACACAGGGCAACCCTGTGATGTCATCTTCTGAGGAATGCCCAGAGCAACAAATCGGAGACATCCATTTTTAATTAGCAAAATGGAAAAACAATTATGCTTTCAGTAGCAGGAATTTGCTAATGTAAGCCCAGCCATTGTAAAAAGGGCTGAAATCAGCCCTGGAGATGGAAGGCACCGAAAATAACTTTTGGGTCAGAAAGAAAAGACACTCCAACACTACAGTGGCCTGTTTCCCTCAAGCTGCCTCTTTTCTTGCCAAACATTGGAGGGATGGTTTCTTATTCACAGAAAATTTTTTCTCAGTTAGTTTTATTTGTTTGGCTTAAATTCACACAGCCTTTGCACAGGCTGTTGGGGGAATTTCTTATTTTTCATTTCTGCATCTTTAAGGCCAGTGAGTCTACTTTTCAGAGGAAGTTGGGAAGCAGAATATAGGAACTTGGCCAAGCATGAGTCACCTGGAATAGTAATTAGAACTAAGCCACAATAGCAGGCACAGAGGGATCAGTAGGGGGAAGGATTTGTGTCCTCAGTGTCCTCTTGGCTGGGCTTGGTATCTAAGCCCTTCCCAGATCCTCAGTATCCTCCCCTCCTTCCTGTCTCTTTTTCTCTCTCCTTCCTCTCTATCTGGCATTTCCTGTCTATGGGACACCAAACTTCTGTTTGGAATCAATCTGGGAATCAGGGAAAGCTTTAGTTCTGAATCAGCCATTAGACTTACTCGTTCTCTTAGTTATAACTCCCAAGAAAAGGATCCTAGATAAAGAGAAATAAGAAAATTTGAAGTGAAGGTGATGAAAGATAAGAGGAAATATTTTTAAAATGAGAACAAGGGAGCAAAATGTGGGATAATCTAGTTATTCAATCAAAGGAAGGCATTGTGTCGAAATATTACAGAAAATCCTATTATTGTAGGCAAGTGGATGCTATACACAGATATGACAGACAACAGTGCAGAGTAAGCCTACAAGTTATCAAAGACCCAAGATATTCTAATTGTTGCCAAAACATTTATTCATGGTTTACAAATATTTAGAGTATTTAAAATAATTCTGAATCTCACTAGTAAAAGATATACAAATTTCTAACCCAGTTGAAATATTTGAAATACAGAATATGTAAGCAGTCCTTTTCAAAGTAAAAGAATGCTTTTCATATTTGACTTGTATAGTTCCATAGCTTTTAGTAATAATGTAATACAGAATTTCTTGGAGTCTGGAAAGATTCAAGGTAAACATATTTTTCAGAGTTTTTAGATAAATGTATATTTTATGTGTTATGAGTGTGAGTGCATGTGAGCCCATGACTGTATATGTATGGAAGTCAAAGGAAAAATGTCAGCCTTCCATTTTGTTTGAGAGGTCTTTGTTGTTCAGGTGTACAGCAGGCTAGCTGACCTGTGAGCATCCTTGAGATTCTTTGGTCTCCACCTCCTCTCTAAGCATAAAATTTCTGGAATTAAAGATACATGCTATGATGCCTGGGTTGTGGGGACTTGAACACAGGTCTTCATGCTTGCACAGCAACCATTTTACCCACTACACTGACCAATGTCCCAAGCCCTATAACTGTATATTTTTGAAAGTTATATTTTGATGATTCACTTTCTATTTCTAGGTGTACTTGTTAGTCAGAAAGATGAGCACCTCTGCCTGTCAGGTCTTTATGCCTCTAGGAACTTCTTGGCAGTGACTTCTGGCTTGTCTGACCCTATCCTCACCCCGATCTCAAACACTGGTAAGACAAGACTTGAAGAGCCTTTGGAACTCATTCAGATATACTTGGGCATTTGTACAAATGATATTGGGCATTGAACTCAAGAGTTGGAGTTCTGTAGGAACACAATTCCAAATGAGACTTTAAAAGCTGGGTCTCATAATATGACACATTGCTACCGTGGCTTTGCTGGTTAGGAAACTTCCTCTCACAGAATCAAGAAAAGAAAGAAGGAGTATGTATTTCTTTTTAAACTGGCTAAACTCTGCTAATTCTAGAATTCATTGTAGAACAGCCATGGGGAGACAGGATGATGATCTTCTAATGATGCAGCTATCCTGTATAATGCTGTCTCCATTAGAGTTAAAATGCCATGGCCAAAAGCAACTTAGGGGGGAAAAGGGATAATTATCTTTATATTTCTACATCAATGTCACCACCACCACCACCACCACCACCACCACCACCACCACCACCAAAGGAAGTCAGAGCAGGAAATTAAACTGGCTTCCCCTTATGGTTTACTCAACTTGCTTTCTTATAGAACCAGGACCACCAATACAGGTGTGGTCCCATGCACAATGGGCTAACTCCCTCCCCACTTCAAGCACTATAATTAAGAAATTGCCCGACAGGCTTGTCTACAGTCTGATCTTATGGAGGCATTTTCTCAATTGCAGTCCCCTCTGCTCAGATGGCCTGTGTCAAGTTGTCATAAAACAAGCCAACACAAATACCTACCATAACTTACAATGCATGCCAATCCACCTATGTCCTCTCTCTAACACTGCTCATCTTTCAACGTAAGAAAGATAGGCATAAGATGGCCCTCTAGATGTTCCGTCAAGAACCATGTTTATAAATGACAGAACTTGCTGGTTAAGACCAATAGAAATCAGCAATGGCAGCCATGAGGGAAAGGGACAATGCATTCTTTTTTTTTAATTTTTTAAATTAATTTATTCATATTACATCTCAATTGTTAGCCCATCCCTTGTATCCTCCCTTTCTTTCCTCCCTCCCGCTTCCCCCTCTACTCCCTTCCCCTATGTCTGTGACTGAGGGGGATCTCCTCCCTCTGTATATGCTCCTAGGGTATCGAGTCTCTTCTTGGTGACTTCTTATCTTTCCTCTGAGTGCCAACAGGCCTCCCCATCCAAGGGACATGGTCTGATATGGGGCACCAGAGTTTGTGTGAAAGTCAGATCCCCTTCTCCACTTAACGGTGGAGAATGTCCTGTCCATCGGCTAGACTGGGTAGGGGTTCGAAGTTTACTGCCTATATTTTCCTTCACTGGTGCCATAGTTTGAGGAGGACCCCAGGGCCCAGACCAGCCTGTAGTTTTCCAGGACACTCTGATCCTTCTATTTCCTCATTCTCCCAGGCTTCTCACCCCTAAAGTCTCAATAGGATTTTCTCCCCTCTGACCCACTTTCCTGGTAGGTAAAGTTTTTCATGGGGGTGTACTCCTTGGACTAGTGTCTCGATATAAGTGAGTATATACCATTTGACTCTTTTTGCTTCTGGGTGAACTCACTCATTATGATAATTTCTAGTTCAATCCATTTGTCCACAAATTTCGAAAATTCTTTGTTTTTAATAGCTGAGTAGTATTCCATAGTGTAAATATACCACAGTTTCTTTATCCATTCTTCTACTGAGGGACACGTAGGTTGTTTCCATGTTCTGGCTATTATGAATAAGGAAGCTATGAACATGGTTGAGCATAGGGACAATGCATTCTAAGTAGGGATTCTTCTGGAAACTTTAGGTATAAATAGTCAAAAACTGTCATTTATATTATATTTTATAATAGTATTTGTAAAAACATAAAATTAAAGAGACTCAGATATTCCATCCTCAAGCACACATAAGAGTTCCACGATGGCCTCTTAGACTACTGACAGCCTTGCACTCAACCATCGACAAGGAGTCTCAGAAGGCCTTTTAAGATTTGGGTATATCTCTTCTTCACTGTGGATTCTAGCACAGTGCTTGGTCTTGTGTTTGATGATTGCTCATATAAGCAACTTGGGAAGCATCCTAGAAGGCCTAACTTGCTTATTTGCTTACCATGTCACCATGGTAATTAACCAGATTTGCTCCAAGTGAGCACAGGGACCCTCTGGTTGGTCTCAGAAACCCTTATTCCAGATCCTACCTGCTACTCTTCTTTCTTATAGATCATTTTATTACTCCTAGCCCCTTGTGCAGCAGCATCTGTCTGTCTCAAAGAGAAACCTACCACAGAACTGCAAACACACAACTACAGTACGGTAACTGCCACAGAGGGAAGCCTACCTATAAACAGAGAATAATAATACAGGATTCAGGAGTCTGAAGCAGAGGAAAGAACCCAAGACAATGGCCCAGACACCCCACCGCCCACTCTGCTGCTTTTGCTCTCGTGTGATGCCTTGAATTTTGTCTCAATTCCTATTCTCTCACAGTGTAGTCTGGGAGTACAACCAGAATGAAAATTAGGTGAGAAGTTTCCTGCTGCTCCTTGTATATAAAAACAGGGAGGGCATCAAGCTAAGTGATGTAAGATAGCCATAGAAAGAAGTTCTAGACTCTAATGTATCTATATTGTAAGTCAATAATAAGATAGCAATTGCATACAACAGGCATATTTAATTAAAATTTTGTTACATTTATTTGTTTTGTGTGTGCATGTGTATGTGAGTGTGTGTGTGTGAGAGAGAGAGAGAGAGAGACAGAGATAGAGACAGAGACTGAGAGACAGAGAGAGACAGTGAGACAGAGAGAGACAGTGAGACAGAGAGAGACAGAAAGACAGAGACAGACAAGGAATGCACATATCAAAGTAATAGAACAATTTATAGGAGTCAGTTCTCTCCTTACACTATATGGGTTCCAGGACACAAACTCAGGTCACACTCTTGTCCCAGACAAGCTTCTAACCTCATTTCTACTGGAACATAAGAACCTTTCTCTTCATGTCATTAAGCCACACCTGCAGTCTCTGTGCTATGCAAACTGCTGTTCAAAAGTTCTGTGTACTAGCACACAGATATCTGTAGCGTGAATATCTCCACTACACACCAGGGTTGAGGCATAAGCCTGTGCTTTCTCTGGGGCACACAGAGAAATGCACGCCATCTCCTTGGAATTCCTGCCTGGTGTCATGTGCAATGTGGGGACAGCTGCTCTACACTGATAGCCCACTCTAGTTCCTGAGTAGACACATGAGTAGTGAAAATAGAAGAGGTGGTTCACAGTCACTGTAACTAAAAAGTCATTTTAGGTCATACAATACTTCCGCCAACAGGGCAAGTACATTTTCCTGAAATTCCGTTACTCTTATGAATCCGTAATCTTAAGTGTTCATTACAGAGTGCCTAGTTCTTAGATTCAGTCCATAGCTCAAACATCACAAAGATTGGAACTCAAGGCAAATCGTGACCCATCCTAGAAGCCTCAGATATTTTCTACTGCTGTGAGGAGACATCATGGCCAAGGCAACTCTTATAAAAGAAAGCATTTGATTGGCGACTTGCTTATACTTTCAGAGGTTTGTCCATTATCATCATGGCAGGAAGTAGACAGACACAGCATTGGATGGGTTTCTAAGAGCTTTTGCATCCTAATCCCCAGGGAATAATCTTAGGGGTGAAGCTGGTTGGGCTTTTGAAACCTCAAAACCCATCCTTAATGACACACTATCACCATCAGGCCACACCTCTTAATCGTTCCCAAACAGTTTCACTAACTGTGGACTTGGCTTTCCAACATATGAGCCTTTGGGGCCATTCTTATTCAAACTACCACAGCAGGCTTGCAGATTCATTTGTGGAAAAGCAGGGCTTGAAAACAATACCAACATGGCCCAGAGCTAGGAAATTACTTGGTAAGGTGGGACCTCTAAATCAGAAGGTGGTAGAAATAACTACTTCAGTTAGAGGCATCTAGGGAGAGTGAGGATAAAGGGAATTTGGTTTTCAAGTTGTCAGTTTTTCATTCTGCTATAATGTGTATTTCTCCTAATTTGTCTCACGTTACTATGACTTTATGCACTTCACCTCCCAAAGCCCCACCTCTAGACACCATAGTTGACTATATTTCCATCCTCTCAGTGATTCACAAGAGGGGTTTAATTACAGCAGGGGAAATGAGGGTGGGGTGAGGGGTGAGGGGGGCATTGTCAATCAGCATCACAGCATCCAACCACAGCTCCCAGGAGATCGGTGTCACCAGAATGCATGAGATTCTCCTGAGGGAATGCTGGCCTGTGTTCAACATGGCTTAGGTCCAAAGTGTTAAGACCAAATACTGTGGGAGCTGGAGATATGGCTCAGAGATTAAGAGCACTGTCTATTCTTCCAAAGGTTCTGAGTTCAATTCCCAGCAACCACATGGTGGCTCACAACCATCTATAGTGAGATCTTGTGCCCTCTTCTGGTGTGCAGGCATACATGCTGTATAAAAACTAAATAAACGTTTTTTTAAAAAAGACATAATACTGTGTCCCGAGAGGAAGGACTGGAGAGAGCACAGCAACCTAACATCTGATCCCTGGGAGATGGCTTAGTGGGTAAAAGTGCTTGCCATCAAACCTGACTACCTGAGTTCAATCCCTGGAGCCCGCATGATAAAAGGAGAAAACCAACTTCCTTGGGTTGATGTGTAATCTCCGCGTACATGCATGGTACATGCATGCACACACATAAAAGAAATAGATAAATAAATCATTTTAAAAAGATTAATATGTGAAAGAAGCCAGTTGAAAAGACAAAAATGGGAACCCTTCTCTATCTGGGCTACATGCTACAGAACACACACTCAACTAGTGCTCATATAAATGACTTATAAAGGGCCAACATACAGAGAGGCTCCTGAGCTCTTGTTGAAGGTCCAGGGTCCCTGTGGATGTGCTTTGTGATTCATTATCCCTTTCAATGGTCTGGAATTCTTCAGTGCTGCTCCCCATATTTTATACATAAGAAGTCTGATGCTCATAAGGTCCCTATCATGTCAGTCTAAATGAATTGTGAACCTGATATTTGGAGTTTCACCGAGATTGCCTATGTCCCAGAGCCTATAGGACTTTCCAGATCTCCTCTGTGGCCCAAGTGTCTCAGTAACTGATAAGAGAAACCAGCTGAACAGAAGGGTTCTAAGGTTCATGAGATCGTCCTGAGCAAGAGTAAGAAAGAGGAAATAAGCCTGGTTCTCAAGCATCCTGTGTGGTGAGTCCCTTTTGATCCTTGGATGTTATTCAAACACAGGATTATAAACCACCTCAGCAACTTCCAAATGCAAAAGCAAAAACTGACCCAGTGTTAGAACAAGGGATTTGTTATTTGACCATTAAAAGAAATCCTTTGAAACTCAAAATAATGAAAATTCAGGCTTGGAAAGCATTGCAGAGAAATTCTAGACTAATCCTCTTTCTTTGCTCCTCCTCCGCTTTCCCACACAAAAAAAACACAAATCCCTTCCCAGGTATCTCTGGCAAGTGACCTCGAACTCCTCTTTCCATGATGAGAACAGCCCTCTCTCTCTCTCTCTGAAGCACTGGCCCCCTTCATAATAGATTTGACGTCCTCACTCTTCCATTCTAATCTTTCCAGAAAGACACCTTTATTAATCTCTTGTTGCTATTGTAACAAGTTAGCATATGTTTGACCTTAAAACAACCTTACACCTGAGCTCAGAAGACTGAAACAGGTGTCACTGGCTGAAACAGAGGCCTTGGCACAGCCATGGAGGTCAGGGGCAGAATGTTCTCTGACAGTTTCTAGCCCCTGACGACTGCCTGCTTTCCTGGGTTCGCAACCACTAAGCTTCAAAGCCAACAGCACACCATACTGGCCTCCTGCCTGCCTATTGACAAGGGCAATTCCAATTGTAGAGAGCCCAGTTAGCCCAAGATAACTGACGTCAGTGGTCTCCATTTGAAGATCCTTAGTCACATCTTCAAAGTCCCTTTTCTCATAAGTTTAAGGTATCAGGAAGAGCAGTCACCTTTGGAGACTGTTAACAGTGTTGCACAGAGCTTCAATGTTGGCTTTAAGACTATTATGTAAGTTTCCTCCAAAGTTGAAACATTGCATCCTGTAAGGATGCTCCTTAAACAAGAATGTAAACAACTCAAACTAGCTTCAGGAAGTCCCTAAAACTGACTAAGTTCATTATATTCCCTTCCTTTCAGAGTAAACAATAAAAGATGAGTCTCCCTCAGACTGAGCTGCAAAGAAGACTCTTGAGATCAGACCAATCCAGCTGGGGAGAAGAAACAAAAATCAGTGGAACTGCCCAGTAGAGGTTTAGCCCAGAGGCACTTGGAAAGGACACTCTCTAACCTATTGGGTTGCCTGCAAGTTGTGCAGCAAAGTTCAAGTTTCCCAGTATTTGTGACCTGTCACCCATGCTGGGGTAAGCTTTGGTGATACAGCTGTCTTTGTGTCATTTCTGGTCCTGTAAATTACCTCTCACCCATATTCCTGTAAGTATCCACAATAAAGCACATGGTTTCCCAAGTTTGGCCTTGGTGATATCCATACTTTTGTCTCTCATTCGTTCCCTTTCTGGGATGTGTGTGCTGTGTCTCCCCAAGAAAAGTTTGTCACACCACAAGGGCAAGTTGAGGAGTACCATAAGGAATCTTCCCAGTGGCTGAAGAGTTAGAAGGAAGGCTCGGAGGGGAAAATGTTGATGTTGCCCACACCCACCTGTAACTCCAGTTCCAGGGTATCCAGTGGCATTATTTTGGCTCTGTGGACACTTGCAATATGCACATAACCACGCACAGCCACACACATATAGGCATCATTTTAAAACACAAATCTGTAAGTAGTATAACATTGTCTCACCAAAGTTGATAAATCTCTCAACTACAGTTAAACCTCATGGATGGCTCTGTACTAGGTGAATTGCCTGTAGGCAGAGAAGACTCAGCCTGAGCCTCTTCTACTGTCAGGTGTGGAGATGCAGCTTCAGCATCACCCTCTCGAAACTTCTTTTCCATCAATTCAGGCTGGAGGTATATGGTCCTCTTCCCATGCAGTCAGTCACTCATCCTGCTTTTTATTTGGTATATGGGACTAGGACTACAGTTATGTCGTGTGAGCACCCAACTCAACTCTAGACACTTAGAAGCACTTTATCAGCCAGTGTTTTTCCGCTGAGTCCTCTTTAGGGCCTGGCCACCTGCATAGAAGCTGGATTTTTACTTAGTGATAATTGTGGTACCTCTGAACTGCTGAAGATTGTATCTGGGAATTACTTGCCTGCTAAAGAAAGTGGAAATGCATGGTGGGCTTGGAGCTGTGGTTTGGTCTCTGCCTTCCCTGTTTGCAGTTTACAGTCTTGTTGACCCCCAGATTTTCACTCCACAGTTCATCCATGGACCAGCCCTTGGCCTTGCTGTATAGCATGGCTCCTCTCTCAAGGCAGTCCCTTTCCTTTGTCTCTGTTCCCTGCTCACACACAGGACTCTATCTGTCCTCCCAACCTGCACCTTCTTGCAACCCCACAACTTTGCATACCATAGAAAAATCCTCATGGTCATTCAGAATTCTTTTGTAGGGTACACAGCCCTTCCTCCACTGTCGCTGGTCCTGCCTAGTGTTCCATAGAAAGCAAAGTGAGTCCTGGAAACTTGCTGTTACCATGCAGATGCTCACTCAAGAGGTCTGGGACCACTGATACCCTGCATTTCTAGTGAGTTATTGGCAGCACAGTGCTGAAGTTCAAGTTGCACTGTAAGTAGTCACAAGGGTTTAGAGCTCTTCCCATTGCTTAGTTAGTCTTGATATGTCAACTTGACTGGATCTGGAATCACCTATGAAGCCCATCTCTGGATGAGCATAACCTGGAAGGGTTACCTAAAGAAGAAGACTGTCCCGCAGAGTGAACAGCACCTTCTGGTAGCATCCCTGGTATAAAGAGGAAAATGTGGTGCTCCTTGCTGCTGTCCATGTCCACGCCTGTTAAAATTATTTTTATAAAATTGTGTCTGTTTCTTAGTTTCTCCCTTAACCTGGCCATCACACAAACAATCAAGACTCTTTTATATTTGTTTAATAATAAACTTCACAACACAATAGCTGAGCAGTTATTACTCTATTTTTTTGAAATTTTTTATTAATTTATTCATATTACATCTCAATGGTTATCCCATCCCCTGTATCCTCCCATCCCCCCCCTCCCATTTTCCCCTTACTCCCCTCCCCTATGACTGTGACTGAGGGGGACTTCCTCCCCCTTTATATGCTCATGGGGTATCAAGTCTCTTCTTGGTAGCCTGCTATCCTTCCTTTGAGTGCCACCAAGTCTCCCCTTCCAGAGGTTGTGGTCAAATATGAGGCACCAGAGTATATGTGAAAGTCATACCCCACTCTCCACTCAACTGTGAAGAATGTCCTGTCCATTGGCTAGATCTGGATAGGGGTTTGAAGTTTACGGTCTGTATTGTCCTTGGCTGGTGCCATAGTTTGAGCAGAACCCCTGGTATTACTCTATTCTTAATCCTGTAAATTAATCTGGTTTCCTCCCAGTGTACATCCCAGAGATACTTGCATTCTGTAGCTCTCCCTAATCCAGCTCCTCTCCAGATGTCACCTGGACATCTCCCATCACTGAATCCCCTACTTTCTCCTCTAACTCCTCCTCCCCTGCCTGGCAGAAAGTCCAGCCCTACTCTTTCCCCTGCTCAGCAATTGGCTGTAAGCTGCTTTATTTGCATTATCAGTAGTCAATCAGAGAGCAGTGCTTACACAACATTGAGACAGGAGATTCTCAGAACAAGGATTGTAAGAAGATATTGGTGGTACAGAAATCAACCTTTGAATTACACAGTAACCTGATGCCTACAGAAACCCTTACAGCTATTGCTGCCATTTCTGCCAGTGGAACCCACCTGCTCTAGCCTTCTAACATAGACTGATGACCAGCAACCCTTCAGGAGTCCTCCATGGCTTCAGAGCTCCATTGGGACCTGAGACACATAGTCTTGTGGATTGAGCAGCTATCAGGTCTCAGTATCTCCCATGTGCATCCAACCATTGCCTGTGTTGCTAATTTAAAGATTATAATCTTTTGTAATATATGTTCATTCTATCGACTCTGCTCTTCTGCAGACATTGTTCTTTCAGAGAGAGAGAGAGAGAGAGAGAGAGAGAGAGAGAGAGAGGGAGAGGGAGAGAGAGAGAGAGAGAGAGAGAGAGAGAGAGAGAGAGAGAGAGAG
>OU015751.1:58807980-58832885 GCA_907169655.1 Acomys percivali
GAGAGAGAGAGAGAGAGAGAGAGAGAGAGAGAGAGAGAGAGAGAGAGAGAGAGAGAGAGAGACTCTATTGGCAGGAATATGGGCTTCTTGAAGTTCTCAATTAATGTTTGTGGATGACAAAACGAATCTTCGTGTCTGAAACACAATAGCTAATCACTAGATATCTATTTAACAGATAAACAAATGGACTTCTTAGGATTAAGGACATCTGCCTGCAAAATAGTTGGAGTAGGGCTAGTAATATAGCTCACTGGGTAAAGGTAACTGGCCACAATCCTCGTGACTTGAATTCAGTCCCACAGTGGAAGGAGATAATCAAATCCTGCAAATTGTCCTCTTACCTCCAAAATATACACCATGGATTGCTGGCCCACACACCTACACATGATAAATAAATGAATAAAAATGTAATAAAAAAACTAGAAATAAGATAACTTCTCAAACACCAAAATCTGGGAACACATTTATATGTGACAACATAAAACCTCCTTGCTCTTTTTAACAACCATGATGAGCTTCAATTAGTTAAGGGAAGAAACCCAAGGGATGCTGAGGCTCTTCGATCCACTGTGGGAGAAGATAGCTAATGTCTAACTCATTGTAGTTAAGGCAGTCAGAAAGAGGAGGACAGTGTTCTTGCTTTCTGGAATCTTCTATCCTCTGCCAGTTTCTACCTAATGTTTCTAGTATCACTTGTAGAAAAATGAGGCGTGGCTCTCCACAGCTGTTGAAGCTTAGCTATCAACAAATGAAGCCACTGGGCTAGGTGTGGTGGCACTCATCTTTAATTCCAGCACTTGGGTGGCAGAGGCAGGTGGATCACTGTGAGTTCGAGGCCAACCTGGTCTACAAAGCAAGTCCTGGACAGCCAAGGCTACACAGGGAGACCCTGTCTCGAAAAACCAAAAACCAACCAAACAAAAAACCAACAACAAAAAACAAAAGAAGCCATACATAACCAGACTTACTTACAGAAGGAATGAAGGCTAAAAGCTCCCACTGGGATAGTGTCTGAGTTTACATGACATGCCTAGAAAAAAAGATAATGCCAAAGTAGGGTATCTAAAACGAGGCTTTTCCTCATTATTTGTTTGCAGCCTTCAAATCAATAATTCTTCAAGGTAAAAATTAATTTGCTTACAAGGTCATTTGCACATATAGAATGGTGGAAATTCTGAGTTTTACATTCCAGACTAAAATGAAATGGGGTGTGATTCTTCTTCTTCCTCTTCTCCTCCTCCTCCTCTTCTTCCTTTTTCTTTTTCTTCTTTTTTCTCTTCCTCCTCTGACTCTTCCCTCCTCCTCCCTCCCTCTATCCTTCTCTCTTCTTCCCCTCCCTTCCTGTCTCCTCCCCTCACCCTGCCCTCCTCTCTGCAGAGTCTTACTATGTAGCCCTGGCTGACCCAGAGCTGCCTGTGTATAATCAAGCTGGTCTTGAACTCACCGAGATTTGCCTACCTCTGTTTTCCCAGAGCTGAAACTAAAGATGTTCACCACCATGCTTTTACATCCTATCTTATTATTCCATCTTTCATGCTGTAGGAAACGGTCCTCTTCACTAAATTGTTCCTGCCCCTGTGCCTTTGGATAGTGATCTCGCTGTGTTAACTGACCTCAGAGCACACTGCTGAAGTACAATCATTCCACACAAGAAGGTGTGGTGCTCCTTACACTGAAACTGCATGTTAAGTAAGCCTTCTATAGGCATGAGTTATAACATCCTTGACCCTGAGTCAAATATTAATGAATCAATAATATGTATTAAATTAGGTCACTTTAGGAAGACGCATACATAACATGCAGTTATAGACTGATCAATTGACAAAACTATAATCAGAATTTTATAGGACCCTCTCCCTATATTTCCTCAAGGAGCAGTATTCAGTATTTGCTGAAACATTGTTGATGGCAGCTTTATAGAACATAAGTACTATGAATATGAGAATCAAATTTACATATGTTAGATTCTTGGAGATTTGGCCTCTTGATTTCTATCTATATGACATTTTCGTTTGTTTATTTGTTTGTTTGTTTCGAGACCGGGTTTCTTTGTGTAGCCCTTCCTATCCTGGAACTCTCTCTGTAGACCCATCTGGCCTCAAACTCAGAGAGATCCACCTGCCTCTGCCTTCTAAGGGCTGGGATTAAAGGCATATGCCACCACTGCCTGGCTGGCATTTTTTAAAATTTTTAAATATTTCACTTTAAATCAGTTATTTATCATAATTCTTGCATGCATCTGAGTTTTTCGTTGTTTTATTAAATGCATATCAATATCCTGAATCTTCTCATTGCAGTATGCAGAGAGGAAAGGCCCTTTCTGAGCCAAGTCTGGACTTTCTCAGAGAGCATAAGCCTTCCTACCCGACCCAGAAGATGACTATCTTTTTCCCATTTAAGGAAAGCAATCAACTCAGACTGCAGAGACACTGTATTTCCCTTGCAAATGAGCCTCATTAACCGCTTGTATTATGACACTTCTCATAGCTCGAATGAGTGGCTTATGGCTCTACATCATAGTGGAAATTGTGTCAGCCCTGAATTATGTGCTCGCCTATAACCACATTTAATTATGAACATCACCGTGAGGTTGTGCTATGAATACCCTTGTGGGTGCTTCGGTAGCAGCTCTTGGGTCCAGTAGGATTTGTCTCTGCTAAATACTTAGCCTGGGCTTATAGAAAATGTTCTTTTTCATATTTTATTTATCTTCAGCATTTAAATGAGTAATACAAGTCTTATCATTATTAAGAAACATTATCAAGTGATTTAGCTCAAGCTGAAATCAAAACTGAAGTGACTCTAAAACTTTGAATCCATGTAATTGTCCCCTAATTGGCACCATGTGACTTGATTATTAACTCTCAACTGTGGCCAAGACAATTGTACAAACAAGTCTGTTTGCTTGTTGGGAAGTTTTTTTAATAGTTGTATTGACAGAATAAACAACAAAATTTTCAAAGTTCAAACTATCTCATTTTATAACCAACAAAACCCAGAAGCTGCCAGGCAGTAAGTATTGTGTTCACATGGAGGAAACATATTAAAGTGTTTTGAGCAATATATATCCCCACACATTTATCCCTTAGAGGGCCATTAGCCACTCTGTTATAGAGTTTTTCTTTCAGGACATTTAATGAAGCTTTGTTCATAGGCTGAAAGCGTGGCAGCATGTATGTGCGACAATTAAAGGAAGAGTGAATCAGCCTGGGCTTTTCCATGCAATGGCCAATCCCTTTGCATCCATTAAAGGTTGTGTTTTTGCACAATGGGTAGATGCTAATTAGAACCACAGTGAAGCACCACTCGCACCCACCAGACTGGTGAAAATTTCAAAGGCCTGCAGGCTCCTGAATTAATAAGCACTCTAAGCAATGTGAATTCTAGGCAATGCTCGTGGGAATAAAACTATAGACTTTAGCACCATGCAGGAGATGGAAGATTTCTCTGCTTAACAATTCCTCTGCAGATTTATGCCCTAGAGAGACTCTCATGTATGTGAAAATAGGAGGTATATTCAAGAATACTAGTAGCAATGGTGTGTGTTAAGGAAAAATTAGAAAAAATAAATATAGCTAATTTAGGACTCTAGGCATACGCAATACATTTGCAGAGTGGCATCTTGTGTGCCATCAGAGATAACTGCGGGGGAGGGGGCTGTCGACTGGGATCCAGAAGAGCCAATCTCCCAAACCAAAGAAGTAGTGGGGGGGAGGGGACAAAAAATCAAATTGAGGGCAAATATGTGGCAATAATTCTTAAGTTTTTATTTTGCTTTGAAATGGGATCTCACTATATAATTCATGATGGTCTGGAATTCATGATGCTCCTGGCTCAACCTACCCAGTAGTGGAATTACAAGTTGGTGCCACCCTGCCCAACAAATTATTTCAGTTAACTTACTTAGGTTTTAAAACATATTTGCTATGTGTTGCTTAAGAGCATGCCTATATGAGGAGCTAGGGAGATGATTCAGTGGATAAAGGTCATCCTGCTACGATGCTGATAACCTGAGTTTGATCTCCAGGGCCCATATGGCAGTAGGGTGGATCAATTCCCAGGAGTTATTCTCTGACCTCTGTAGCATATACATATGCAGTAAAATAAGTGTGTGTATGTGTGCACTTTTTTTAAAAAAATGACTATATAAAATAAACACATAAAGAAGTGTTTAGGAAAGTCACCCAAGTCCAAAAGGAAGCTGAGAGTGTGGAGGGCACACATGGGGTTCAGGTACTAGGCGACTTTGTTTCCTTCCTGTGGGGGCAGGTGTAAGCATATTGTTGTTGTCATATCTTCAATTGTTTGTGTGCATTAATTCATTTATGTTTGTGTGGGTGTATACATCAGTGTGAAGGTGTGTATGTAGAGGCCGGAGGACAATCTTGGGTGTTAGTTCTCAGGGCTTTGAGATAGTCTATCATTATTATCCTGGGATATGACCACAGAGGCCAGACTACTTGGTCTGTGTGTACCTCAGAATCCTCCTGTCTCTACTCCTATCTTGCTGCACGTGTCTGTTACCATCATGTGCTTCTTCCATGGGTTCTGAGGTTCCAAACTCAGTCCTTATGACTTCAAAGCAAGCACTCTACCAATGGGGCCACTTCCCATGCCTTTGTCGGGTCTCTCCTAAGTATTAATTATGCATGATTTTTTTAAATGAATAGATGATCATTTGAAAAGATATAATGTAGAATCTACTGGGTAGACACAAGGCAACATACACCATACACAGTGTAGAACTTCACGGTGTTTCCATTGGGCTCTCCTAGCTCTTTGCACCTCTTCTTCACATAACCGTCACACAGGGCATAGGGTCTGAGGACAAAAAGGAAGGACTCTGAGTCAACAGAATAGATCCAAAGTATACTCTGATCTTATCTGGTGGGAGGTAAGGCAACTGGGCAGATTCATATTTAATTTCTCCTTGCTTGAATCAGACCCTTTCTGCAGAATTCTATTTCAGAATATGTAGGTCACACCACCCAGCAGAATAATAGCATTCAGTAAGCACTGTGCACACACTTCAGAGTATTTCCAGAAGCTGAAAGGATATCATGCATAATTGAGTGAGCTCTACTCTGTTCTCGGAGCCGGCCTTGTGACATCTGAGACCACGAGTCCTGGATAACTGATAGTATTTGGTTCCATTTGTCTGGGGTTTTCTTGCTCTTTAACCTAAGGTGTGCTGTCTGCCAGGCACACTAGGAACTGGCAGCCATGTGTTTGGGCTCAGCTGGTGCCCTGGCTGTGAGGAGGGCCCAAGAGCCCCAGGCTTGGTGTTTGGGAATAAAGATAGACTGCTTTTTTAATTCCTACATAGCCTTAATTCTAAATGGAGATCAACCAGGGAATAATGAATAAGATTTTCACAAACACTGATGGTGTTCTGATGGCAGTGTGTCCCTGTGTGGACTTTAAACAAAAAAATGTGTGGGCTCCAGGTAACACCAGATCTTGCATACAAAACAATGGATCATTTTTCCTTTTGTTTTTGGGAGGAAATGCTGACTCCCTAAAATCACTCCCATGGATCTAATGTGTCACAAAACAAAGTCAAATATTGTGTCTTCGTCCCAGGTGCCCTACCACAGCCCATGTGAAAATCTAAAACATTGCATTCTTAACAGTGATTTCTGGGACTGTTGAAGAAGCCACTGCCTCTGGACAGATGCTTTATCTTCAGTGTGGCAACCCCCAAAGCTTCATGTCTCCACTGCTTCCCTTCTTTGACTCCAGTTTGGAAATTCCTTGGAGATAACAGTACAGTAAGTAGATCCATCTGCCTGCTGTGCAGCTGCCTAGGGATGGGGATCAAGGAGGTGATGAACTGTGGGAAGGTACCCATTCAGGAATGAAGGGTGATAACTGCCCAGTCAGGGCCCCTGCGTCTGCATCCATCTATGGCTTCCCCACAGTCTTCTTCCATCCCTAGGTAGGAGACTTTTGAGCCTATAATGGCAGTTTTTTGAGGAAGCTATTCCACTTCTTTTTATTCCTGAACTCAGATCCAGATGAACAAAAGTGATAGGAAGATAGGAAGGTGGGAGAACAGTAGGACTATCATAAAAAAGCTAAAGAATAATGAATAATTGAGCCCACTACCTACTAGGTCTCAGAATATTATGGGAGAAAGTAACCTGAGACATGATCTTCCCCACATTCAACTAACACCTGTGGTGGGTCCTATAAGTGGCAGGGCTCATCCCTGGGACCCCTTTGCCTCAAAGGCTGTTGAGATGAGACGGTGGTTGACAGCCATGAATATGCAAACATGGGAGCTCCTTGGCCCTCTATTGCAGTATCTTTGGGACTCACTGTCCAGAGCTCCCTGTGGAACTTGTAGGCACTACCTTCCAGTGTTTTTTCTTGATACCAAGGCTTTGATTGGCCATCATCCTTACCTACTTTGTAGTATTCCTTTGCTTTCTCATGTCTAGGACTGTTTCTGAGGAACTCAAACTAAGACAATACTGTTTTAACAGTTGAAACATTGGCACTACAATCCTTGGAATTAGGACCATGAATCCGTAGTGGGCCTAAAAGATGTCTCAATGGTTAAGAGCACTCTTTACTCTTAAAGAGGACTAGAGTTCAGCTCCCAGCATCCACATCAGGTGACTCACAACTATGTGTAACTCCTGTTTCATACCCCAACGCCAACTTCTAGACTCTGGGAGCATCCCCATTCACTCGCACAAACCCACACAAAAACATTTAATTTAAAAATTATAAAAATCAGTCTTTAAAAAAATGAATCTTAAATCGATTCTATGACTATCAGTTGGCACTGCCCACTAGCTATAGTAGAAATGGACAACTATGTGTTTTACTTAATGACTTTCACAAAAGCCCACTTTGAAGCCAAGTTAGAAAGATTTGTAATGTTGAAAAGGGAAAAAATATTTTGTGCTTGTAACCCTTTTCATTAGATGTCTTTCTTCCCTTGTTTTTCAGTAATAAATTTAAATTCTCTGGAATACTCATGAGCTCACTGAGCAGGAATTCTCAAAGGGAAACAGAGGATAGGGTAACCAGCAAGCCCACTGCCCTCTACAGTGACCTCTCTCTAACACCAGTAACAATGCAGTGTGTTGCTTTTCTGTCCTATGCTCCTGTGGGACACCCCCATCCTCTTTACCAGAGAGAAAGTGGGTACCAGAGGTGAGCAGTCTCATTTTAGATGCTGCCCAAGTCTTTGGTTTTTTATTTTTATTTTTATTTTTTATTTTTTTAAAGTCTGTGTTTTTTAAAAATTATGTTTCTTTTTTAACTTATACATTTATAGTATTACACATGAATAAAAAAAACTACATACATGAGAACCATGAGACAATCAGGAGTTGTATAAATGTTACATTCACAGTGATTTGACTAATTGTATTTGGCAAACTTGAAGTAAACGTCTTTCCTAGCTTGTTGTGTCTAAATTTCTGAATGAAGATCAGTATCTATCATATTTCATCTCTATTAACTTAAAACACCTATCTTTATCTAAAAACAACTTAACCCCTAACCTACTAAGCTTAATTGAAAGACTAAACTATCTGGTCTTCAACCCCATCTGAGATTTGAGAAAGAATAAAACTTAATTATCTGAGTGGACCAGAAATGCAGGTTAGCAGCTTCCAAAATGAAAAACTGATTGAGATAGTTTACTGCCTGAATAGTCACCCAACACTCTCTGTAATGTTGGAGCATCATCTTCAGCCTTCTGGCTCAATATCTCTGACAGACATATTTGTGAGGCAGGAACTATTGAGGACTTGCTTACCCTGTCTTGGCAGAGTTTGGCCATTGACTTTGCCTGCATCTAAACTTGTCCATTTTTAGACAGAATTCTGTCTGTGGCAGAAATGACACATTTTACCCAGTGGCTGGTTTGTCGCATTTAAAGCCAACTCCATAAGAAGGTTCTTTGATGCTCGTCATCTTCTTTGAGGCAAGGTAAGTGTTGTAAAAGAATCTGTAGAATAGTAAAAAACATCTTTAAATGCCATATTCTGTAGGTCTCTGAGGCTTTGCAGACCTTATTTAACTATTTTACCTTATATATCTATAGAATCATATCTATGTATTAGACCTATAATATATATTCTTGTGATAAAATTAGACTAGTTTTTTAAATGAGCATTATTTGCAGCAATCTACAAAATTCAATACCACTGAATTAAAAAAATAACCTTAATTGTGAGTAACAATTAAGACCTTTAGCTGAGTAGATTCAATAATCTACCTTTTGTTCTATACTCCCTCTATATTGCTGTATCCCCCTTTCTTTTGTTTTAGCCCCTGTCTCCTTACCTACAAGAGAAAGATAAAGGAAAAGAGAGACATCCCTTAATCAAACCTAGTTTCCTCTCTGTAAAAGATCAATAATACTTATAACCAATTCCCAATGAAAATAAGCATCTGTAGACCAAGAGAGTAAATAGAAACCTATCGAACCCCACTTAGAGGGAATGGGATGTTGTTCTGTTAAGGTTTCTTCAGGCTGATTTAGGGCAAATAATAGCTTTGAAGGCCCCCCTAAAAAATGGGGAAATGGCTAAATAAGTCAGGGATAACATTTGTGGTCCATTTTCCAAATGTTGCAAAATTCCAGGCTGAATAGGAGTCTTGAGTGGGACAGTCTGAAATGCTGAACCAATTGGGAACAGAAGCTTTCTACAATGCTGACCCGGAAGGAGTTCTCTTCTGATGGGTAACAGCAGCTGAGGCACCTGGGGCTGGAACATGGGACTGGCTGTTATACAAAGGTTTATGCATAGACAAGGCTTCGTGTTAATCACAGACGCTCTGTGACTTATAATTAGAGGTCATTCTTAGTATGGCATGGAGGAAGATTTGTAGATGTTTTACTTCTGCTCATACAATGAGCAGAGAACCAGCCTTAATTGCTCTGTACATCCTGCACACCTCAATCACAATGTTAGAACTGTATAATACTTGTGAGAAACTATGTTTTCAGAACAAAAGAACTGGACACCAGCACTGGATCAGATTTGGCAGGATTCATTCCTCTCAGCAAGCTGGATTCTGACATCCTGCATCCTCCATGCTGTTGTTTTGTTTTGTTTTTTAACTTCATCCCTCAGGCCACCTGGAAGCCCACAAGGACCCAGAAAACAACTACATTTTTATTGGCTGGCATCTTTTTGGTACAGTAGTCCATTCCATTTGTAAGATTCTTGACTTTTTTAAAAATCAAGGTTAAATAAAAAAAAGACTTTACCGAAATCATTATTATTTAGCAAACATTTCTTCTTGTGTTGCTAGGAAAGACTAATTTAGGCTTCGTGGTGATCTCTGGAAGGTGAGGTCCGAAGCCTTTCTGCTGCTAATGCAAGCAGAAATCATTCCTGGAGAAAAGAACAGCCCAAGCTTGTCCTGGGTTTTCGAACAAACAGAACAGTGTTTTGTAAGAAAGAGCACATAAAATAAGAGAATAGAATAATCCTACGCCTCCCTCCACCCCTTGTCTCATGAGCCAGGGATCATGGCAAAGCATTACCTATTCACTCTCCTTGGTTCCCCTGTACATGGGAGGCCAGTAAGCAGACAGAGAATGGACCCTCAGGTGTCTGATTAGGTTAACCAATTGCTCCATGTGCTGTTTTAAGTGACAACTCACACTACCAAGTATTTATCATGTAACCTATGGCATTTTAGAACTAATATGTGTGTTTGCAGTGGCTAGCCTCCTCCAAAATTAAATGATGTTAGGAATGGCAAAGTCCACCCTGCAGAAGGCAACGGCTGTGTGACAATAGAAGACTCAGTGTGTAAGCACCATCCTCAATCAAAGTTGGGACAGCTGTGCCAGCCTCATACCATGTGAGGCTGTGCTGGGAGACAGCTGTGCAGCCAGAGAAGGCACTCCCATTTTCTTCATATCTGGAGAGGCTGTGGGACTAATTCCTCACCAATGGAGTAAGCAGGAGCCTTTCTCCTAAGGCCCAGGACTGTCTGAAAAGTTGTGTTGCTGGCGGACATCTCTGCTGGCCTGTGTGGCAGAATAACTTCACAGATCCAAAGTCCCATCATTGCTGGTTGGATTTCTCTTGCTGAAAAGATGGGCCCCTCTGCAGTGAGCCAGAGGCTCGTTGCTGCAGCATGGAAGCACCCCACTTCTCAGAAGCTTTTGGCCTCCCCACACATTATAATCATATCTGCAAGAGATACCCATCTGGGCTGTAGTAGTGTTCAGTAACAGTGGGGAAAGATGTGTTCCCGAAGACTTGCTGTTCAAAATATGATCCACACACCATGACCAGCATCCCTTGCATTTGCAAAGATATCACATTCCAGGTTGCACCCCAACACTGCTGAATCAAAAGCTGCTTTTCTGTAAAGTCCTCAAACCTCTCACTCTGTGGGCACTAGAGTTGGTGAAATGACCATCTTGCTGATAAACACCTTTTTGCTACTCATGTGCTTTCGATACATATATACTATCACCTTGAGATAGGTGATTCCAATGCCTCAATCCATGGATATTCAAGTCCTTTTTGTAAAAAGGCATGGTGTTTGCATTTATCTCAAGCATAGGTTCAATAAAACTACTAACTAACTACTATATACATATATATGTATATATATATATATGTAACTATATATAACTAACATCATCTGGAGATGCATTAGAAACCTCAGTGTACTATGAATGCTGAATAAAAGTTGTTACATTGTGTTGTTTGGGAGATGGTGATGAGAAAAACCATCAACATGTTCCTAAGAGATGCTGTGTTTTCTGGCTTTGGCTGCTGGTTGACTCAGTAAACATAGACTCTTCAGGTCTGGAGACTGTGGATGTGAAGAGGAGTTGTCTGAAAGGACATGGGCAGATGAGTGCAGTTCTCTGCTCCACTGAAGTCGGTGGCTGATGCCTGAATGGATGTGATTCCATGGGTTTTGGGCAAGAGATAGGGGGAGGCAAGATTTCAAAGAAAAATCATACTTGATGAACAAGTTACACCTGATGTTATGATTTCATGCTTGGAAACTTCCTGCTGAGTCTCACCTTAAGGCTCTACGATATAAGTATGTAGAAATTCTTTGTGTTTCATGTGTGTTCTTGTGGCACACACCTGCTGAAAAACTCACTTTGATTGAGGAAAGTATAAACTCACACTATGAACCATATTCATATACCCTGGAGGCATGTATTCTTACCTGCTTATCAAAATGGACTGGGACTGAGTTTAAAACAACTGTTGGTACGATGCTCATGAATTGTTGTATTTAGACATGTGCCTCCTTTAAAAGGCATTAAAGCATTTCTCTTGTTTTGTTTTACTTAATTTCCATTTTAAACTCTATTTTCCACTTTCTTCCTTTCGAAATTAGTATCCATATTATCAAAGCTCTTTATTATATCGGACTCAACACACAACTCCTTGCCCTCTCAGGCACCAAACACCTTGGTGACAGAGCTGTGGCACCCACCCCTTTCCCGTTTATCTGATATTCTGTTGGTTCTTGAGGAACCTCTGAGAAGGAAGGAAGATCTCCTCCATGGCACATCTGAGCTGCAGTCTTTAGGCAGGAACTGCTGCAGGTTTTATGATGAACACATTTAGCAGTTCATCCACATCTTAATTTGCTTTTGTCTGTGGGGCAGACTTTCATGATTTTCTTATGTCATTATTATACTTGACTAATTGTTGTCAAAACCACAACAGTTTATATAAAGAACTGGTAGATCAAAGTACTTTTGGAATCTAATACACAGAGGACTCTAAGCACAATTCTTCTCAACAGGCCGGCTGTTTGGTGGTAAGCCTTCCCTCTCCATTGCTCTAAATATTATTAACTGAGACTCAGTGGCTGAGATTTTTCTTTGTACTATCTATCTATCTATCATCTATCTATCTATCTATCTATCTATCTATCTATCTATCTATCTATCTATCTACCTATTATCACCATCTATTTCACGTGTGGGTCTTTAGTCTGTACGTATGTCTGTGAATTATCTATGTGCCTGGTGCCCATGGAGACCACAAGAGAGCACTGGATCTTCTTGAACTGGAATTACAGCTGGTTGTTACATGCCATGTGGGTGCTGGGAATCAAACCCAGGTCCTTGCTATTAACTGCTGAGCTATCTCTCCATTTCTCAAGGGCTGAGTTTTGCCTTGAAAGTTCCAGGAGCAGGCTCAGGCACATCAGGCCCTGGTAGTTGAATCACTATGTATCTTAAAAGCAAGCCATGCTTCTTCAACAGGCTCATGTCCTTTCCAGCATGCTAAAACATTATCCTTAACTATTCAGCTCACTTATATGTCATCCAGCCAAAGAAATAGGAATTATTTTTATATTTTTTATTTAAATAACTTATTCAGATTACATCCTGATTGTTATCCCCTCACTTATATCTTCCTGTTCCCCATTCCTCCCTCTTTTACACTATTCCCCTACCCTAGGCCTGTCACAGAAAGGGACCTCTTCCCCTACCATATGGCCACAGCCTATCAGGTCTCATCCAGATAGCCTGCTTCCCCTTCCTCTGAGTATGGAATTTTTAAAGGAAAAGAATGGCTATTTGAAAGGAAATTCAGCTCAGTACTTATGGAAAGATCACTGGCTCCATTTCTCTACTAATTTACCATTTCAGATATAACACATTACAAATAAACACAAATAGCACATTGCAGAAGCTGTTAAAGGTCCAGCTGCCAAAATCTGTTAAAGGAAAGTGTTAGGATAAAGGCTTATAAAATTTACAATAAAGATGGGTAATAAACAACTGTGATTTGTAAAAGAAGCTCCTCTACATAACATCTAGAAAAGTCACTGTATTTGTTTTTAAATACAAATTAAAACTAGAGTATACTGTGTAATGAAAATGGGCAAATGGGGAATAAATAAGACTCAGTGCTATAGAGGATAATGTGAGTCACTCTCACCAGTTCCTGAAATGAGACTGCTTAGGCAATTAAAAGCTCTAAAAAAGATTGGCCCATATGTGTCAAGAGCCCTAAAAACAATTAATGCCTTTAAAACCAATGATCCCACTTCTACTAATTTATCTTAAATAAGCAATCATGTACTTGCCTTGGAAGTGTGTAACTCAGTCGTAACTCATGTAGCTTAGTTTGTAACTCTTGCCTATCATGCAGTAGGCTGTGAGTTTCATTCTTTAGATCCTCCTTCTCAAAATATAGCTGATTTTGGACATGTGCCCGGGGTTACGGAGATAGAATGCTTTCCTATCACGCCTGATGTATGATATATATAATGTCTGTGCACTATTTGTGTGCCTGGTGCCCATGAAGACCAGAAGAGAGCATTGGATCTCTGGAGCTAGAATTACAACTGGTTGTTACATGTCACAGTGCTGGAAATTGGACCTAGGTCCTTTGGAAGAGTAGCAAGTGCTCTTAAGTACTGAGCCATCTATCCACTGACCAAGAGCTGAGTTTTTGGCTTGATGGTACTATTATATACACATATATCTCTTCTAGTATATATTATATATTAAATATATATGTTATAGATTTGTTTATATTTCTATCTCCTCCTCCACAAACTCACACAAGAATGGTGAGCCTTTCAGATCCATGAATTCTATATCTGTTGATTAAACCAACTGCAGAGAGAAAGTTCTCTTCCCATCCCCCTTCTTTGGTGCTGTGTATTGAATCCACAGCCTGTGTATCATGCAAGTCCTCTATCACTGAGCTATAGCCCCAGCCAGACTGGAAACATTCTTTAAAAATTATGTCTGTACTGAACTTATTGCAGAAATATTTCTTGTCATTATTTTCTAAAATATAACTCACATTGTACCAAATATTATAAACAATCTAGAGAGGATTTAAAGTATATGAGGGGATGTGCATGGGTTATATGCAAATATTAATCCATTTTGTATGAGGGACTTTAGCATTCACAAAAATTGGTATCTATAAGAGTCCTAGAATAAATCTATGAGGACACACACAGACACAGACACAGACACACGGTTCTGAAGACAAGATTCATTTATGTTTTAGTAAAAATGTGGGCTGAAGTCTGTGAGCACATGGTGTCACAGAGATTCCCAAAGGCCTATCTGCACACTACTTTCCTTCTGCATAAAGAACAGTGTATCTGACTGAGTTTACTGATGATGACATGCTAATACTAAGGCAACCTTATCTTTTGTTAGTGTTCCAGTATTTAATTCTGCTCGTAGACATTGCAAAGCACCCTCTCTGCTTCTAATGCCTTCCTTTACAAATTAAAATGAAAAACTAAATGCAGCCTAGAGTTATTAATATCTTATAGAGCCAGGGTGATCTGTTTCTACATAAGAAACCATAAACAGGAAGTTTACTGATGAGAACAGATGTATTCCAAAACGTACAAAGATTTGATAACCACCAACCTTCTTCTGTGATGTCATAATTAATTTTTTCCCGATTAAACTATATGCCAACAACTGGTAAACTGTTCTAGTCATTACCACTTAAGTACTATAAGTTCCTTTGTTCAACTTTCTTGGTCTTTTCAAAACACAAGTATGCAGATGCAGAAATAATCCACAGAGGACAGAGTGGGAACTGGATGAATAGAATATGAATACATATTTAGCTCAAAGATCATACTCAAGCTTATAAGAAGAATACATTGTTCTTATAAATAAAAACATTAAAAATTGTCCCTTTTGTTATGCTAATATTATGTGAAGAATATAATTTTGAAAAATATTCAAAAGCTTAAGATTTCACATACAGAAATAACCCTCCATTTTGATTTAAAAAAAAAACAGTAAATGCTGGTAAATGTTGTCTAGTAAAGTTATTAAATTTATAGAACAATGTATGTTAATGAAACTGTCATACAACTTGGCTTTCTCTCTAAGAAGAGCATGAGGGCTTTAAATAGCCATATGTTTATTGTGATTTTTTTTTTAAAAAATGGGTCATAAATGCCAAAGAAAGCCAGGTTGCTATTAGGCTGTATTAAATAAGAGTACAGTGTCCAGGAGAAGAGTAACAATCAGCCCATTGTTCATTCTCTTGTTGGAGTGCAGCCCATCCATAAGCAGCTGACAAATGAGGCCTGCCAGGCACAGGACCCACTGGAGCATGTCAAGCAAGGAGCAGATGCCGAGGCTTTCTTTATTTTAGAAACCTCCTCAGACACTCAGTTCATGGGTGTGCAAGTCCTCTGTATAAAATGTGTGCTGCTTATGTGTGACCTAGTCTCATCCTCCTGTAAGCTGTCAGCTGTCTATAGCGCACAGTGGCACTTAATCTCGAGTGAATTCTGTCTAAGTAGTTGATATGCTGCTGTCTCACTTGGGGAGTCATAAAACCAAACTGTCTGGTAGGGATGTGGTTTTCTTTCAATTATTTTTATGCTGGACTTGGTTGAATCTTGGCTCAAACCTGTGGATAAGGATATCTCATGGATTGACAATGAATTAGCAAGATCTTACTATTAGTGGAAGCCTGTGTAAACCTTCTAAGACAGTCAGTCCCCTAGGCTTACCAATGATTTGCTTTAGCCCAGAGCAAGGCATTAGGGATAGTGAGGGCCCAGACCCTCCTCTCCCACTTGCTAGTATAGCCTAACAAGAGCGCAGAACTTTACTGCTTCATTCTCATTGAAAAAAAAGCATCTTCACCGGCTCCTTCAGTGTTAACGTGGGTTGAAGTGAGAAATAAAAGTTCTTTTAAGTCCCTACTATTTGCAAAGAATGGTCTCTTACACTACAGAGCTTACTGTGTGGTTTGGAAGAAAATAGACTATATATATAGGTTTTCCCTTTGTCTGTGGTTTCTATTCCCATGTGGCCAGTAATGGACGAGACATATAGTGTATGATAAAACGTGATAGAAGGCCTCACTCATGTCATTTTTATTATACTATGTTATAATTTATTATAGTTATGCTAATATCTTACTGCCCATAATTCATCATTTTATCAAACGTATGAATACACAGGAAGACACATAGTATATACATATTGGGTACAGGTCTATGTGTGGTTTCAGAATGCACCACAGTGAAGCATCTTCGGATATGTCCCTAAGGGGTAGACAAACTACTAACCAAGTGAACATAATTTTAGTGTAAAGTAACTTATAAGATTGTTTTAAATGGTTTGAACCCTAAATGCCTCAGGAATTTTCAAGAGAGGAGACTGGCTGAAGGGATAAGGCACTGAAAACTTGAAGACTGCACAAGGCACACACACACACACACACACACACACACACACACACACAAAGACAGCAAAACAAAACACAAGTGTAAAAAGAAAGAAATTTGCCAAACAAAGGATAGAATTTGGTGGAAAAAGCAAGCCATCAATCAGGCTCCATGCACAACTTGGTGGCATTTGGTAATATGGGCCACTGGAACACATAGTGTCTATGTATCTGAACATAGAAAGGATCAGAGGCTGGGTGTGGTGGCACACACCTTTAATCATAGCACTCAGGGAGGCAGAGGCAGGTGAATTTGGGGCATAGAGTTTCTTGGGGTAAGTTCGATCTTTACAGTCAGGATATCTAATTTCTTGTATTAACTTCTTTGTGTATAACTACTTAACAAGCCATAACCAGTAGCATCCAATCACCAATGAGCAACCCACCCACTGGGGCGCTAGCATTTATATATCCTCTGAAAAGTTCCCAGAATTCCAAACTATCTGCAGCTAGCAAAGTCACACCTCTGCTAGAGCACAAGGCACATCATAGTCAGCTGCTTCAAAGCAGCGCCATATCCCCACACATGGGAATAAAACGAAAACATATTCTTATGTCTGTGTTTTTTTAAAGAAACTAAAATTCCAAAATTCTCACTATAGCTTCATACAGCCAGGAGGACATTTTTCTCCCCATAGAGCAGAACTGAAAAGAAAGGATACAGTCTGAAAGTCACAGCCTATCAAATGACCAACAACAGATCCTTTCTCCATCCCCCATGCCCTCATGCCTCCACCTCCACCTCCACCCTCCACCTCTGACTCCCTAACTGTATGCAAGGGCTGTTACAAACTGTGTCTCTTGGATGTTATGTTTTCTGTTTTCCTAGCTGACAGAACAAAGGGACAATGACTATCTCAACCCGTCATCATGAAGCAGCTGAAAAAGGGTGGCTTCATGTAAACATACAGAGCATTTCCAAGCAGAGCCATCCAAAATGTCTACACAGTAGCTGCAACCGGGGAGGAAATTCTTACTAGTGAATTAATGGCTCCGGGCAGTCATGTGGGCCTTCCTTCAGATGCTACCACTAGCCAGACTCAGGTATTTTTCCCAGATCAAGGTAGTAGTTTCAGTTCTGAGAATATTTTTTCTTTTTTAAAAAGAAAGTCCCATTCCCCCCCCCCACCCCCATGGCTGTGGCTGGCTCCTGGAAGGGAACTGTGGCAGCTGCACTGTTAGGCACCGTTGACACAACACTTTCCTTCTGGTCTCTATTTATTCCCAAACAGCACAGTGGTGATTTATCCAGTGACAATCAAATTGCAGTTTCTAAACATCCTGACTCCAGGGAGAGAGAGCTCTATTGTAGTCCCCATCCACATGGCTGCTGCTGCTCTCAAAGGAAATTAATGACTTTGGAGAATGACATTTCTGTGACCCTGGAGAGCAGAGGCCATTTCCTGGTTTTCTGCTGGTCAGAAAACTCTGCTGTATGATTTCTGTGTTGCAAATGGAGTTCTGTCTCAGAGGACGCTCTTTTCCCTCTTAGATAAGCTAAGAGGCAGAAGACTGACACTTGCTAGGTGGCATTAGCACCTAAAGTTAGGTACAAGCTACCCGGGAGATGGCTTCTCGGGCACCAAATGACACATCCTATCTACTCATACATGAAGATCTGGGACAAACTTTACATCGGATGCAAACTTCATGTTGGTTACAGCTTGAACTGAGTTACATCAAGAAAGAATGGACAGTATAAGAACCAGGCAATTGTTTAAGACATACAGCTGTGCCCAAATGCAAGCGACTCTGTGAAAAAACCTGAGTGAGAAACAGCGACTAGTGAATGGCAGATGTTCAAGTCAAACAAGATAATGTCAACAATAAGGCATAAAACAACAGTTTTACGGAAAACAAATAAAATTCCGAACAGTCTTGACTCAGCTTCCTTCTGACTCAGTGTTTCCTATTTGGAACTCACAGCACTGATCCGAGGAACCAGACGCCAGCGTGAGCTAGGGCCTTCTGAAGTCACTGCTTGGTTTGAATTTGGATTCATTAGTTATAACTCGCGTTCAGACTGGCTCTTTGTCATCTTCCTGCAGTTACTAGGGAATGCTTATTTCCCATTGGCAAACGGAAAGAACTCCACAGACCACTGGGGAAAAAAAAAAGAAAATGAATGAGAGGCGCGAAAAGATCAGCGCCTGCCTTGTCTTGCATTGCTTATACCTTAATTCTGACAGCATTCATTTGCCCAGGCCCATCACTCAACCCACAAGGCTCGCAGATGTAGGCTGTACTGCCATGAGGCCACAGCAGAAACACTTCACTACAGCGCTTGCAAGGTCTCCCAACCACATCCTCTGATGCCCCCAGAGAAATCTGAGCAATGGACCTCTGGCTTCCCCCTTTCTTCTCCCAACCCACTCAGCTCCTTCCGTCTTTGCTCTCTCCTACCCTAGTATCACCACAAAGTCCTGAGAAGATCTAATCTGAAAGCTTTACACCCATCAGGATTTTGGTATACTGAGCTGCCCATGTCAGCAAACATACTTGATACCACTCAGTATTGCTGGGAATCTGTTCCTTAGCAGGTATCTATGGGAGCAGACAGAGAACCTGTTCAGAAAGCAAAACTCTAATAGTTTCTAAGAGATACTGGGAAGGTTTCTTTTTCATTGAGAACTTTCTGCTTCTCTTGTTTTAAATCCACACCAAAGCCTTGATTTTCTCTTTCACAAGATGTCATGGGTATTAAGTGAGAGGCATGAATGTGCCTGGAGACTGCAAGGCGCTGAGTAGATGACCCCATTATTCTCCCTGATAGATGCCAGGCTTCCTGACTAGAAGATGATCAGTTCCTGGAAGGCGAAGAGAGGGGGAGGGGCTGGAAGATGTTTCTGCATCATGTGTTTTCCATTTTCTAGTACATGCCTGCTTACAAGGGAGAAAAGGAAGGAAGGAAGGAAGGAAGGAAGGAAGGAAGGAAGGAAGGAAGGAAGGAAGGAAGGAAGAACAAATGAGCAAGGGTTAAATGAAATGGACTGCTATTAGAGAAGCCAACAACCAGTAAGCTGAACTCCCTACTTTTTTTTTTTTTTAAAGAGTAATTTCTGAGGATTTGGAATTATAAAACAGGAAGGACAAAGTACTTTGCATACCACACAGATTTGTTCAACTGATAGAGCAATGATCCTTGTGGGAGTAAGGATCCCACATCTCAAAAGGGGCAACACATTGAGGGGTGTGTAAAAATAGGAGGGTCAATGTCCTCCTCCTTGAATTTTTGGTTCAGTAGGTCTTCAGAGGGGCTAACAATCAGTAGTGTATCAAGTTCCATAGGTGAAGCTATTGATCTGGGACAATGCTGTAGACACTTCAAGTCTAAGGCTATGAGGTGACTCAGTGGTGAGCGCTTGCCCAGGGTGCACTGACAAAAAAGAAGTAGGTACAGAAAACCTGGCATATTTGGTGGTGCTGGAGGCAGCCTATCACTGCTTAAAGTCCCAGCTCTTCTTGAGGGACAAAATGTTGACCAACTAACTCCCTGTCTTCTCCAAGGGTAAGCTTCATCATCTGTAAGTTTTCCACACACCACCCACATGATTATGAACCTTCAGTGAGAAATTCTTAGTAAATCACACATTCAGAATGTATCTGGAACACAAGATTCTCCAGTTTCTGTGTATCATTCCAAGAGATAGATAGAAGGCCAAGGACTTTTTACTTCTATGCCCCGAGTCAAATTCAAGTAAGTTCCAGACTATTGTGAATTATGGTGGGAGGAAGGAACCAAAGTCAGGATTCATATGTCTGGCACAGGAGAGCAGATGCAGGATAGACAAAACAGAAAATGGAATTCCCTGAAATCCTGGGAATGAACTACAAATTAGCAAAGGACCACTGTGCGAAGGTGGAGGCTAGGCTCTGGTCTCAGCTTTAATGTTGACCAGCTTCCTCTAATGTCTGCAGGACTTATTTTGCTCATGTGGTCACATAGGGGTGAGCTCTGACCCTGTGGAGACTGAAAAGGCAAACGGAGTCTCAGTCTAAGGTGCTAAGAGGAAGAAGTCAGGAGGTGACCAGCCCCTGAGAGGTGGAAGGAGATGCCAAGCCACAGGGAAGGAGAAAGGATGTTTTCAGGATGGGGGAGTTAAAAGAACTCAGGAAAAGAGATATCTGTCCTTGACAATTTGCCCAGTCTCCCTTGAGGGCAAATTCCAAGAGAGCACTGTCTTGTCCTACATCTAAATTGGACTGAATTCTACAAATGGCTCCAAAGTTTAGTGAGTAGGTGCTCAGGCCTATTACGGTTAACCAAGAAAATGCTGAAGGTTCTGGGTTATTGGAAAATGAGAGGGGCCACTGGGACCACACATCAAGGTCAATTTTATGGAGAGGGCAATATTCATGTCCAAAGAGCTGAGGAGGAATTAGGGTCCTGACAGTCAACGGAGTCTGGCTTGGTTCCTGAAGAGTCTGCTCTAGCTCTGCAATCCTGAGAACCCAGCTACCTTCATGTTTTGAAACTAACATGAACTATTATCAGTTCAGATATAACCAGCCTTGAGGAAAAGGTAGGGGATTTGTTAAAGAATGTTCTGAATCAGGATTCACCCTGGGCATTTCACTCATGCAGACAAAGGGCAAAGAGAAGGAAGTACTAATATGTTCCCAGAAGTCTGAGTTCTTGCTATCATCCACTCCTTACCCCCAGCACTATGGGTGAATGATAATTTGCAGGATCTTTGCAGTGGACAAGGACAAAGAATGCTTCCCTTCGATTTCAGTGGAAACCAGTCTTAGGCCAAGCTAAGGGCTGGTTTGTGAAGGCCTTCTCAGTGTACAATGCTACCCAATGGGGGGTGTGCAAGAACATCTTTTGTGTTGCTGTGATAACATTTCCTGATAAAACCACTAGAGCAAAGAAGAGTTTGTTTTTGTCTATGGTTCCAGAGGGATAAAGCCCACCCTGGTAGGGAAGGCAAAGAAGCAGGGCTAAATGACAAGGCCCTGGCTGTTAGGAGGCAGAGACATCACATTTCATCCACATGTACGAAGCAGAGAAAGAGACTGGGAAGTGTGGCCAGACTATAAAACATCAAAGCCTGTCCCCAGTGGACTGAACCTCCTAAATGTTCCATAGTGAACCAAGTGTTCAAATGCATGAGTCTATGGGGGCTATTTCTCATTCAACCCACCACAGGGAAGGAAGGTCATGCACTGAGGAAGGCTACTGATGGGACATAATCAGGAGGAGAGGAGACTAGACTTTTGGTAAAAAGAAATGCCGAGGTGAGCAGAAGAAAGGTTGATTTCTGTAAACCTTTCCCTAGACTGATACTGCTTTGAGATTAATAGTTCATCTTTTATATGACATTACACATATCTTTCTAGCTTGTTAGATCTTTAGGATGGGTTCATCTTTATTATCTCCTCTTTCTGGATTAAGAGGACATAATGAAGCTTGAGCACTTGTCAAATGCCACAGGAGTGCTGCCTTAAATCAACAAGCTCATCTCATGTATCTTTAGGTAAAACATTGCTATCAGATCACTGTATGGACTTGGCAGTTGTCAAAAGACAAGGGAGAGCTTCCAGCTATGGTTCTCTCCCTCTCTCTCTCTCTCTCTCTCTCTCTCTCTCTCTCTCTCTCTCTCCACCTTTAAAGGAAATGAAGCCCTGGAAAGGAGACGTGGAGATGTGCAGGCATAAGGTTATTATATAATACAAATGCTGATTTCTGTACCCTTCCTGCAATCTGGTTTCAGTCCTTGTCCTGAGAATCTTCTGTCTCAATGTGTAAACACTAGTCCCCAACTGTCCCATGATATGCCAATAAAGCAGCTGACAGCCAATCACTGAGCAGGGGAGAATAGGGCTGGACTTCCTGCCAGCAAAGGAAGGGGGAATTAAAAGAAGAAATAAGGGATTCAGCCATGGAAGAGGTCCAGAAAACATCAGTAGAGAGGAGCTGGAGCAGAAAAGCTACAAAGCACAAGTATTGCTGGGATGCTTGTAGGGAGGAAGCCAAAATAGCGTATAGGGTTAAGATTAGAGTAATAGCTGCTCAGTTCTTATGCTGTGAAGCTTATTATTAAATAAATATAAATAAGGCTCATTTATTTGTGTGATAGCTGGGTTAAGAAAGAACCACAAAACAAACACAGTTTTATTTTAAAAAATACTATAACTGAAATGAATTAAGGTGTTGATCTGATATAGATCACCCCAAGAGTAGCTTTAACTACAAGTCCTTTTCTGTACAGTTTGATGGAACATACAGAAGAGGGTATCTGGAAAGGATATTTCACTGTGACTGAAACCTTCCTGTAATATCTGGATTAGGGCATGGAGAAAAGTTCAACAGAGGCAATGTGCATGAATTATTATCCCCCAGGGAAATATGTATCATGAATGGATACATCACCAAGCAAACTAAGCAGGGAGGTGCTCTCCTCATGAGTACTTGGGAAGAGGACTCAACTGCCCTCCTGAGCTTGCCTTCACAACAGGCAAGGAAGGGGGAGAACACTAGGAAAGAAAGTGACAAGAAGTTAAGCCATATGTACTAAACCCAGACCCCTTTCACTTGCACTTTATACCAAGGCTGCAGAAGAATACCATTTACCCTGCTAGCGCTAGAGTTTGTAATCTGCCTGTCTTCCCTTCTGGGGGGGATCCAGAGTGTGTAGTTAAGGATTGTGAATAGATGTGTGTGTGTGTGTGTATGTGTGTGTGTGTGTGTGTGTGTGTCTTTGGTCTATTTATCATTCTTTCTGTTACTTGAGTATCACTGCTATCCCCTTTCTACCAACATAACGGAAGTCAGGATGCTACCTCATCCCTCACTCCTCATCATATTCCTTCTACAATACTAACTCCTTTAGTTATAAATGCCTCCCATTAATTTATCATGAATAACTCCACCTCCAAAAACCAAATCTCATTAATCAGTATGTGCTGAAGTCTCCACCAAGCTCTGCCATCCACTTAGCTTCCTAGAGCAAAGTTTGCCTTCTCCATCTTAGAATGACCTTTAGCCTCCTTCTTAGGCCTTGGGACCCTCTGCCACCACAGCAAGGCCATAGCCACCACCTTCTTTATCTGTTCCCTTCATGACTGCGTGACAGTCCTACCTATTCCTACCTTTCTCACTTCACACTGCCCTCTGTTCCTGAGCATTTAAAGGAAATGAGTGGGTCATCTATCTGCTGTGCCAGAGGTCTGTCTCTTGGCTCTGATTACCATCTCTGTTCCTCTGTCATTCTCCTACACTCCATTGTTTCTTTGTCCCTTATCTGATCTTCTCTGTCTAGGCCACTGTCCTAGTTAGGGTTTTATTGCTGTGAAGAGAAACCATGACCATCGAAATTCTTATAAGGGAAGCATTTACTTGTGCCTGCCTTACAGTTCAGAGGTTTAGTCCAGTATTATCATGGTGGGGAGCATGGCAGCATGCCAGCAGACATGGTGCTGGAGAAGGATCTCAGAGTTCTACAGTTTGATCCACAGGCAGTAGAAGGAGACTGTGACTCACTGACCAGACTTGAGTATATGAGACCTCAAAGGCCACCTCCACAGTGACACTTTTCTTTCAACAAGGCCATGCCTCCTAATAGTGCTAGTGCCTATGACCGAGCATTCAAACACATGACTCTATGGGGGCCACTCCTATTCAAGCTGCCACACCCACCTGTTGTCCACCTTATCATCCAGGGGCCTAGTAGCCAGCACCACTTCTCCTGACCGACAGTTGTGCTCTCCATAGTAACCATGTGCTCCTGGTTGTATATTGTCCAATAGTCTCTGCCTGTCATAGCAGCCTGTCCCAGCTAGCTAACTAATCATTTGCATAATAGCACTGAGTGGAATAGGTGCTTCCTACCTAACCACATAGTTGTCTCCCCACCCTGTGTGTGTGCGCGCGTATGTGTGCATGCGTGCCTTTGATAATTTCTTCAGGCTCCTCCTTCCTTTCTAAGAATGAGTACAACTATGAAAAAAATAACACTAAAAATAATATAGCCAGACAATGGAATATTATTCAATGTCAAAAAGAAATCAGCTCAGAATTTTGAAAAAAAAAAAAAAAAAAACCAAACCCAGCCCCTTGTGGTTTCTTTTATTTCTTCCTGGTTATATTCAGTAAAATTACCTATGCATTATTAAAAAAGGAATGGAAGAAATTTAAGTGCATAATGCTAGGTGGAAAAAGCTGGTGTAAGGAAGTCTCTCCTTCTCTCTATCAGTAGACAATGAGTCACTAGCAGGCTGAGAAGCAAGATGACCAGGTGCTCTGTAAACAAATGCGCTCACTTCGTTCACAGCAGAATGACGGGCTTGGGCAGAGAGCTAGAATTTCTATTCCCACCAGACCCAGCCTGTATTTGCTGTCCCTGCCTGTCTGCCTTATGCCTGACCCTTAGGGCAAACACCTTCTTAGGTGACTTAGACTTCATCTAGAGACTTTTGAGAAATGGTTTCTTTAGGACACTGGACTTTCAAGTTTTTCAGGACAGTTATTTTTCATTGTTCTAATGATTAGAGAGAAATGGCTCAGCAGTTAAGAGTGCTTAGTGATCTTGCAAGAGGATTGGAATTTTGTTCCTAAGACCCGAAGTCAGGAGGCTCCCAACTACCTGTAATTCCAGCTCCAGGAGAATCTACTGCCTCTGACCTCCTTGGGCATCTGAATTCAACTACACACACACACACACACACACACACACACACACACACACACACACA
>OU015751.1:58832895-58858137 GCA_907169655.1 Acomys percivali
CACACACACACACACACACACACACACACACACACACACACACACACTCACTCACTTAATCTTAAAATAAGTCTTTAAAAAGAGTAGTCTTTGTAAGCATGAAGATGAATGGATAAAATATGGTATGTATAAGAAAATGGTTAATATATGACTCCAAATTTCCAAAAGGTAAATATCTTCTTTTGTTTTCTGTATGTGGAATCCAGATTCAAACAAATCATAGGGAAAAACACCAAGGAATAAGAATGGGGTGAGAGTTGTCTGGCCTCATTATATATGCTCATAAATATGCCATCATGAAGTGTCTTATTTCGAATAATTATTACGTGATAGTTTTAAAAGGGAAAGAACATAGCCCTGTTGGTGTCCTACCTGCTTTCTGCCTCTATGATGGACACCATGACCAAAAGCATCTTGGGGGTGGAAAAGGTTTGCTCAGCTTCCACTTTCATATCACAATGCACACTGTAGGAAGCCAGGGCAAGAACTCAATCAGGAACTGAATCAGGGGCCATGGAGGAGCATCACTTACTGCCTTGTTCTCCATGGCTTGTCTAACCTGCTCCCTGCCCAGAAGTGACACTGTTCACAGTGGGTTGTGCTCTCCCTTCAATTATCATTCAAGAAAGTACCCACACAGGACAATCTGACAGAGGCATTCTCTCGCCTGCAGTTGTCCCTTCCAAGGTGATCCTAGCTCATATCAAATAGACAACAAACTAACCAGCCCAGTTGTTTTCTGTCCCGGTTCACTCTTTTGATTCCAGTCAAATCGTGAGTGTGAGAGTGAGGGTGAGAGATAAGATGCTGCGGCTGGCATGTCCTGGATGAAGGGCCATGCCTGCTGTGAGCATATCATTTCTCAGTGCAATTCCAGAGGGGCAATGAAGCTTCCTGAGCTGAAGTCGCCAGCTCAGTGAGGAACAGAGACAAGTTTAAGCCTAGGCTGTTGACCCTTTGACAATACTCTTCCCTCCAAATTTTGTCTTGAATATGCTCCATTTCCTATCACTCAAATGCTTGCGAAGCCTGTCCCTCCACTGCTTGGCCTGCTGCACCCTAAGGAGCACACTGGGGCCAAGCCTCCCACCTCTCAGCATGTGCAGCCAGCAGATGTAAACTACAACCCATTCTTCCAGAGTAGATCCCTAGCTGTCAGGAGCAGTTTGGCCTTAGATTCTCAGCTCTCCCTTTGGGCTAGCTAAAGTGAGTTGAAGTCTTCATGGTCTCTCACTCCTTCCAGGCCTCTTTCCAAACATTTCAATTATGGGATCTCTGCTGGTTGGTCCCGTCACAGCGTAACTCTTTCCACAGCATGAGTATGTGAAGTTCCTAAAGGGTCCTTGAGGTAGGCACCCAGCCCTTTATCACTAAGGCTTTGCCACATGAATGTCATCTACTTTCTACCTCCCATGGATATCATCATGAGTATGAACCAGGATGGCTGAGGAGATGGCTCAGGGGATAAAGAACTTTGCCACACAATCTTGAGAATTGCAGTTACTTCAGCCTGCATAAAAGTCAACAGACGTGGCAGCTGCTGGTAATTTCGGTACTTGGGATGGGTTCCCTGGAGGTAGGTGGCTACCTGCACCAGACAAAATTGTCAAGCTTCAAGTCCATTGAAAGAGAAAGAGAGGAGAGGGAGAGGGGGAGGGAGAGGAAGAGGAAGAGGAAGAGAAAGAAAAGGAAGAGAGAGGGAGAGAGGGAGGGAGGGAAGTAGGGAGAGAGGGAAAAAGAAAAGGAAGGAGCAGGAGGAAAGGAGGGAGGGAGAAAAGGAGAGAAGGAGAGAATATGAGAGAGAAAGAGAGGGAGATGGGGGGGAGAGAAAGTCGTGTAATACAAACATATATACATACAAGCAAGCATATTCAACACACCCACATACTAAAAACAAAAGAAGTTGAAAAGTAGGATTGGGACATAACATAGTAGTATAGCCCATGCCTAGCATATGGTAAACTCTAGATTCAACAGCCTTAAAATCAATCAATAGTAAGAAGCTTCTATGGTTGGTCAATCATAAGTCATTGAGATATATACATGCAAGAATGTGGAAATTAAGTTGAGTCAGGATATAAGAGAGAGCAGACTTCGGGCAAGAACTTAAGACCTTCAGCAGCCAAAAGTTGCAATGACCTAATCCCTGGAAACATAAGGAATGCACACTGTTTGCTCTTGGATTGGCCAACTGCAGCGAAGCAACTGTGATTTGTGTAGAAACAGGAGACAAGAACCTGACAAGATGGCCTCCTGGGGTAGTTGGCAGAGAAAAATGAACTGACATTGAAAACATGGCTTCAAAGATCTTTTAAGCCCTTTGGAGTCAATAGTAAACTATGAAGTTATTAGTTTGCCTTGAGAGTCAGAGTTCTAAATAGCCCTCTCATCATTAAAAACTATAACATTATCAAAAGCAAGGCTGAATTTAAATTGCAAGGGCATCTCTGCAAAGGTATGTGGCCCAAGGAGTGATTACTGAATGCTTGGGGGTTCTTTTCTTTTTCAGACTATGCTTTTATGAGGATTTTGGCAGATTTCTACATGCATGATCAACAAGTGCCAAATCTGTCCTCAGTAACTTATGTCTGAGAATTCTGGGTGTTCATGTTACAGGACTAGGTTCACAGAATGTGTGTGTGTAAAGCCTTGTTTCCATCCAGGTCTTTCCAGCTTGTGAGACAATCATGTGACATAGCACATGGACTGCAATCAGAATTTTTAGGATCTAACTTTTTGTGAAAATATTAGTATTTAGAGAATAACTCTTTGAATATTCAAAAAAGAGAGTCTCCTTGGTTTTGTTGTGAAAAAAAAAAGAGAGTTTCGACATAAAAATGTTTGTTACTTTCCATCTGATTTGGTCTTAAGGAAAGGGGTTCATTGTAGCCTAACTTCTAGATTCTCTAATTTAATAAACTTTGCCTTGTTCTAACGTCTTATCATGTTTAGATACATACATAGGTCACACTATTACAGAGAATTTCAGTGTACACTTTTAATGTCAATTAAAGTATGCATCTTTTGGGTGAATATGTAATTAAATATCTGAAAAGATATATAATTCACAAAAATAACTAAAACAATTGTCTTCATAAATGTCCTTCCACATTTCCATAAGAACACATTTTTAAAGGTACTGTTTTAATTCAACAGGGAAATAAATACAGAAAGCATTTCAACAAAATAATTCTCTGTGATCTGTAATTTAATATATTTTAAGACAATTTCTCAAATCTATTTTATTTTAATAAAATTTCATAGTAATACTATTGTAATACTTTCTCCTTATTTAATCGTGTTTACTCCAACATTGTAATTAAAGCTCTAAGGAGGCAAAACAAAACAAAACAACAACCAAAAATACCCTACATTATTACAGAAAATTGTTGCCATAAACAGAATGAATCATGCTTGCAGGACAACAATTGAGTGAGCTGATGTATCATGTAATATTGTGCACCCAGAGCTGGCTAGCAAACACTTGTTCCTGTAGGTCTTGGAGAGCATATCATCTGAGGTTGCTTCAGGGCTTTGTATTATTAGGCTGTAGAGAAGGCTCAGTGGTTGAGAGTTTATTTTGCTTTTGTAGAGGAACCAAACTGAATTTCTGTCGCTCACATGAGGCGTCTCACAGCTCCCCAGGGGTTCCATTGCTCCTGGCCTCATAGGGTACTCCACTCAAGTGCAATGCCCCTGCCCCCATTACACACCATTAAACATGACTAAAATTTTTTTTAGAAGTTTGTATCATAAAGAAAAGCTGGAAAGTTGCCTTGTATAAGATAGCATCAGATGGCATTACCCAGACTCCTCTTCTTCTATATGGAGTTGAGAGGTTTTGTGTGGGATGAAGAAATACCACAGGCAGGTACACATGGACAGACATAGGGTGAATTTTCAATCCTGTTCCCAGGTAATACAAAGAGGAGGTGGAAGACAGAGCATGGAGGAACCCTGGAAGTGTAAGTGTGTGTGGTCTTGGCCAGATTCTTCCACTGCAGAAGGGAGACAAGGAACAACATATTGAACTTTATTCTGATAGAGTATTAACAGAATGAAATGAGCACACCAGATCATCTTGATGATGCATGAATAGAAGAAAGACTTGACCAAATTTTACAACCTTGCATGATTTTTTAAAAAATCAACAAACTAATGATAGAAAGACTATCCCTAACTAACCTCCAAACAACACAATCAACAGAAAATGGTTTCGACTATGAGAAGGCAAAGATGGCCACTCTCAAATTATCCCTGTGGTATGACCTCACCTGAAGAGATTCCCAAATAGCTCCCTCCACCTATTTCTCTCCTTCTCTCTCTCTCTCTCTCTCTCTGTCTCTCTCTCTGTCTCTCTCTCTCTCTGTCTCTCTCTCTGTCTCTCTCTCTCTCTGTCTCTCTCTCTCTCTCTCTCTCTCTCTCTCTCTCTCACACACACACACACACACACACACACACACACCAAAATTAAATCTCAAATTCACCAAAGTTGTAAAAACAGCACACAAAACTCAATTGTGTTTTAAACACTAATAAAGAACAATCAAAAAGTTAAAATTATGCTTATAGACATATAATAATCCCAAACCAAGGTGACATAAGACCTGTGCATTGAAAAGTACAAAACACTAGGTGAAAGAAAGTCCAAGAATACAACAGTAAACGAATATTGCATGAACTGCACAAAAGGATCTGCAGAGTGAATGCAATTCATACCAAACCACATGGCACTTTTTTTTACAGATAAAACCTTATCTTAAAACTCATATGGAACCCAAGAGAGCAGGCACACAGAGAGCCACACTGGCACAGATCATGCATGAGAGAATTAAGACCAGAATTCTGTCAAGGGATGAGTCTGATTTAAACCTCATACTTGGTAAAAATATCTTTCTTTCTAAAGGAGTAATCATTCTCTTAGTAAATTGTTTTGACACGTTTATTAAAATTTGATGGACTAAATAACTGTGTCCAGTTATGTCCCCTTGATCGGTAGATCAGTATGCCAATATTACAGCATCTTGATCAATGTAACTTTATGGGAGTCTCAAGATCAGATGAGTGCTCCAACACTATTCTTTCTCAAGGATTTGGTTACTCTAGTCACTGTGTCTAAAATTAACTATTGAACTCTGGAATGAAGTCTGCAGGATCCTTACAGAGTTTGAGTTGAATTTGTAGCTTAAAATACAGATACTGTTTCCAATCCATTTAAGTAATTGATTTAACTCACCTATATAAATTGTCACTAAGGTATTTCTGATATTTCTGTGCAGAAATCTTACATGCCATCTGTTAAAGAATTTTCTATTTTGGTGGAATTTAGTAGAGAAATAAAATGGACTGTAGATGAGAGGATGAAAAAATTGGTTTGAGTATATCAACTTTATATATTAGCGATTACTACATTCACTTTCTCTTCTAGCAGCTTTTGGAGATTTCATGTATTTTCTGAATGAACAGCCACATCATATGTGATTACAGTCAATTTTATACTTCCTTCTTGGTCTTGGCTGCTCATTTCTTATTCTTAGATTCCCACCCTGACAAGGACCTACAACACAAGGGCTGCTGTTTCCAGCATTCCCTCGCTCACCATTAAGCAGCAAAGGAATTTTCCTGGAGGCCAATTGTAAGTTGAATGGGGTTCTTTTGTACTTCTATTTTCCTGGATATTTGTTAAGATTGGAGTGGTTTGGTAACTGCTTGCTCAGCCTGTTGGGATGAGATTGACAGTAATATGATAAATTATCTTCGTTGGTTTTTTAAATGTTAAACACAAATAGAACAAGTGCCAGTTAAGCATGGCACTTTCCTTATTCTTCTTATACATTGCCGGCAGTTTTCTTAAAGACTACTTTATTTTTATTTTATGTTTATGAGTGTTTGGCACCACTGGCATGCAACTTGAATGGGTGTCTATCTATCACCCACATGCAGTTCCGTGGAGTCCAGAGGAGGGAACTGGCTCACCCTGGAACTGAACCCCAGTCCTCTGTAAGAGCAGAAAGTGTTCTTCATTACACAACAGTCTTCCCAACCCAACATTTTGTCAGTGAGGTCTTTAGAAATATTTTCATGAAAAATCTTAGTCTGCAATTTTCCTTTTACTATGTGCCATGTTGGTGTATGTATTATACTGACTCATGATTCTGTATAAGATTGGCATCACTTTTTCTTTAACTGTTTGACAAAATTCCTCAGCGAATAATCTGAGCTTAGAAGATGTTTTGTGTAGGTGTTTGATGATGAGTTCAAGTTCTTGAGTTGTAGAGCTAGCTAGATTTTTCTATTTGTTTATACACCACTTATTTCAAGTTACATTTTCAAGGACTTTGGATATTGTACACAAGCTTTCAAATTCATTAGTATTCAGTTTCTTATGTATGTGAATTTCCCTTCAGAGTCAGCAGGAGCTGCAGTGGCCATGCTCCTAGAAATTGGACTCCATCTCACACTATTTCATTATCATTTGTCTTGCTAGGAGGCAACAATGCTTACAAAACTTTTTAGAGAATTAACTTATGAATTTCACTACCATAGTTATGATTTCTATTTTGTTCACTTTCATGAGTGATTGATATTGATTGATTGACTAATTGAGTAGCTCACTTTGCTGCTCCTGGGATTCATGCACTCTAGACAAGTACTGTACCACTGAGTTACATGTCCAGACCTTCATTTTAATTAATTAATTAATTAATTTTATTTTTAACTTTGAGACAGGCTGGTTTTCTTTTGTAGCTCTGGTAGGCCCTGAACTTTTGATCTTTGTGCATAGCTGGGCTTATAGACCTGTACCTCCAGGCTTGGTTTATTTGCTCACTTAGTATGGCTCCTGGTACTGAAAGCTTAGTTTATGTTAAGCCTTCCCTCTTTGCTATCACGATCAACACTGAGCCCATTCATTGTTCCCAGTGAACTTATCTCTCCCCTTCTTGGCTTCTTTGCTGTGAATGGAATAGTTTCCATCTTTGATTATAATTGCTGTTGAAATGCCTCCCTCTCTTCTGTTTCTAATTCCAATGGAAAACACAACACACATTCCTGTCTGACCAGAGTCTATAGAAATCCAGTGCTGGCCCATGTCTCAGAAAACCAGGGAGAAGCTGAACACCATCTTCCACTTGCACCTCCTTCCTTGTGTCTCACTCATATTTCATACCAGTAGGTTGTATTTTAAAGTTTTTTAAGTTAGTGGAGAAAACAAAGTAGTCATTTTAAAAAATTATTTTAATGTACCCACACCTTTACATCTATGTTGTTCCCCCTTTCTTCTCTGTGAATGTGACACAAGCTTCATGTGGAACCACTTCCCTCAACCCAGAGGCTCCTTCTGTTTTTCTTCTGGCCAACTTAGCAGTAAGCTCTCTTGGCTTTCAGTTGTCTGGAAATATTTTTAGTTCACTATGATTTATAAAAACTATCTTTCCATTTGTTTTCTAGTCTCCTGCACTGGAGCTGGTGGTGAAGAGCCCATGACATGGAAAATTCATTCTGGTCTGATGGTCCCAAGTCTTACTTTTTGCTTTTTTGTTTTCATCTTTTCAACTATGTACCTGTAGTCTTTGCTTTTTTAGTGTTTTTTGGAGAGGGTGTTCTACAGTGCCTTTTTGAAATTCTTTGGACTCCAAGAGGAGTTTTTATGTCAATTTTGAAATATTTTTTCATCATTTCCTTAAAATCCTTTTTGTAGGCTGGGTGTGGTGGTGCATGCCTTTAATCCCAGCACTTGGGAGGCAGAGGCAGAGGCAGGCCGATCACTGTGAGTTCAAGGCCAGCCTGGTCTACAAAGCAAGTCTAGGACAGCCAAGGCTACACAGAGAAACCCTGTCCTGAAAAAAACAAAAAACAAAAAAATCCTCTGGGTGTCCCATTTTCTTTCTTTTGTCCTTTTGAGACTCCAAATATATGTATGACTAAGTGGCTTGGTTATGTCACATGGATCACTACAGTTCTGCTCATTGGCTTTAGTTCTTCATCTTTCTGGATTTTTAGATTGGATAATTATTTTCTGTCTATAGAATGTTTATCTTAAATATACCTTTCAGTTCTAGAGTTTCCTTTTAATTCTACCAGGATTGAGGAGTAATTCTTTACTGAGATTGTCTATCTATTTACTCTCGAAGACCATCATCCCTCCTCTGTGTTCTTTACGCACCTTTGGCCTAGCAGCTCCAAACTGCTAACGGCAATGTCAGGCTCATCGCAGTTTCATTTCCTGTTGGCTGTTGTTGTTCTTGAATGCAGTACACATTTTGCTTTGGGTCATGCAGCTAGAACTTTTAAATTTTCTGCTAAAAATTTAAAATGATATGTTGTGTGTAAATTTTGTGTGTTTTACTTTGAAGAGTGCTAGATTTGTTTCATCAGGCAATCAAGTTACTGGTTCATTGTTCTGAACTTGTGAAAACTTGGCTTCATGATTTGTTAAGGCAAATTAAGTATGGCTATCCTTTGAGTCCTACTATCTCTGATAATGTGTTTAATTCTAAGGCATGGCATTTCTAGGGCCTTAGTGGAAAACTTTGGGTTTTTATCAAAGCCCTCTAATTTGTTATGGCTTCTTACTACTGTTTGATATTAAATGTCCACCAAAATACTGTTCTGCTAGAAGGCTTGATCCTTAGCTGGATCCAAATCCTGTGAGTTAATTGGATCACAGACTAATAATAACCCTTGTCCAAATTCAGAAGAAGGGGAGATGAAGTCTATCTGACAGGGCTGTGAATGTTAGAAATCCAGTGGATTAATCCACAGATGGATTCACAACCTGATGTTTGGAAGGTGGTGGGTAGTGAGGCCTAATTGGAGGGAGGTTACTCAAGGCATGCTATCGAATGATCTATCTTCTCAATCTCTCTCTCTCTCTCTCTCTCTCTCTCTCTCTCTCTCTCTCTCTCTCTCTCTCTCTCGCTCTCTCTCTCTCTCTCTCACACACACACACACTAGCAAGTGCCCAGTGATCAGCCAGGGAGTTTAAAGGTAAACTGGGCCTATCTATTTGTGGCTTCTTCTTTTCCACGTTTATTTATTCAGTTCCAGAGACACAGGTAGCTTAGACAATATGTGGGCAAGGCTTTAGCTTCAGGCCATTTCTGATTCACTGACTGGAATTCAGCCATAGCTTTCTTAAATGGAGCTCAGCACATACCATTACCTACCATTATCTTCTTTAAAACTCAAATTCTTTCTCAGTTCTATATCGGTTGCTCTCCAGCACCTTTAGGTAGGTATTTAACATCTTGTTTATAGTTGCTATCTGCCAAAGGCAACACTAATATGAACAACTCTACCACTTTCCAAACTGCTTTCTTTCTACAGCACACAATCATGCTAATATACATAAAGAAATCATCACAGAACAACAAAAATGTCAGCATATAACAGTTATGTATTTCAAAGTTCTGCTATAATTATTTGAAGTTAATTTGAGTTTTTTATTTTATTAATTTATTCATATTATATCTCAATGATTATCCCATCCCTTGTATCCTCCCACTCCTCCCTCGCTCCCTCCCTCCCTCCCTCCCTCCTATTTTCCCCTTACTCTCCTCCCCTATGACTGTGACTGAGGGGGACTTCCTCCCCCTGTATATGCTCACAGATAGAGAGGAAAACCAATATAGCAATGGTATAGTTTCTGCCATGGAAACCAGGGTTGTCCAAGAGAGGGATACAGAAGTGATGTGTAATGTGCAGAGTGAGAGAGTTGCCTCATCTGTCACATTTTGAAAGAGACCCAAATGTGGGCTGGGAGTGGGGGAGAATTTGGGGTAGAAAAAAGGAACATTGTAGGTGAGTTCTGATTGGAAGTGCTGGGATAGGCAGCCTCCAAGGCAGTTGGAACCTTCAGCTCCTTCAGCTAACACTCAGTTGTAAATGGGCGAAGTTAACCATTGGCATACTTACAAGGCAGTTTGGATGATGTGGTTATTATAGGGGCAGTCTTTGGCTTCTTGGATCACTTCTAGAAGATAAGTCTGGCTCTTCTACACAGGTGGACTTCTGGGCTATGATTCTGGTCTATTTTGACTGGCTTGTAGGCCACATATACGGCCTGGCTACAGCTTCATTGTGTATGAAGTCTCTCACAGCACTTGGCTATCTGTGTTTGAAGCCTTATCTGTCGGAACAAAGCCTACTTTGTACAAAATCAATCTGTTTTGATTTTACAAAATTGACTTAGTAACATCTATCAGAAAACATGCTGGGAAACAGATCTAGGTAATTCAAATCCAGGAAAGGAAGCATGGGTAGTTGGCCATGGTAGAGATAGGAGTATGAGGGAAGAATCAGGGATGCTGATGTGACCTCAGTGTCAATCTCAGATACAGCCCCACTCTAAAAGTAAAGGGATGGTGTCACCAGAAGCTGGGCCCAGGGCACGCATGGGCAAGGAACTCCACAAAGCCAGTGTTTAGGATTCTGAGAAAGGAATACACAGAGCCAGAGCCTTGTTTACTACTTCTGGCCAAGGCAGGCAATGGCAGCAGAAGTCCTTGTTCCTTCCAGCTCCCAACTTTCTTCCACTGTCTTCTATTTGTCACCAACCAATAGGTCTCTGGAAGTATGTCTGGAGAATGGAAGTGATTAAATTCCAACCACTAGATTACAGAACAAAACCTGGGCTTAGAGCTCGACTTGGTTCCCTCTAGCAAAGGAATTAATGAGCATGCTGGTCAGGGTGGCAGCTTACACTGAGAGTACTGTGCCATGTGGATGTGTGCAAGGAGGAGGAAGACATCTTTGTAATACCATCAAGAGCCTGGGTCCCTAAAGCCTATGTGCACATCACTGCTGTTCCATGTGCTGTATAGGGTGCATGGCTTGTGTATCCACTGCTGTGCACACACAGAATGACCAGAAGGACGAAGACATCCCAGTCCATGGACAGCACTCAAGAAAAGCTAGAATCTGTGACACAGTGAGCACCACTCTACAGAGCGTGACTTTCCCTAAAAATATTAATATCACAGCTTTAAAACAACCTTACTGTACATTATCAGTACCCACAGGCACTTTCATCTCATGTTGGCACATCATTGTAGGAAGCTACGGGAAGTTGTATGAGAGGAAGTTGTGTTACATGGTTTGACAGAGGCCCATCACATCCATCTTGGTAGTGAGAAGAGGATAAGGAATCTTGTCTCTAGCAGGTTTTCTCAGCATTCCCTCATGTACTCCAGAGTAGAATATTCTAGAACATTTATAGAAACTATGCATCTGTTGATGGACAGCGATGAATATGTAGTGTTTAATAAAATATTCATTCAAAGGAAAATGTTAGGGGAAACACAGTATTTTCCCTTCTTTTGTTTCCCACCTTTGCCAACTCTTCAATCCCTGCCCCCTCTCTTCTGTCCCGGAGAACCTCTTTAGGTGTACCCTTAAGTTTGCAAGTTAACTCAAACCTATGAAGCATGCAGAAAAGTTCTCCTCAAACTTGCATGTGTATTGAGAACCCTCTGAGGGTCCTGATGTCAATTCTGCTTCTGGGCTTACTGGTAAGCTAATAAATAATGGTGGGAGAGGACAGAAGCCTACATGGCCAAGCCCTAATTCATTACAAGGCAAAGGCCCAGGACCAATTTTAGAGAACTTTTCCAAGGAGAAAAAAAAAATCAACTTGGGGATAATTGTGATCTTTTCCGGCACATGATTCATACAATTAGAAGAGGACCTATGACCATGCAGTCAGTCCCTGCCCCGTGTGTGTGTGTCTGTGTGTGTGTGTGTGTGTCTATGTGTGTGTGTGTCTCTGTCTGTCTGTCTGTCTCTGTGTCTCTGTGTGTGTATGTGTCTGTCAGTCTATCTGTCTGTCTCTGTCTCTGTATCTCTGTATGTCTGTGTGTGTGTCTGTGTGTGTGTGTGTGTCTCTGTCTGTCTGTCTGTCTCTGTGTCTCTGTGTGTGTATGTGTCTGTCAGTCTATCTGTCTGTCTCTGTCTCTGTGTCTCTGTATGTCTGTGTGTGTGTATGTGTGTGTGTGTCTGTCTGTCAGTCTGTCTGTTTTCTCTCTCCCTCTCTCTCTCACTCTTTTGTTCTTGCTCTTGCTCTGTGTGTGTGTGAAATTAAAAAGACAGTCACAAAACATGGTCCTTTTGTGGTCACTTTGTCTTTCTAGGCTTAGTGACATCAGTTCCACCTGTCAAGTTGGACAGAAACAAAAATTGATGGCTAGGAAGAGGTGCTACATTCAAGCAGGCTGTCTTACGGTGTCATCCTAAAAATAGTGGAGATAGTAGTTTGAATAATAATTGTCCCCCATGTTCTCTGGCATTTGAAAAGTTGATCCCCATTGGTGGAGCTATTTAGAGGTGTGGTCTTGCTGGAGGAATTATGTCACTGGAGGTGGGCTTTGAGAGTTTAAAAGCACACATCATTTTTAGTTCTCTCTGTTTCATGCTTATACTTCAAGATATGAGCTTCCTGCTCAGGCTGCCATGCGTGCTGCTTGCATCATGGGCTCTTAGCCCTCCAGAACTTAAGCCAAATAAGCCCTTTCTTCTACAAGTTGCTTTGGTCAAGGTATTTTATGACAGCAAAAGTCACTAAGACCTTCATACTGTTACTCTCTCTCTTTTTTTTTTTTTCATTTTATTTATTCACTTTACAGGCTGATCCTAGGCTCCTCCCACTTCTCCTGTCAGTCCTGCCTTCATAAGCCCCTCACCCCCCCCCTCATTCCCTCCTCTCCTTCTCAGAGAAGGGGAGGCTCCCAAGGGGTAACAACCCACTCTGGCATCACAAGTTAGAGCAGGACTAAGCACATCTTCATCCACTGAGGCCAGACAAGGCAGCCCAGCTAAAGGAAAAAGATCCAAAGGCAGGCAACAGAGTCAGAGACATTCCCTACTCCCATTGTTAGGGGACCCACATGATGACAATGCTGCACATCTGCTACATATGTGTAGAAGGTCTAGGTCTAGCCCATTCAAGCTCTTTGGTTGGTGGTTTAGTCTCTGTGAGCTCTCATGGGCCCAGATTAATTTGCTCTGTAATTTTTCCTTGTGGTGTCCTAGACCCCCCTGCCTCTCTTTATCCTTCCTCCCCCTTTTCTATAAGACTCCCCATGCACTGCCTATCGTTTGGCTGTGGGTCTCTGCATCTGTTTCCATCAGCTACTGAATGAAGCCTTTCAGAGGACAGTTATGCTAGGCTCCTGTCTGCAATCATAGGAGAGTATCATTATAGTGTCAGGGGTTAGCTCTCTCTCATGGGTGGGTCTCAAGTTGGGCCAGTCCTTGGTTTGCCATTTTTTCAATCCCCGCTCCATCTTTATCCATATACTTCTTGTATCAAGACAAATTTTGAGTGTAAGGTTTTATGGGTGGGTTGGTGTCAACCTTCCTCCACTTAAAATCCCAACTGCTGGCTCTTTAAGCCCTAATGTTAGGGGTCTCAGCTAGCATCACTCCAATAGACTCCTAGGGCCCTCCCCTGTCCTGGAGATGCTCCCTTCCAATTTTCCTTCTCTCTCTAGTTTCTCCTTCTCTCCCAGTCCCCACCCCTTCTCTCACACAGCTCTCTCCCTCTATCTACTTCAAATGACTACTTAATTTCCTCTTATGTGTGAGATTCAAGCATCCTCCCTAGAGCCTTCAGCTTCTTTGGGTCTGTGGGTTGTATCATGGTTATCCTAAACATTGTGGCTAACATCCACATGCAAGTGAATACATACCATGCATGTCTTTCTGGGTCTGGGTTACCTTACTCAGAATGATATTTTCTAGCACATCCATTTGCCTGCAAATTGCATGGTGTCTTTGTTTTTAATGGCTGAATGATATTCTAATTGTGTAAACGTACCACATTTTTCTATCTATTCTTTGGTTGAGGGACATCTACATTGCTTCCAGTTTCTGTCTATTATGCATAAAGCTGCTATAAACATAATAGAGCAAATATCTTTGTGGAATCATGGAACATCTTTTGGATATATCCCCAGGAGTGGTGCATCTGGGTCTTGAGGTAGATCTATTCCTAATTTTCAATCCAGATTGATTTCCAAAGAGGCTGTACGCATTTGCACTCCTACCAACAATGGAGGACTGCTCCCCTTGCTCAACATCCTCACTGCTACCCTCCCTCTTGCAGGCTTTATAGACACTGTTCTTTTAAATTTCAGCCTGTATTTTTTACAGTTAATTTTCTTTTCATTTCTAGTGAATGTTTTGTGTAGTGGAACTCAGTTATATTATATAAATATTTTTTGTTTAAATCCCAAGTTTGGGATATGGGGCTGCTTTTAGTTTGTCCATGGCTGATAATTTCCTCGTGCAGCTCAAAAAGGGGTGTGGTCTTTGTCAGCTGCAGATAGTTTAATTCAGAGGACTCAGAGAGGGCATAAATACCAGAGCTGATAGAGAGGAAGAAGAATACTCTGAGAAAGGACACTTCAAGGAATCATTCAAGGGGCCTTCAACTGAAGAAGACAACAGTAGCTGCTGTATTTGCTGGATTGCTAAGACTGTTAGATATCCTGACGATGGAGATTGGTATTGCCCCAAAGAACCCAGTGACCCTAATAAGCCAGAAGTAGCTAAAGAAAACTGTACCCCTATTCCCCTCTAAATCTTATCTCTTTCTTACCTAGTTAGTGTTGGAGGGTTAGAGAGGACATGGAAGCATTAATTAAAAAACTAAATAAAATGGAGTTTAAAAGTAGCACCTACAGTTGTGTCCCTTGGGTTAGTTTTTAAATCACTGCAGCTTTAATGTCAGCTTCTCTTGCAGGAAGGTACACCCAACTGTAAATTTCCTGGAAGTTGTATAGAGCTACAATGAGCCCTTACCTGAGGTCTGTGGAGTACTATAGCTTAACTCAGTCTGACTGCTTACAGCATGCTGGGCTGAAAGGAGACATGGGAAACCAGTTTATTGACAAGGAAGCCTCTATGTGCAGTTTTACTAGTTAAAGAAGAAAAAAGAAAAGACTTTCAGGAATAGGTAGAACATTACCCAAACAGTGTGCTTTGCTTAGAAGTGGATATACAGACAATTGCATCACAGTGTTAACATTAGCATGCACACACACAAATCTACAAGGTAGAGGCCAGTCTCAACACAGGCAGCCTCCTAATGTAATCAAAATACACCATCAAAGCAAGGGTCTTGCTGCTGAGGTAGCATGACATGTTGTTTTGTAGAACACGAGGAGAAAGAATTCACTGTAAAATGACAAAATAATATATGGGCAGGAAATATACAAACAATTGTCATTGAGTACTAATGACTAAGTATCATGACTGTATATAACTGTATGTGCTGTCTCCTTCTCACCTGACTACAGCCAGAACAAGAAATGTGACCACATGGACATCATCAGAAATATATGAAGAGTATGTTGTGCTGTGGTGTTGGACTGCTACGACATTGTTAAGCAAAAAAAAAAAAAAAAAAAAAAAAAAGAACTTCTTTGGTTCATTACAGTCTTCCAGGACTACACTTGTCAATGTGGTCCACCACTAAGGGGAAGCATCCTTAGAGTACACATAAGTGTTTTCTAGCTGTGACTAGATTCTGATCATTCTGCAGGCTTCTGTCCATTGGAAAGCATACAGCAAGGTTTTATGTTATCACAAAGTGCCTACTCTGTACTCAACTCCATCTGAGGCCTATACTTTTGAGATACAGGTTCTTAGACCCTGTTTTTTTTTTTTTAGTCTTCCTCTTCAGGCCTTCTGTCCGTCCATGTAAAACCAAGATGCTCCTAGGTAGAGAATAGTCTCTGAGGCATAGCTTAGTTAAGAAAGGACAATAGAGTCTGAAGGCCATATGGAGCCAAAGTGAAAAGACACCTTGTGGGCTTGAAAGGAAAGGCTTTGTGGACAAGAGAAAATTCAAGATGGGAAATGGTGGATGAGGAATCAGAAAATGATAAAGTCTGTGTACAAGTTGCCTCTGGACCAATTCAGGGAAGGAACATAAGAGAAGGGCTTTGGTAATAAAAGTAATAAAAGTGAATTCAGCTTACATCGAATTGAGGTATTGGTAAACACTCTTTGAAAGGCAAAGTTACCTCCCTGCAATTGACAACCACCAAATAAGCCATAAAAGAAGCTTATGTGTAACAGGCTACACAAGTCCAGTATAGCTCCTCAGGGCAGTTCCCTTTCCTGTCCTGCTGTCCTATGACAATAAACTGTCCTCAGAGTCATTAATGGCTACTCAGGCTTCTGTATCACATCCACAGAGCAGAAAGAGAAGAAAACAAAGGAAGGCAAAGCAAAGGTACATAGCAATAGAACTTGTTTATTTTTTTGTTGAGAAACGCAGCTTCCTTTGAAGCCCTACCATCAGACACTTGTGTACAGCAAAAATGGGCAAAGTAGAGCCATTACTAGGCTGACAATTATATTGGGGAAGAAGGGGATCAAGGTTAGATAGAGAGCTAACAGAGTCAAGACCACAGCCACCAAGTACAAGAAGTTGGCCTTCTTTATCTGTTGGTTCTGAATGTGTGGATTCAACCAACAACTAATCAAAAAAGCTTTTTGTTCCTACTCAATATATACAGGTTTATATTCTATCATTTTATTATTTTCGTTATTCCCTAAATAAGACAGTATAAAAACTACTTATCATTACCCTCATCCTCTACTATGTATTGTAAATAATATAGAGATCACTCAAAGTACCTGGGACAATGCATGTGGGTTACATGCAAGTGTGACACTATTGTTTATAAGAGACTTGAGCATCTTGGAGTTTGCATGTCTGCAGTGGTCCTAGATCCAATCCCCTGTGGATGCTGTAAGATGCATGTATTGTTTCTGGCCCTGAGTGTGAATTGAGCAGCATAGAATTCTTTAAAAATACTAGCTGCTCTCTGTGGAACATCTATTGTAGTGTGGGTGCTCAGTATAAACTTTTCAACTAAAAATGCACTATTTATCTTTGTTAACACAATTATATTTTATTTTTACAATAAAAATTAGATTCAGCTCAATCTGTTTCCTATACTGTAATGTTAACAACAACTACCACAACAACAAAACAACCACTGCCTCTAACAAATTTCTTGGCTTCCAGATGTCCTACATGTGAAAGCAGTTACTGTAATTTATGATAATCCTACTGTATATTCACAAAGCAACAGAGGCAAGGAGAGGGCAGCTTCTCTTTTAAATGAGACCTATAGGAAAACTTTAGAGAACATTAAGTCTTAAAGATGAACAATGAAACCCTGGTTTGTTCATCCACTTTGTATTACTATAAACACCTGCAGCTGAGTAACTTTATTTATTTATTTATTTATTTATTTATTTATTTATTTATTTAATCACTTTACAACCTGATTCCAGCCCCCTCCCACCTCTCTTGCCTGTCCTGTCCTCATGCTACCCTTCCCTCATTCTCTTTTTCTTCTCAGAGAAGGAGAGGCTCCCAAGGGGTACCAACTCACACTGGCACCTCAAGTCACAGCAAGACTAAGCACTTCTTCATCCACTGAGGCCAGATAAGGTAGACCAGCTAGAGGAAAGGGATCCAAAAACAGGCATCAGAGTCAGAGACATCCCCTACTCCCATTGTTAGGGGATGACAATACTGCATATCTGCTACATATGTGTAGAGTGTCTAGGTCCAGCCCATACATGCTCTTTAGTTGGTGGTTCAGTCTCTGTGAGCCCTTAAAAACCTAGATTAGTTTGTTCTGTAGGTTTTCTTGTGGTGTCCTTGACTCCTCTGGCTCCCTCAATCCTTCCTCCCACTCTTCCACAAAACATGTCTAGCTTGGCCTATTGTTTGGCTGTGGGTCTCTGCATCTGTTTCCATCAGATGCTAGATGAAGCCTCTCAGAAGACAGTTATGCTAGGCTCCTGTCTGCAAGCATAGCAGAGTATCATTAATAGTGTCAGGGGTTGGCTGTCTCCCATGGGGTGGGGCTCAATTTGACCCTGTAATTGGTTTGCTGTATCTGCACTCTCTGCTCCATCTTTATCCCTACGCTTCTTGTAGGAAGGACACGTTATGGGTGGGTTGGTGTCACTCTTCCTCCATTGAAAGTTCTACCTGGCTACAGGAGATGGCAACTTCAGGCTTCTTAACCCTAGCTGCTAGGAGTCTCACCTAGTGTCACCCCCATAGACTCCTGGAAGCCTCCCCTGTGCCAGAGATGCCTCCCCACAGATTTCTGTTCTCTCCTCGTCCTCTCCAAGTAATTTTATAAAGAGAAAGGCTTATTTGGTACACAGTTCTGGAAGGTTTAAGTGTTTGTACCTAAAGATGTCCTTCTTGCTGGCAGAAACACCACTGCATAAGAGACAAGAAATGCCTATGTTTCTCCTTCTTAGACAGTCACTAGGATTCAATCACAGAGACTATATCCTAATGGCCTGCTCTAATTCTAATCACCTTTCAACGACCCCCATGATTATATTAAGTTTCAACCCACTCAGCACCTTGCAGTAGCAATTAGATTTCAATACACACACTCAGGATCCACATCCAAACTACAGTACCAGGAGGAGAAAGTGTCTGATGGGCATCAGTGAATACACAGTGTTAAGACATAAGAAATATTTGTTCTTTCTTCTTTTTAAACATATATTTTGTGTATACTTTATGTGCACTGCATATCCTTATAGGATTTATGAATGTCTAATACTAAAATAGATTAACATATCAACTCACAAAGACTCTCTTTGGACGTGTGCCAAGAGTAGCTAGAATCTGCTTCTTAGTGGAAGTCCCTAACGGATACAACTTAACTGACCTTAATTCTCATGCTGTACAGTAATGTCTCCAGACTCTAAGGAGAAACACCTTTAATCCCATAGGAAAAATAGTTCACTGTCAACAGGCCAAGAAGTAAACAGGGCAACATGAATGGAAATGATTTCAAGAATGTGACCTTACCCCCCAACCCCCAGCTCTCTCCTTCCAGATGAGGTGGATGGTCTGGGACACTTGGTTCATGACTAGGATAAGGTAGGACAGCTGTGAGGAGAGGGGCTCAGTGGGAACACAGGATCTGCCCCCACATGGTGGAGACTGTCGGGCCACAGAGCTTGAATATATTTTCTGTTTCTAATGCTTATACAGAAAGAATAGATGGATCTCTGAACAGCTAGGGGACAGGTACATTTTGTGGAAGAGTTGGGATGAGTCATTGAATTGGGATGAGTCACTAAGGTAGTCTGTGGAGGATGGACAGTGCCTATGTGGCCCATGTCTTCATATTCTTATTGTCCAATCTATGGCTCCTAATTTTATGTTCCTATATCACAGTCTGTCTCCTTCAGGTGCACCTAATTCTGACAACATATGTTCTTCTGTTTCCACTGCTACTTCACACTATATACTTAATGTTCCATGATGACCAAGAATGTAGCACCATTCACTTGGCCATGTTTCCATGGATACTGGCTCTCATGAATACTCAAAGCCTCCTTGTTTTGGTGACCAATGTATGTGATACCTAAGACTTCTAGGAATGAGCATTCATTTTGTGATCATGTCATACTTGGTGCTCAATGTATTATAGCATAAACATAAAACAACTCTTTTTCCAGGACACTGGCCACAGTGATGGAGGAAGATGCTCTTAGCTTATCTGTGGGATCCTGCTAAATAAGATTAAAGTCTGACTTCTCTGGGTAGCCGTTTGTGCTCAGTGTATGTTGGTGGACTTCCCTTTTCTCAGTGGGGCTCTCACTCCACCTGATGTGGTAACCCCAGATCTTGTAAGGAGCTTCACATAACCCTCAGGGAAGATTATAGATGACTCTTTCCTTATAAGGAACTTCTTCCACAAGCACAGGGAATCCCTGGAAGTACCCCACCCTATGCTGAGATCCTAGCTTTGTACCTAACTTTGTACCTAAAGTTATCCCCTCACACATAGGATAATTAAGTACTATGTTTTCCTTCTTGTGATAAGACCCCATAGTACTGCATGTAAATGAGGGTCTATATGTAGATTAAGTGTTCTGGGACCCTTAGTCCTAGCAAATCAGACACATTCACCCTCAAAACACCTTCCCAATGCCTATAGTTTTTAAATAAAGGCTGGATGGATGGCTTGCTTGTGTGTCGGGGACAGGGATGACTTGCTTACTTTCTTGCTCATCATTCCTCCACCATGATGACCACCTCAGACTCCATTTATTCTGGAGATAGAGGTGGAAGCAATGGTGGAACTTCCTTTGCAGCTGCTTGGGCCTGTTCCACCACTGCTGTTAGCTCTCTATGTTGACCCCCAATAAAGCACCACTAGGCCTGCATCTCACTGGACCTGTCTGCCAGCAGGTTTATGGACATCTGCCTGCTTCCTCAGCTCAAACAAGGAACTGTCACTTTCTATCTCCTCCAGAGAGACAGATAACATGGCCTAGCACCCAGGTGATGGGTCTCACCCTAAAGTGCTATGAAACAGCCTTTGGGACCTTCGATGCAGAGGTCTGTCCATTCTTGTCTAGAGGCAAGTCGTGCCTGGACTGACCCTCGGGACATGGAAGCCAGGCCAGCACACCAGTTACTGAATAACCCTTTTCCAGCCCACAGATATATCTGTAGCTGTGAGATGTTTATTACTGTGGTGTGAGGAGAGAGATGGTTTTAATTTGTGTATTAGATAGGAACAACCAGCAGTCACCTGTTAAGTCCTAGGCCTGTTCCCCTTCCTCCTCTGAGATACTTTTGAAAATGGGTCTCATTGAATATTAGTTTGCTCTTCACTATTGTAAGCATAATTTTTTGCCTTTAAAAATTATTTATTTTTATTTTATATGCATTGGTGTTTTATCTGCATGTATGTCTGTGTGGAGGTGGCAAAGTTACAGACAGTTGTGAGCTTCCATGTGGGTGCTGGGAATTGAACCTGGGTCATTTGGAAGAGCTGTCAGTGCTCTTAGTTGCTGAGCCATCTCTCCAGCTCTCATTTGCCTTTTTGCCGGCATCAACACAAATACAAGGGCATTGAACTGTTGATCTTCTATCTGTTCTCCCAGGCTCTGTTCTAGTACAGTCTACTGAGGTCACTGACTGAGGGCTCTAGGCCTTCTGGGGTCACTGCAGCCCTCTGATTATAAGTAACCATTCCTTACAATTTCAACACTACCCTCAGAGTAGTAATGGAGTAATGTTCATAAATGCTGAGTTGGAAGCTAGCATGAGGCACAGGCCTCGCCAGGATAAGGACAGCTTCACATGCTTTCATGTCTACTTTCCCTTTTCTTTGGGAATTCTTTTGGGGAGACTGTAGTTCTCTGGAGGAAGGAACCCACAGCTCCTCCCAGTGTGCAGAGCTGCCTCACTCTTGCAGACCTCAGGCAGTGTTTCCTTGATCAAATCATCCAGATGGGAATCCTGCTCCTTTCCTCAGCAATCAGATAAACACAACTCTTGTTTCCTGGGTACCAAACTTCTCATTGCCCAGTAATCAGAAAGGCAGCAGGTAGGTTCCATCCAATATTTGTGTCACCCTCACCCTCTGTATCCTGGCCTGTGAGCTGATGGACGTTCATTCCAAGGCCTGGTCTGTCCTTCCCTCAAAGCCGGCCAGAAATTCCTGGTAGCTAATCCCTCTGAGAGCAGCTCTAAGCCAATGCCTAATGAGTATATTGTATAATAAAATGTTGACTTTCATGCAATTATTGAATCCTACATTTAAAGTGAAAACTAAAATAATCATAGAGATGGATTTTTATACCATCATAAATCCTAAATTAAATGATGGAAGTCTGGGGATTAGACAAAAGATATACACAGCAAGTAAAATGATGCCTTTTGTTAGCTTAAAGGAGAATGATGCAGCAAAGTGATTAGAATTATTGGATAATTTAAGGATAGGTGGAATAATCAAGGGAAATACCACCAAGAAAACAGCACCAAAGTAAAGTTTTACAGGTAGTGAGGGGCATGCAGGCACCAGAAGGCAGATCATCCCAATGATGGGTACCAGCATGTACAAAGATGCTAAGTATAACTGTCTGGTAGACTTGGAACAGTGAAAGATAACAAATCAAGTTGCATCTGTTGAGCAGACCATGAGCTCAGAAAGAGATTTTTTTCTTATCAGATTCCCTAAGGTAATTTGTCACTGCTACTGGGATTACCTATGGTGACAGAATAATGCTGTCCCTGGAGCCCTGCCTCATGAAAGCTGGTGCTCCTGTATCCTGCATACATGTTAATGTCTTGGTCTTATTCAGTTATAATGAGTTAAATGAGATAAAGGGTATATACATGTTCCTGGTCTGAGTGATAAAATAAGTAACCTTAGCTAATGTTAAAAGCATCAGCTTTGGTGGGAGGTGAAGAATTGAAGAGGCTAGGACTGGAACAAGGATAGCAAACACCTCATCTTACAAAGTGACTATGTACGTAACTTTGAATCCCAGCACTTGGGAGACAGAGGCAGGTAGACCCCCATGAGTTTGAGGCCAGCCTTGTCTACAGGGTGAGTTCCAGGACAGCCAGGACTGTTACACAGAGAAACCTTGTCTTGAAAAACAAAACAGCCGGGTGTGGTGGCGCATGCCTTTAATCCCAGCACTGGGGAGGCAAAGGCAGATGGATCACTGTGAGTTCGAGATCAGCCTGGTCTACAAAATGAGTCTAGGACAGTCAAGGCTGCACAGGGAAACCCTGTCTTGGAAAAAAAAAAAAAGAAAAACAAAACAAAAACAAAAGCACAAACACATAAACAACAACAAAGACAAACAAACAAAACCAAAGTGCCTGTGTTCACTCCAAAGCCCAGGGGCTGGCACTTAGTGGTGATGGTAATAAGAGGTTGAGCCTTAAGGGATAATTAGGTCATAAAAGCTCCTCTGGTTGTGAGGTTATTCACAAAGCCTTCAGTCTGCACCCAGCATGGGGCTTTCTTGTAATGTAAGGACAAAGTGCTCCTGCCCTTTGAATAACTCAGCAGTAAGATACCATCTTTGAAGCTGGAAGTGCCCTCACCAGAGAGTGGAGCATGATCGTGCCATGGGTTTGGACTCCCAGCACTATGAGAAATAAGTTTCTGTTCTTTATAGATTACTGGATCTCAAAGATCTTGTTATAGCAGTACAAATGGACTGAGAGTGGGAGACAGTCTTGTGTTTGTGGTGAGTAAAACAAGATACAGGCATTTACCAGAGATGGGAGGAGACAGATCCAGAGCCCTCCTAGGAGAAATGGAAGATAGGTAAATCATGGCTGCCACTAAAAATTAAGCCTAAAGCAGCAAATAGAGAAATTTTGATGGATGTATGATTGAGGGGTGTATTGGTGGCTGCATGAACAGCCACCAACAAAATAACACAACTGTCTCTAGAAGAGGTTGAGGGAGCAAAGAGTCTCCTCTAAGAGCATACATGAAGTTCTAAGACCTGAGAAGAATGCTGAGAGACCCACCAAGCTCCATCCCTGAGCTCTCACTGAGCACATGGCCCTCCCTCAGTGTTTCCTGTTTCCATTCGCTTCCAACCCATGAGAAGGTACGGTATGTTCACAGTCTCTTGGACATTCTCTACAGCAAGCTAGGTCACAGAACTCAGAATGTTAATGGTTTTAAAAATAGAAATGGCACATATGGCACACATTGTCTGAGCCTCCAGCAGGAGCTGGTACAAACCTTAGACTCCACATATTAGGAAAAAATCTAACCTAACATGCTCTGTGGGATACACAAAGAGAATACAGTGATCCTTTATGGATCTGGCTAGCTTCTGCCTGAAAAGTCTGATTTCATGCTCTTTGGATTTCAGAAACTCCAAAGGATTAGCTAGTTGTGGCTCCATTCTATAGATAACAAAATGGAGGTACCAAATGCTATCAACTACCCAAGGTCATGAAAGCAGAGAAACTAGTAATGCGAATGTGAGTCCACTAAATCCATAGCTCTTGACTGTAAAGCTATAATTCCAAGTAAATCAAAACAAAAGGAAAAGTAGCCAAAATAACATTCCCAAATGTTTCATTAAATGTCTATAGAACATATATTATGTCAATTTATTAGCTGTTCAATTCAATAGATGGAAAAATTACAGCACACTTAAAATTATTTATAGAAAATAATTTTAATGCACTTGGCAAATACCCCACAAGCATCATGTTAGCTGAATCACTTGAAGATATGTAATTTCCATGCAGAATTATAAAAATTAATTTTTAATGTTTAGCACCCACTATGTTCATGTAATAGAGCCAGGGTTACATTGTAGTAGTTTTGACAAGATTTGCTGTTAGCAATTCTAAAACTAACTATACCTAAGATCTGTAAATATATTAAGACTACTTTTGTAGGGGGCAATTACTGTTTATTAAAAGCCTCTATTCTCATTTAAAATGACACTACATATGATATTGAGATGTTTGTTTGTTTTTTATGATAAACTCTGCAGCAGAGGAAAGAATGGTGGATGTGCATGCCTATGTGTGGGAAAAGAGAAGTGCTGATCGAGGGGACAAAGTTCCTGCTGGGTGGGATCCCTAAACTCCACTGATCTTAGAGTGACTGTAGTCACTACAGCTGTTCTATATACGTGAAACTGAATGAGGGTAGATCTTAAATGTTCTCACCATAAAAACAATCAACTAGAAAAATCAGTAAAAAAGAAAAAAAAATAAAGTGATAGATGTGCCAATGAACTCGAATACTGTACATCATTTGCACAGTATACACCAGCATGAACCCCTGTGTAGGTATAAGGGTATTGTATAGTTTAAATTCTTATTTCCTGTCTAAATGTTGTATGAAATCCACTCCCCAATTGTTCCCCTATTATGTCACTAAAGCACTTTACAGCCAATCAATAAGCAGAGGAGAGAGTAGGGCAGGACTTCCTGCCAGCCAAGAGAGAAGCAGTTAGGAGAAAGCAGGGGCTTCACCATGGGAGAGGTCCAAGTAAGATCAGGAGGAAGGAGCTGGAACCAAGGAAAGCTACAAAGTGCAAGTATTGCTGGGAAGTTTGCTGGAAGTAAGACAAAATAGCATAGAGGATTAAGAACAGACTTAAACTGCTCAAGATTGTGTTGTAAAGCCTTGTATCATAAGAGAGTCTCAATTATTTGTGTGATAGCTGGGTGAAGAAATAAACTAAGAAGCTGGGTGTGGTGCTACATGCCTTTAATGCCAGCACTCAGGAGGCAGAAGCAAACAGATCTCTGTGAGTTAGTTCTAGGCCAGCTCTGTAGAGAGCAAGTCCAGGACAGCCAAACCTACACAGAGAAACTGTCTTGAAAAACCAAAACATAAAAGAAAGAAAGAAAGAAAGAAAGAAAGAAAGAAAGAAAGAAAGAAA
>OU015751.1:58858147-58873993 GCA_907169655.1 Acomys percivali
AAAGAAAGAAAGAAAGAAAGAAAGAAAGAAAGAAAGAAAGAAAGAAAGAAAGAAAGGAAGAAAGGAAGAAAGAAAGAAGCTAAGAGAAGCAAGTACAGTTTTATAAAAATAACTTGAACACCCCTGTACCCTGAAATTCATGTAAGTTTGTCACTATGACCCAAGGAAGGAAGAAGGATGGCTACTATAGAATTAAAGCCTTAGGAAATGAGAAAACTACAACTTCAGTATCTTTTACATTGATGTAATTATAACTGTAACTAGATGATTATATGGTATATGTTCACAAGTACATTTAGCTGCCTTATTGAATAAATCACATTAAATATTAATAAAATTACCTAACATAATGTGTTTGGTCTGTGGAAAAGTTAGTTTCTTTAGTTGGATGCTTTGGTTTTATTTGCTTTGTTTCCTCCCCTCCCCAGAAACATCCTAGAAACAGCAGTAGTAGGGGCTGTGCACATCTGTGCTCACTTATACTGCTTTCTAATAAGTCTTAATATCAGGTGGAGTATCTCCCAGTAATGGAAGATAAACTAGTGTTTTGCTCTTAAATTCTGTAAAGATGAAATTAAACTCTTGTTTTCTGGTAGACATAGGAACTGCTTCCATAGACGTATAACTCATTCTCAGTCCCTTACTACAATCAAGGACAGTGGTGTTACTGAAAGTGCCCATGCAAAAACAAGTAAGTGTGTAACAACATGGTAGTCACTCAAATGTTCACTCAAGAAAGAAATGTGGGGCTTTCCTGAATATCCTCCTACATTCAGGCCATCAATGATCCAGATGTGCCCACAGCTCTGCCTGAATCATGCCATAGCCTCACACCTCTCAGCTTTCCACTGTGCCTCTGATAAAGCCAAAGCCTTTCATGAGGTCTACAGTTGCTCTGCAGAAGCTCAGCTCTGACCTCAGCTTTGTCTCTGGGCCAGAATAGGCAGTGTCATGTCTTCCACAAACTCATACTCCCGACAGACATAAGTTTACCATCACTGCCTTTATAGTCAGGTCTTAGCCTGGTTGGTGTACCTTGACAGCTTACACTGCATGCCTGCCTCTGTGTGTGTATATGTATGTCTGTGTCTCCAAACCTATAATGTGTATATAGTGGTTAAAACACTTGTATCCAAGTTTATGCTACAAACAAGCATTATGGAAGATGATGGAGAGCATGTATTACAAGGACCTCATGAAATTATAATGGTTCTATCTGCAATGTTGGTATACTTCAGTGGCATCTTACTACAAAGCATTCCTCTGCATCAGCACTGATGTTAGTGGATTGATGCCACCAATCAAAATAGAGCACCTGCAATTCTGTGTGGAGCATCTTCCTGGAGAATGGTAGCAGATGACAGCAACTGGCTATGCACTTACTATCCTGACTTCATCTAAAGTCAGTGTGCTCTTTCTAAGTACAAAACAAATAAAGCCAGATGCTGTGTTGTGCTAACAGCTGCCTCACACATGCTGTGTTTACTTTGTCTCTTGATTGCATCAGACCACATAAAGGGGGAATTTACACCATCTAGATATGGTGTTCAAGGTACAGTAAAACAGCTGAGCACCAAGTTTCTCAACACTTGTTCTGCTGTTACGGGGCATGCGGTTCTACAAACAGTAATTGTGATGTCATAACTTTTTAACACCTAGATACAATCAAACAAGTTCAATTTCCACTATTTATTTATGTATGTTGCTAAGAAATAGAATAAAGAGCACAGCAACAGGAACGCAGGCATGGTGCTAGAGCAGAAGCTGAGAACTGACCACAGATTCACAAACAGGAATTAGAGATCGTTAACTGGGAATAACACTGGCTCTTGAAACCTCAAAGCTCACCCCTACTCCAACAATGCCACATGTCTTAATCCTTCCCAAACAACCACACCATCTGGGGACCAAGTATTCAAATTTATAAGTGTATGGGGGGCGGGCATTTTCATTCAAACCACCATATGGCCCAAAAGTGCTCATGATTTGTATGTGTATGTCATGTGCATATGTTTGTATATGTAATTTGGATGTAAGCTGTCTGTCGATGTGTGTGTATCTGTATGTTTATGAGTGTGAATGTTTTGTGTATGTTCTACATATTTTGTGTGTATGTATCTCCTTCAGTGTGAGTGCTATTTGTGTATGGTGTGTGTGTGTGTGTGTGTGTGTGTGTGTGTGTGTGTGTGTGCGCGTGCAGTGTATGTTAAGATGAACTGGAGGGTCCTACCTCCCATCATTCTTTCAGTTCTAAACCCTTCTAACTCTGACTCAAGATATCTGACATCCTATAGAATGTCATCACTCTCTTCATGAGAGTAGGAAATTTCCTATTGTCAGCTTGTTTAGAATATGTCCTCCAGTTGTTTGAAGAGTACAAAAAAAGTATCCATTTTATTTACCACCATATGCACTGCCCACCTGCATCCTTAAAGCATAATGGATGGACCGAGGTGAAATGTCTTCTATAGGGGCAGTTGTACAGATAGTGGTTTCTTCAGTTTATATTTTTTATTTAGTTAATTTTAAGAAAATAGGTTTTCATATCATTCTTGCTACTAACAAGACACTTCCATAACATTGAAGGTGGTGACTTTGTTGCACTGTCTCTAATGTAAAAAATGAAATGAAAAAGACCTGGTTATTGTCATTTTCTATCAGATTTTATACACAATATACCCAAATCAACATGCTTCTACAGTAGGTGAGAACTGTGTGCAGTTTGCTATCAAGCCTTGTGTTCTGTGTTTGTTTTTCACCATGTGTTTTCAAAATAAATTTAGATCCGTTCTTCTAACACCACATAGACCATCTGCAGCTCCACTGTTGCGAGTGGTCCCCAGGCCTGCTCATAAAAATGATTTCCTCAGAGACACTTTTCCTTCCTCTAGAAGATAATGGGAAAAGCCCTGCCAGGATGAGTTGGCCTTTTCAGAGAAGCTAGATAGAGACAAATCATTTATTACATATTTAATTGATTCATGTCCCAGTATATTTTCACAATTGTTCTGCCTTATTAAAATGTTATTATTGCTAAGCTTTGATAGGTTATAAACTAGATTTTATCATAGGTCTGTGAATATAGAAAAAACGGACCATATATTTTCATACATACATGAACGGTTTGATACTATCCATGGCCCAGGTGTCCACTAGGCGTCTTGGACTACTCGTCTCTCCAATAAAGCTGTCACTATATCTCTGTGTTATTTACCAGGAATCTTCTGGGTGGATTCTGGACTCTCTTGAATGGGACTGACGCGCTGATGTATCTCATTCACTCTGTTCACTGCATTTGAATCTGATATGGCCAGAAAAATCAAAGGAAGTGACTTGATAAGCCAGCACATATCAGTCCTTCCATCAATATCTGGTCAAACTAACCTTGAAAATATTCCAAGAGAGTGGAGGAAACACAGTCCTTAAGTCAGAATAAGCCCAGTTCATTTTTTTCCCCTTCTTTTATTTCTATTCTTAACATTCAAAGAGGGTTTCCAGACTTGAGGACTCTGAGTGAATTTTGACCTTCAAATTTTCAGATCAAACCTTCCAAACACAAAGTTGAAACTTTTCCATCATCCATGGGATTGTTAAAGCATAGAAGGTAATCCTTTCAGCTTATCCAGTCTAAAATGCTATCCATTGAAAAATTACTTTATATATAAAAAGGAACTCAAAGCCACACTTTAACTGCAGTTAGGAAAACATTTTAACATTGAGAGCAATTGTGCATGAAAATCACCTGTCTTGATTTTCTGTTTTTGGTTTTTGTATCTTTGTTTTTTAATAGAAGAAAATGGAAGATTTCTTAGTGTATGGAGGCCCATTATCATTTTTCCCTGGGTTATTTGTTTGGAGAGAGAAGCTGGTGTTTCACTGGTGAGTAATACATAAGACAATGGCACAGTGCCTTTACAGGAAATTGTAGGCTTCTCTACCCAAGCTCCTTCCTAGTGGAGTGTATCTTGTTCTCACTGCTCTGTGTGTCTCTTTCTCCTTTTACTCCTAGAGCCAGCGTGGACCCCTTCTGAGCAGGACGAGTGCTTATAAAGAGGCCATTCCCCTACTTCTGCCCTCAAATCTGCCTGAAAACTGAGTTATCTCCAGGCCAAAACCTCTTTTAAAAATAAAACTTTTAATTGATACTTTGTGAACTTCATATCATGTGTCCCAATCCCACTCATCTCCCTATCCTTCCATGTCTGCTCTCTACCCTTGCAAACCTCCTCAACTAAGAAAAAAAATGCTGGTGAGAATATGGAGAAAGGGGCACACTCCTCCATTGCTGGTGGGAGTGCAAACTTGCACAAACACTTTGGAAATCAATCTGGTACTTTCTCAGAAAACTGGGAATAGTTCTACCTCAAGAACCAGCTATACCACTCCTGGACATATACCCAAAAGATGCTCTGCCATACATCAAGGACATTTGCTCAACTATGTTCATAGCAGCTTTATTCATAATAGCCAGAAACTGGAAACAACCTATATGTCCCTCAATCAATGAATGTATAAAGAAACATTACATAATGGAATACTACTCAGCTATTAAAAACAAGGACATCATGAAATTTGTGGGCAAATGGATAGAACTAGAAAAGACCATCCTGAGTGAGGTAATCCAGACATACATGGTTTGAACTCACTTATAAGCAGATATATCACTTGTAGCCATATAGTTACAGGACAAACACTACAATTCACAGACCCAAAGAAGACCCAAGGGAGGATGATTAAATCTCACTCAGAAGAGGAAATAGAATAGGCAACAGAAGTGGTTGAAGAGAGGGAAGAAGGTAGGGAAAGGAATGCGGAGAGAAACAAGGATGGAGATCAGATCTGGGGAAATTAGGGGTGGGAGGACAGAGGACCTGCAGGAATAAGACAAACTGTGGGCAGAGGGATCTCTGTGACAAACTGGAAACTAAGAACAGGATAAGCTTCTGGGAGGACATGGGGATGACTCTAGCTGAGATTCCTAGTAGCAGGGATCATGTAGACTGAAGAGACTGAAGAGTCCCTCTAACTAAACAGGACTTCTAGTGGAGGGAGGGGAGCACCAACCCACACACCCACAAAAACTTCTACCCAAAATTTACCCTTCACTAGTGGCTACATCAGCTCTTCTGAGTCATCTAAAGTTCCTAACCATTCTCTTTCTCATCACTATTGTGCTGAGAAAAAAAATAATAAGAAGCCGACCTGCAATCATAGAGTAGGCAGAACTGGGGCTCCTTTTCCAGAGTTACTTAGAGACAACCACTCCTGCTTCTGAGTCAGGGGTCACAGTCAGGTCTAGGCCTCCATGATCAAATGGTCTCACAGACCTCCAGACTGCATGAGTGTTGGGTTTTATTAATCAGAACTTCCTCTTGGTTCCTCTCTAGACATCAGAGAGAATACAGTCCCAAATATTCAGATACTCTAGTCGCTTTCCCAAATGATTCTCAGAGCATTTTCATTTTACCCATTCTCTTGACACCTGCTGTTCCTATCTGTTTTCAGTTCTGCTTGCCTCCAGCTCCAAATGCAGGTGCTAACATCTCAGCCACCATCTACCATTCCACTTGGCAGAACATCTTTTCTTCAAATTAGCAGTGGATTTGGAGTTTGGTTATGCATCTGGTTTTGATTAGAGCCTATTGGATAGATGAATATAGCTGACCCAACGCTGGGAAGAAAATGGTTGTGGATTCTCAAAATTTAGTCCCTCTGCACTTTCTAGAGCTAATTCCTATCAAAGTATCTGTGTTTAGATGCTTTGAGTCTGTCTAGATCTTAGATCCTAGAGCCACCAGACAACGGATTTCCTATGGGCTTATGAGATACTTGTGTCTGAGGCTGTCTTACAGAATCTTTATGAGGATGGAAGTTGAAGCCCTCCCCACCTCTCTTTAATATTCATTCATGGTCTTGGGTGATACAAAGAGAAGTAGAGATTTGGCCACTATCCAGCTGATTCAGTTAATAGTTAATACAGACAGATTACCTGAATAATTTAGGCAGCAGAGAAGATGTTTATAGACACAAAGCTACACCATCTTGTTAGTTCCACAGATTTATTGAGCTAAATGGCATGATGTCAACACTCCATTTATGTTATGCTGTGATGTCATAGTGCCCGGCACTGGCCAAGCCCAGGTTACTTGAGGTTAGTACAAACACTAAGAGTTTGAGGTTTGTTTTGTTTTAATCCCACAACTAAAATTAAGGCAGAGTTTCCTTTCTGCCAGAATCTGTATGTCTCTATGTGTATGTCAGGGGTTTTCAAACTGAATCTCACTCATAAAATCCTTCCTGTTGATGGAATTTTAGGGAAAAGCCCAAGAGGTTAGGGAATGTTGGCTCCTCTTGGCCACACACAAACCAATGTCTTATTTCACAGTAATACACATTTTGAAATGGACTAATCTCTAGGAAATTTGTCACTGACCAAAGACCATGGGGCAGTTTGTCCTTGACCCAATCCTTCCATGCAGTTTGTGTGGATCAGGAAGAGCAAGAAAGAAAATGGATGACACCAACTCAGTGAGGCCCATCAGGAAATTTGATTCACAAAGAAATTTTGATGATGGGCATGAGACAGGGGAGCCACTGCGGTTGTTCAAGGGATTCAGGCTGCAACTATCCCTAAGCCTGGGATTAGCATAGATGTGGGAAGGGGGCAATTGACTGAGAATTAATGTCATTGAAGAATGCCCTTTTCTCTTTCCTTCACTTTCCTTCCCATTTCCTGATGGGTTCCCCATTGGCTAAACAAGGCCACATTCCAGGGAGAATAAAAGCTACTGAGTCTACACAGTCATGTTTTACTGGCAAGCCAGCAGAATGGCTGTGCAGAAAGGACAGACCAGTTTCTGTCTGTACTTGTTCTTTCTTCCCCTTCAATCCCTGACATAGCCACACAAAGATGTATAGTACTAAATTATTCCCATGGTGTCCTAACAGGCCTCCCTACACCCATCTTTCTATCACCCCATTGTGAAATCAATTGTCCTCCACCATTGCAGAAGGACAAGGTTGGAAAGCTTGTCATTGTTTCTCTTATGACACCTGACCCTGCAGAACATCTTCACCTGTAACAATACACAATATTGTTTACAAATGTACATAGTCTTTTTTTTTTTTTTTTATGTACATAGTCTTAATGGAAGACAACTTTAGTTCTGTAGACCTCGACAGTTTGACAAGTCCTCCAAATTTGAGCTAAAAATAAACTTCAGAACTTCTGTTCATTAATTTTAGCTATAAGGTTGCAGAGAAAGTCCATTCTCTCTTCTACACAAGAGCCAATGTCCTCTATAACTTAATGCCCGGATACCTAGTGGCTACCTGAAGGGATGTTCCTGCCTGTCCTTCTGTTGTGTGATAGCAGTCGGCAGATGCAACAGCTTTGCATTCTGCAAATGGGCCAGCTGACTCCCTGTGGCTTTGATTTGATGTTCTTGGCATACAGAAAGCCCATAACAGGTATCATTAATGAATGAATATATCCTGCCAGCGATTTCCTCTTGGTAGTAGCTTCCTATTTCAATTATTGAAGAAGCTAAGTAATATGCAGCTGCAACCCAAGGCTCTTGCTGCGTTATTAAACACCGAGGTTCGTTATCCTTAGTGTTATCCTGGACTCTAGGGAATACACTGTTAACTTTTTTTCAAATCAAGTAAAAATCTCAGAAATATTGCAAGAGTGAAAGCCAGACTGGTGGCTTATACAACAGAAATTTACTGTGTCACTGTTACAGTGACTTTCTAGCCCCAAATCATCACATCAAAAGGTTTGGTATCTCTGGGTCTATACTACTTACTTTTGCCAGGGCTGTGACAAAATGCCTGGAAAAGCAAACAAAGGGAAGAAGGGCTTATTTTGTCTTACAGTTTGAGAGTACAGTCCATCATGGTGAGGGAGGTGGGATAGCTAGAGGATGAAGCAGCTGGTCATGTTGGGTCTGCATCAGAAAGCAAAAAGTGCTGACCACACTGGCCAGCTCTCTCTATCCCTTTTATTCAGTTCAAGACCTTAGTTTATAGAAAGGTGGCCACGTCCATGGTGAATCTTCTCTGCTCAGTTATACCTCTTTGTCTGTGGAAAGGCCCTTATGGATAAGCCTAGATGTCTATGTTGCAGGTGCCTGGTGAGCAGTCGAGATAACTATCACAGAGGCCTCTCCCCTCAGTGTTTAGTAGCCTGTCTTCCCCCTGCTTGTCTCTGTTGTAATCTCCTTTTCTTATAAAGGCACCAGCCACATTCTAGGCCAGACAGAGTGGTGCACATGCTTAATCCCAGAACCTGAGAGGCATAGGCAGGTTTAGTTGTGTGAGTTGGAAGCCAGTCTGGTCTATCTAATGAGTTTGGGGCCAAACAGAGCTACAGAGTGAGAATTTGTTCCAACAAAACAAAACAGAAAACAATGCCCACATTTTACCTTATTTACCTGTTACCTCTAAATAAAGCAACACTGAGGGACTAAAGGTTATGTGGACTTTAACATAAGTTGCAGTCAGAAAGAAGGGACAAGTCATCTTATAACCAGGTCATTCTCTGTCCTGGTCTCTATGTGGGAGTGCCTTCTAAAACATCAGCCATAAAAGTAGCCAGCAGATGTCTGCTTGGTCTCATGTAAGGATGAGGAGCTTGCCCTTTATGGGAGCCCATTTCTTTGTTGTAAACTTCAGAGTTTTTGCTTATGTTGAGTTGAATAAAATTTGCCTATCACCACATTCTCTTTTACCACGTCCATGTTCCAGGCATGGCCAAGATAGATCTGGTCCGCCTTGCATGTGTTCTTCTGTATTTCTCAGCAGACATGCTTTGCAAACATCTCCAACTGTGAGTGCCACATGCTGATGATTTTAGGTCCCAACTCACAACTGCTCAGCACAGAAAAGCCTGTGAAGACTTTCCCACACAAAACAGAGCGGCCAGTTACCGGAAGAACAGACTCCTCCACTCCCCTGTTCTGCCAGAGTGGCTGCTATTGGAAATGGCCCTTTTTCTCCCACACATCCACCGCGGAAATGTAGTCTGTTCCAAAATCCCACACAAAAATTCAGAATCTCCACCTCCCTGTTTGCCAGTACTTTAATGGGGCTTTAACATTGATGCAGGCTGAATCAATCCCAGGAAGTTACACTTATTCCTTAGCAATGTAACAAACACCTGACACACAGCTCTGTTCTTTAGTATGGAGCATTACTAATGAGCTCGTGCAGCAAGAGCCATGGTTGATATAAAGCTGGGCACATCTTATCACTTGGGGTGTTATGATTAGACTCAACCCAGTCTTCATGGCTGCAGGCATGCTGAAAATATGGTTAATCTGATCTTTATTAACGTCACATAAAAATTCCCTCCACAGACACTTACTAACTCTTTATATCATGACAGTTTAGATGTTTTTAATTGAGAACCCAAGGTGGATCTGACTTAAAAGCATTATTCCTTTAAAAAAAAAAGTAGCCTTCATGATAGCAGAAGGTACCACGAAAACTTCTAAGAGAGGAAGAAACCTACAATCCTACCTGGCTAGGATGCCATGAACAGCAACAATGACCAGCATGGCATGATAACCCTAAGGGTACAACAATGGCTTATATCTTGGACATAACAATAGCTCTCTAAGTGGACGTAAAGCTGAATTAACAGGAGAGAAATCATGCCTGGTACTGGAAACCTAGGCAACTACCCATAACCACTGAAGTCATGAATCTTAGAAGAGAAGCTACAAACAACACTTTACTAAGCTGAACCAGCAAAATTCTCATCTGCATCTAAATATTTGTCCCTATAACACAAATACATTTAACATTTATCTTTATCAAAGAAAATCTTTTTCAAAAGAAAGAGAGCACTATAGAGAACCACAATCAATTGGAATGCAAAGAACAAGTGATTGTGGAGTGTCCAGCTACAACACAACGTCTGCACTAAGGCTCATAGAGCACTGTGAAAAAGGACTTGGAAAATTGTAAGAGCCAGAGGACCAGAAAATCTGCTATGAATTGTGCCTCCTAGAAATGACACAGGAACTCAACACTATGACTACCTAACAAGACCTGAACAATTACAACACCAATAGACATGCTAAACTGGAAATCTCATTGGGCCACACCCAAGACAAAGAACAATAGGCAACTATAGACTTGACGCAAGAGGGGGAAATATTCTTCCCCTAATTGGTTATCCAATACCACATGGTCATCCCTGAAATCACATACATAAACATAAAACTATGAAGACTTTAGCAGATTGTATCTATATACTTAGGCAAATATTTGGGGGCATGAAGGGGAAGGGAGGGAGGGAGAGAGAGAGAGAGAGAGAGAGAGAGAGAGAGAGAGAGAGAGAGAGAATGTTTTCTAGAGAAGCTAGGAGAAGGGGGTAGGTATATGGGTAAAAGGGACAAAAGGGAAGGGGGAAGTTATGTGACTATATTTTAATTTAACAAAACTAAGAAGTTCCAGGGGCTCTCCACTCCCTTCTGAAGCCAGGCTATAGTGCTCACAGGGCATCAATCCCTCTTTGAGATGAAAATATTAAATGTGTACTGACTATGTGAAGACTTCCTTCTTGCTGTTATTCTCTAAACAAGCATCTAACACCTACTTACATTGTACTGTGTATTATAGAGTGACATAAAGACTGCAGAACACTACACATTAGTTGCTCCCAATTCACAGGGCACCTTTTATGGTTTGAATTCTGAGGATCATATGGTAGAGGCTTGGTTGCCAGCCTGGTATTACTGGAATCCTATGCTTGACGGGGACGCAATGGCCCTACCTCTCCTTTCTTTCTCTTTGCTTCCCAGCAACTATGATGGGCATAGCTTCCTTGATCGCATGGTTCACATCAACGTGCACTGCTTTGCCCCGGGCCCCAAGGCAAGAGACTGAGACGTCTGAAACCATGAAGAAGAAAAAAACTATTCCTCCTCTCTCCCATTGATTCTCACACAGCAGTCACTGAAAGCACAGGACGAGGGCATCTGTCAATGCCTTTAGAGACCCAGAACCAGTCTCTGTGGTTACCTGTGACTGCATCCATTTAGCTACCAACCTGTTGCCATTTCCAGATGTTCCTTTTCCACCTCATTCCTGACTCTGCTCTCTGGGAAGCTGCTCATGTTAGACTTGGGCTTCCTCATACTGTGACTTGGGCTAGGTTAAACCAATGTGAAGAAACACAAAGAGATTTGCAGGTGGGGGCACAGAGTGGGTTTGTCCTTTGAGCAAGGCGGGATATGTATTTTTAACCTTTCCATGCTTGGAGCTTTGTTTCTAGCAGTCCTTATATTGCTCTGACACTCTATCCTGGTCCCTCCTTTAGGGTACCTTTCCTGGGCTCCTGAGTGTCTCTTTCCTTGCTCCTTCCTTTCACAGATCATGGCTGAAGGACATCTCTCTGCTCACAGTCTCTATACCTTAGTGTCCCTGATGAGTTCCCCAGAGCCACAGTCAATCTCTGAATCACCAGGGCTCTTGGCTGCCTGACTGGGATTCTGTTTCCTTCCAGATCCCATATTTTAATTCCTTTCTCTGTCCTTGGACTCCAGTGAAATCTCAGAAGCCAGTTCTGACCGCTCCTCAGAATCACTAAACAAAAGCTTACATACTACCATGTGGGCCTGACCCTCGGAGGCCCTGTGGGAAGAACACAATGCTGGGTCCACATATGTTTGTAGCTAGGTAGGAAGCCTGAGCCTAGGTACTCCCCTCTCCAAAGTTCCCAGGTACAATTCAGCCACAACTAAATGCCACTGTCCTAAATACCACCCTCCCTGCCACGTTGTCTTAGCATGATTGCCCTATTCTGTAGAATATGCTATTGTTCCCTTTTTTGACATATCATGAAGTCTCACCTCAGAGCTCACTGACTTTTGGAGCTTTCCATTCCTGAAGCCAACCAGGGATGGAATCTCAGACCCTTCAAGACTGTGTCACTTACTCTCCCCGTGACATCTTCTTTCCTCACCTGACTAAGGCCTGTGTTGTTACTGCCGAATGGCCATGCCAGATACCATCTGCTTCTCCTATGTTTTCCCAAATCACATAGGAAGCAGGAAGAACAAACATGGGTGACACTGGTTGAAAGTCTCTAATGCACCATGGTATGACCTTTCATCACTCTTCAGAATTAAAGCCTCTGGCATCTAGTCCACTTCAAATTCTGAAGCTTCCCTGCTTACATCTCTCTAGCTGTAATGCCGACATCCCTTTAAAGTGCTTGGTAGAAAATCATTCCTAGAATTATGTTGTAGGGCAGAAATATTCTGTTTGGCTCTTACATCTGAGTATTCATTAATTGCTACAAATCACAATCAATAGATACAAATGTATTCAAAACAAACCAATAATTTCCGTCAAAGCCCTAATTTCAGGATGTAAGGCAAATGCCCAGGAATGTCCATATAAAATGTAAAAAAAATAAATAAACTGATTGATTTTGAGAAAGGAAGTATCATGACAACATCCTTCTATGGTCTACAGCTATCACTCTTCTAAGTTCAACTGTGAGTCAAACAGCTCCACATTCCTTTTCTTCCCTAGCATTTAGCATCTAGTCATGCTTGAATCAGAGTCTGTGGCCTAGGCTCTCATCCTTTAGCCAAAATGAACTAATATGCTATGGAAACAAATGATGCTGTTGCCTTTCCCATGATAGTCTCTGTGCTTTGCTCATATGTCACATATGTTCCGCATTCACTGCATTAGGCACCAGCAGCTGGGAGATGTGCTTTTATTTTCTGCATAATTAAGAAAGTAAAGACAAAAGAAAAACCTCTGATAATCTGTGGCCAGCTGTCCTGTAGAAAGTGATATTGATTGTAATGTGCATCACTACTCCAGTATTGTTAAGATATAAAGCCACGTGTCCTTTGGTTTTGTGAAATGTGTTACCCATTGATCCTTTCTGGCCACCATGTCTGTCCCAAGGGACTGAGAACCTTAGCAATGATCCTTAGTAGCAGTGACTGCTATTGTTTCTTTGTTGTGTAGCCATTATATTTGATTGGATGACTGCACTGAAGACCTATTTCTGTTCTTTAGGATGTAGGTTTTCATCAACACAGAAGCCATAGTGGTATATGCTTGTAGCATAGGAAAGAGATTGGAGGGGTTGTGTTTGAAATGGCCAAGTTCGTTGGCAACATCTGAAACAGCCAATTACTTTCAAGATGGAGGCTAAAGTTATTGCCAGTATAAGACAAGTTCATAGTGCTACAGATTTCCAGATGCTACATCATTTCTCACTTAAATGGGATTAATAAATAATAATATATTTACACTTATGCTACCCATATGCCCAAATTAATTAGGCACAGTCATTCTCATATAGAGTCTTTTTCTATGCAGAATATAGAATTTGTTTTCAATGCCTGTATTTTTCCTTATATGACTTCCCACTAGTTCTAAATGCTCTCTCTCTCTCTCTCTCTCTCTCTCTCTCTCTCTCTCTCTCTCTCTCTCTCTCTTTCTCTCTCCCTCTCCCCCTCCCTCAAAAAATGGTTATGTGTTTTCTATGATCTAAAATAGAAAGGTCATCTGCAAACAGAGCTAGATGCCTGACTATTCTCAGCAACACACTGTCCTGGCTGCAGCAGAGGCTGTGGCAGTCTTCAATTTGTCTCCTTTCTGTTTGGAGAAAGGAGATTTGCTTTGATGTTGCGTTACCTCAAACTGTTTAATTTGATTTCTTCACGGCTGCTTATTTGAAGAAGAGTATAGGATCTTGTAAATGGAGTTCATCTTTTTTTTTCATGCAGTATGAACTGTGCGCCATGGCCAAGAGTCTGACCTTACTCAGCCCTGTCCTAGCTGAGTGCCATGAGAGTACCCACATTAGCCTGAGCTTCATCATCTGTATAAGTGACAGCAGGCATTGTCTAACTGCACTTTTGCAAATTTAAAACTGGATATAAAACATACATATCGTTACTAATGCCTATCATCATGTTTTGTGGTTAATTTTTAAATTATCCTACAAGGGGCTAGAGTGATGGCTCAGTGGTTAAGAGTACTGGCTATTATTCCAGATGACCTGGGGTCAATTCCCAGCACCCATATGGCCATCTGTAACACTAGTTCCAGAGGATCCAACATCCTCATATGCATACAAAACACCAATGCACATAAAATTAAAATAAAAAATTAGCATATAAAGTAATGGGTTTCATTATGACATTTTCAAACATATTCTATTCTACTTTGCCTATATTTGTTACATATAATTCAAATATTAGTATTCACATAAATATAGACATGCATTCATCTGTAATTCCCATTAACTACAGATAATTAGGAATAGTCATACACAACTTAAATGCATCTAGTCTTTGATCTAGTAATTCTGTTTACAGAACCTTACATGGCATGTATGTATGTACAGTAATACACAGGTGTGTGGAAAGATTTGATGTACTTCTGTATGTGAGAAAGAAAAACACTGGAAAGAAAATACAAATATCATTGGAGAAAAGCCTAGAAAAGACAGATGCCTTTTGTATGCTCATACTTCCCACTGAATAGGGTGTTTGGGTAAGTAGAGAAGAAATGTGGGTGACTGCTACATGTGGTGAGGAATTAACATATATGAGCTACTTCAAAAGTACAATAGAGTAGCAGAGAAATGTATTACACAGACATTATCACTTATCAAATTACTGAGACTCTTCAAGACAGTAATAGTGTTGGACACATGGGATGATATTTTGATGGAAATTGAAACTGCACAGTCATTTTAGATTCTATTTTAACAATAAGTATCAAACATACTCACTTTTTAATTATTTTTGCAGATTTTATTTTTTATTGAAAGTAGATTCTTCTCTCATGCACTATATCACAACCACATTTTCCCCTCCATCCACTCCTCCCAGCTCCCCCTACCTTCCTCTTCCTGAGATCTACTCTTCCTCCCTTTCTTCTTCAAAAAAGAGCAGGCCTCCGAAAGACAACAACCAACCCTCAGACTGAGGTTGAACAAGGCAACCCAATGGCAGGAAAAAAATCCTGAGAACAAGCAAAAGAATCAGAAGTGAACCTGCTCCCACTACTAGGAGTCTCACAAATCCACCAAGCTAACAACTAAAACACGTACAGAGGACATGGTGTGGATCCCTGTGCTTGCTGCTTCGGTCTCTGTGAGCCCTGCTTAGTGTTATGCTGGTGTCTTCCATCCTCTCTGACTTCATGTGGGAGTGGACAAATACTGTTTGGTTTAATTTGAGTGGGAACTCATACCCTGTATTACCTGGATAGCCAGGAACTGGAGACTGTTTGGCACAGGGATCTAGGCTAGAACCTAGTATGACTGGTAAAAAAAAAATCAATAAAATGATTCATAATGATATTCTGCTATACTTATAAATAGATTCCTTGTCCAGTCATCATTAGAGACCTACAGCCGGACATTATGCTGAGAGAGTCCAAATTAGAGGGCTTTATCAAGTCTCTCCCCTTGGAACTTAGGGAGCGGCACGAAAGCAGGGGAGGAAAAATTGTAGAAGTCAAACATACTCAATTTTGAGTCCCCTCTGTCATGACACTTGCATCTTCGTCTTCAGAATATATCCTGAAGAAACAAATCAAAGTGAACTCAGAGATGTGTGCCTTGACATAGTATTTGTAAGAGAAAGAACTTACCAATTTCAAAGCTCAAGGAGCAATTGGTTCAGTGAGTTATTGGGAACACATCCCCTTCTTAAAATGATGCTAAAAATAGTATTTGGCAACAGGAGGAATGGAGAGGGGGGGGGAGGAGGAGAGGGAGAGGGAGAGACAGAGCCAGAGACAGAGTCAGAGACAGAGACAGAGACAGAGACAGAGACAGAGACAGAGACAGAG
>OU015751.1:58874716-58886259 GCA_907169655.1 Acomys percivali
AGGGAAGGGAAGTCTGTACAGCCAGCCATGTGCCGGTGAGAAAGCAAGGCTGGGACACCAGGGAGTGTCTGAAGTACTCACTGCCTTTGCCAAAGAGTTTTCTCAGTCTGAGTCGGAAAGCTGGGAGAGTACCCTTCTGGCACAGCTTTTACAAACAATTTGTCAGTAAAATCATAGACCAGCCAGACCCCCACAGACTCCATGGTAAGGAACAGAATCTGCTGCTAAATATATGAAAAGTGTTGCCTAAACAGCATAGGGGGAAAATGAATGACCAAATTCCTGCTGCCTTTCAATGGCCTCCTCTGTTTCAGAGACACTGGAAAAACATCTGTGCCTCTTGCTTGATGTGCTCATGTGTGCTTCATGACTACTGCTTTCATTCCAACACTATTCCCCCTCCTCGGGGCTATTTCCTTCTGTTATCTGCTTGCAGTGTATATTTAATGGGCCTGATGGACAGGTGCCAGAGTTGGGGATGGGTTAAATCTCATGTCACTTAGTAACTTGGAAATAGGTAAATGCAGCCTCTTTCCTGTCTCTGCCTTTATCTAGCAAACCCCTAAGGGGAGTTCATTTGAGTTTTGTCTTCTGTTTTTCCTTGCAGTTAAATATATGTTAAATACACTAGCCATCTTAGTCAAGGGTGCAGTTCAGTGACACATCTTCTCAGACAGAAACCCCAGATCCATTAAACACTAACAAAACCTGCCTCTAACAAACCACTAATTCTCTACACAATAACTACGCTCTCTTGAGCTCCAACAACCATCACACTTACTGTTTCTGTGAATTTGACTGTTCTAGGAACTACATGTACATGAAATGACACAGTATGTGTCACTTTGGGACTGGTTTGTTTCACTTAAATAATAACAAATTCATGTATAAGAGAATTTCATTTAAAATACTAGACTTTCCACATAAGACCTTCATTCCTTTTCAGTTTGCATACTTCATTGTCATGTGTCATGGTTTTTTCTTTATTTTTTATCTGTGTGTCTATCCCTGAACATTTGGTATCTTGGTTAGGGTTACTATTGCTGTGATGAAACACCATGACCAAAAGTAAGCCAGGGAGAAAAGGGTTAATTTGGCTTATGTTTCTACATCATGATAATGGCCTGAGTCCATCATCAAAGGAAGAGGTCAAGGAGGGATGTTGCTTACTGGATTGCTCCCATGGCTTGTTCAGTCTGTTTTTTTTTTTTTTTTTTTTTGTTTAGAATCCAGACTTGCTAGCTGAAGGATGATATAACCCACAGTGGTTTAGGCTCTCCCCTATCAATAACTAATTAAGAAAATCCCCTAAAGGCTTGCCTACAAACCAGTTTTATGGAGGAAATTTCTCGATCAAGTTCGCTCTTGTGTCAAGTTGGCATAAACCATCCATCACACGTGGGCTATTTCCATTCTCTGGGGATTGAGAAGGCAGCCTGCTGCAGTATTAGGAGAGGCTTGAGAAGAGACAGATAAGAATTGTAATAGCATCTACACAGCTCCTTGGGGGTAACTGGTGTTTAACCAATGGCATGGAAATGACATTGCTCCCAGGGCTGTAGAGAAGGGATGCAGGAACATTCCTGGACATCTGTTCTCAGTCACTATTTTACTCATCGCTGGGCTGAGTCCCAACTTCTTTAGAAGTTATCATAGGAAAGGATTATCTGGGTCTTCCACATGGCTTTGTGCAACATGAACGAAGACCAGATTCTGTTGGAAACAAATCACAGAGACATCAATATCTGCTACCCCAAGACACTGACAGCATTCGCTGGTGATTTAATTCCAAGTCTTCTGTGTCCTTAATGTCCTGGTCTTAGGCCAAATGCCATTGTGGTTTGGATGGACATTCTCTTTTAAAAGACACTGTCAATATAGAATTACAGACTTCTATCCTGTGGTCTTGTCAAACAGCAATCCATGTCAAAGCTCAGAATCCAATTTTTTCTAAAGCAGCTTCTTGCTTGTTGGAGTATGGATTATTCTTAGAACATTGACTCTTCAAAAGAGCTCAAAATTATTATATAAGCAAGGTGCATGCTGAGACCAAGATCTGGAGCAGCAGAGACCCACTGATTCATCTCTGGACAATCTACACTGCCTTTGTAGTTACTCAAAAAGATGTCACTGAAGAGGTGTTGTTGTTGATATAAGGTAAATCTCTCAAGGACTGAATACTCCTGCTGTAGCACAAACACCATAAAGACTAAATACTAGCACTATAAGCAAAGGTAGGTCAGGCAATATCCTCATTTCTTAGAGTTATAGTTGCTTCAAAACTGTACTGTGAGTTTCACAAAGACAACACAGTTAATAGTGATCTCAATTTTAATTTAGTAAATACCCTCTCTTCTTCCTTCCCTAATGAACTGTCACTTTCTGCAGGAGATGACTTTGGATCTTTGACATTTGTTGAATGGGGTCTGCCCACAGTCTTTCTCTATGCTGACTTGTAGAGAAAATTTAATCCAGAAACATGGTTTCTCTGGCAAGGGATCATATTCAAAGACCTTCTAGGTCTGTGTGATCCAGCTGGAATGACATACATTTAATTCCTCTGGCTGGAATATAGACACACCCTTATTATACACCTTTAATCCCAAACACTGAAGGTAAAGGTAGTTTGTAGAAGGAAGCAGCCATGTTTAAAAGTGACTTCTATTTAAGGGCAGACAAAGTAGGGAATCAGAGAAAGATTTGACAGAATAGGATACACCCAACTCTCATGAGAACAGAAAGGAAGAAAAAGTGGAGTTAGTAGAGCAGCACAGGGGTGGGGGACAGTTTTACTTGGGAGAGTTTACACAGACAGATTGAAGAGTCAACAAGCTAGACACAGATGAAGACAGAAAGAGCCAGAAAATGAGAAGGAGCCAGAAGAATAGAACAGATTGCTACAGGTAGTTTGAGGCCAAGCAGAGCAATTCAGTCAGAAATGAGAGAAGCCAGTTTGATTCAGTAAGCTTGGAAAGGAGTTTGAGCCAGAACAGCTGCATTGAACCAGCCAGCCAAAGTTCAGAAAGAGCTAGAAAGGATGAGCTTATTCAGCAGCAAGTCTCAAAGGCTGAAATATTCTAGGCCTAGGTTAGCGGATGGATGCTGGAAGCTGAAGCCTTCAAGATTCATGTTAACAAAAGATTAGATTGTACACAAGCTAGAAGCTTCCAGGCCTAGCCTTAGGGATAGATGGAACAGAAAGAGAAATGCTCTGGGATTAGCCCAAGCTGTGTATTTTCACAGCTTGGGCACAGTTCTCATCTCATCCACTTCTCTGAGGAAATAAAAGTTGTGTTTACACTGACCCAGGCTGAAATCTCTGGGCAATGTTGCATGCATGGAGCTCCAGGCAGATAGATCCCTAGGCAAAGGAAATAATGATCAGCAATTCCTGATGTAGCCATCAGATCCATGTTATTTGCTGACAGCCTCTTGAACATGAGGAATAAGACAGAGGACTTCAAATATTTGAACATGGGGCTGGAGAGATGGCTCAGCGGTTGAGAGCACCGTCTGCTCTTCCAGAGGTCCTGAGTTCAATTCCCAGCAACCACATGGTGGCTCACAACCATCTATCATGAGATCTGGTGCCCTCTTCTGGTGTGCAGGTGTACATGCAGGCAGAACACTGTATATATATAAAAAAAAAACAAATATTTGAACATGATTCAGTGGCAATTTTCAGTGGGTTGGATGTCAGTAGTAGTAGTAGTAGTAGTAGTAAAAAAAGAATCTGAGACCTTGTCATTTCAAAGCCTTACATGTCTGACTGAAGTCCTTGAGGAAATATACTAAAACTTCCCAAAGAAACTGCTGGCTTTAGCTGGGCAGTGGTGATGCACGCCTTTAATCCGAGAACTCGGGAGGCAGAGGCAGGCAGATTGCTATGAGTTTGAGGCTGGTCTGGTCTACAAAGTTAGTCCAGGACAGCCAAGACAGAGAGACCCTGCCTTGAGGGGAAAAGAAAAAGAAAAAGAAGAAGAAACTGCTGGCTTTGACATGCCCAGTCTTCAGCACAATGACTCGCGATGTTGACTTGCCCAGGCTGCTGGTGCCACCATGGCAAGACATGACTTAGCAAGGTGATTGGCAAAGAGTATAGCAATGGAACTAAGGCTAGTACCACCCAGGGCACAGAGATTGGAGAAAAGCTCTTCTGTATATAACGTCTATACTGGTGGTCCTGTTGCTGCTGTCACTTCCAGGAATGCTTAGTGTCTTCCACACTAATGTCACTATGAGTGTGATCATCATACCAGAAGGGCAATAATAGATGCTTAGGTCACAGTGAATTAAGACCTTTGCTTGGGTGACTCAGCTGCAGCTACTTGTATAGTTAGATTGGGGTGCCTGCTGATAGGAGCACTCCCAGCCCCCAGGAGACAGTGCTCTGAGCAGATAAACACTCTGGAAAGGCAGGCCCAGGCAGCAGACGCTCAGAACTCTCCCAGTTCCTGACTGATTTGGCTTGAATATGATCACTCCCCTCTGTGTCTTTTGCTTCTGGCAGGAGAAGGAGAGTGACTCTTGCTATCCCCATCCCCTAAAACTCTTGTATAAATACACTGTGTGCAGAATAATTCTCTGTAACTTTTAACTGCTGTCACATACATATTGAGAGAACTAGGGTCAAAGCATATTTGATACACAGTATTTTACAATCCACTTCCATGCAGGTGGTTATATCAGTCACACTTTACTTCTATCGGTAACAATTTACTGAGGATGTAGTCTGTCCTCTGACACACACACACACACACCAAATGTCAAAGGGAAGAGAAAGACAGAGAAAGGGAGGATAATGTGTGTATTTTTCATTATCTCTGCTTTTATAAATACAGAGATGTGAACATTTTAAAAAGGTTCTACCCACTTTTTTTTTAAGGCACTACTTGGGCTGGAGAGAGGTTAAGACCACTGCCTGCTCTTCCAAAGGTCCTGAGTTCAATTCCCAGCAACCACATGTTGGCTCACAACCATCTATAATGAGATCTGGTGCCCTCTTCTGGCATACAGATGTACATGCAGGCAAAACACTGTATACTTAATAAATAAATAAATCTTTTTTTTAAAAAGTGTACAACTTAAAAAACAAACAAACAAACAAACAAAACAAAAACAAAAACAAAAAAAACTGAGTAAACTAACCTGAGCCCATGGGGCTCACAAAGACTGAATCACTAACCAAAAAGTATGCATGGGCTGGACCTAACCACCCTACAGATATGTAGCAGTTGTACAGCTTGGGCATCATGTATGTCCCCTAACAATGGAAGTAAGGGCCATCTTTGACTCTGTTGCCTGCCTTTGGGTCCCTTTTACTTAGCTGGGCTTCCTTGTCTGGCCTCAGTGGGAGAGTATGTGCTGTGACTTGAGCTGGCAGGGTGGGTTGGAACCCCTTGGGTGCCTCCCCTAATCTGAGAAGGAGAGAGTGGCATGGGGGCAGGGTGTGAGGGTGAGACTGGGAAGAGAAAAAGGAGGGGGTGCTATCAGGCTGCAAAATGATGAAATAAACAAGTAAATGAATAAATTAACAAAAGAATAGAAAGTGAAGTTGTTGTGGAGAAGACAACAGGCAGTCACGCACAGCTGGGGTGCAGGAATAACTTTTGATGCTCTGAAGCTTAGCCGGGCAATGACAGTTCATAGCAGAGGAATGATGGGTAATAACCATCAGTTATGTTTTTCAAAACCCAAGGTAGGATTTGAACACTCCCAACACAGAGAAATGATCACCATCTGCAGTGATGGATAAGCTAGACATCCTTACTTAGCATCATTTATCATACACGTTGATAGAAATATTCACTGTGCCTAGTAAATATTCACAATGACTGTGTTGCAGCTACAATAAGAATAATTTCTTTCTTTCTACGCTGCCCAGGGACGGGTCCATACGGCGTTGTTCTTGATTCCCGTCGTAACTTAAAGGGGAAGCTTACACAATGTCCGGAGCCCTTGATGTCCTGCAGATGAAGGAGGAGGATGTCCTCAAATTCCTTGCCGCGGGAACCCACTTAGGTGGCACCAACCTTGACTTTCAGATGGAGCAGTACATCTACAAAAGGAAGAGTGATGGTATCTACATCATAAATCTGAAGAGGACCTGGGAGAAGCTGCTGCTTGCAGCTTGAGCTATCGTTGCCATTGAGAACCCTGCTGACGTCAGCGTCATCTCCTCCAGGAACACTGGTCAGCGAGCCGTGCTGAAGTTCGCTGCTGCCACTGGAGCCACTCCTATTGCTGGCCGCTTCACACCTGGGACCTTCACCAACCAGATCCAAGCAGCCTTCAGGGAGCCACGGCTTCTAGTGGTGACTGACCCCAGGGCTGACCACCAGCCCCTCACAGAGGCCTCTTACGTCAACCTGCCCACCATCGCTCTGTGCAATACGGATTCTCCTCTGCGCTATGTTGACATTGCCATCCCATGCAACAAGGGAGCTCACTCAGTGGGTCTGATGTGGTGGATGCCGGCCCGGGAAGTACTCCGCATGCGTGGCACTATATCCCGTGAGCACCCATGGGAGGTGATGCCTGATCTTTACTTCTACAGAGACCCAGAGGAGATTGAGAAGGAGGAACAGGCTGCTGCTGAGAAGGCTGTGACCAAGGAGGAATTCCAGGGTGAATGGACTGCACCAGCTCCTGAGTTCACCGCTGCTCAGCCAGAGGCGGCAGACTGGTCTGAGGGTGTGCAGGTGCCCTCTGTACCCATCCAGCAGTTCCCTACTGAGGACTGGAGCTCCCAGCCAACCACTGAGGACTGGTCAGCAGCTCCCACAGCACAGGCCACTGAATGGGTTGGAGCCACCACTGAGTGGTCCTGAGGTGCTCTGCAGACACCTGAGCAAAGGGAGAAATGGAAGGAAAATAAAGTCTCTAAAAGTTGAAAAAAAAAAAAAAAGAATAATTTCTTTTTAAAAGGACATTGTGTTTCTCCTGGGATCCTGGGACTCAGATCTGTCTCTAAAGGAAACTCCTTAGTTTCACCTTAGTTAATTCTTCCCTTCTTGTCCTGGAAGCAACGGAGGGGACAGCACAGCTGGGAACTCATTAAGTACTCAAATATGGACTAACATGGCTGCTAGAAACAGAGCTTTGGAAAGGAAGAGAAAAATTTCCTGGACTAAGTTTTAAAAAAGAAATAATGCAATTTTGTGACCATCTCTCCATGTTTAATCATTTCCACTTGCCTCCAGTGTGTATGGGACGGCTTTAGATGCCCTAAAGTCATTCCTTTAGTACAGCTTGAGATGCCATATATTTCATCTTGCTGCCCTGGGGCAGAATAGTAATTAAACTCCCAGAGACATGAGAATCTGTGCTTTTCTCTCTCCGCCATAACCCCCCCCCCAAGAAAAGAACACTTTGTGAGGCTTTTAGACTGGCAGTGGTCTCCTCACTTAGAGACCAATGAAATTCCAGGAGGAATTAGAGGCAGTTGGGAAACAGGGCTTTGTAGCAACTACTCTAGGAGGTGGGAATGTGGGAATTCTGGGAACAAGAAGTACATTATCTCATTACGGGGGTAATTATTATTCTTATCTCTTTATCATGGCCTGAGGTGAACATGCCTTTCTTATGGGTGGTCCCTTAGCCAGGTGATTGACTTGCCCATCTGGAATGTTAGGTCTACACCCATCGCCAGTGCTATATTGTTGGGACTTTCAGCTTCCACCAGATGAGCTAAATTTCTTTACTGATAAGTAAGCCAGCTGTGGTGCTCTGCTATAGCACTACAAAATTATCTCAGACATGTGCTAGTTTTTCTCAAGAGATCTTCACAGCTGGGCACAGTGATGCACACCTATAATCCCAGCACTTGGGGAGGCAGAAGCAAGCAGATCTCCGTGAGTTCGAGGCCAGCCTGGTCTACAAAGAGAGGCCAGGATAGCCAAGGCTGTCCAGACCTATCTGGGTGTTCTGGCACACAACTTTAATCCCAGCACTTAGGAGGCAGAAGTAGGTGAATCTCTGTGAGTTCTAGGCCAGCCAGAGTCATATAAAAGACCTTATCTGGACAAAAAAAAGAAAAAAAAGAAGAAGAAGGAAAGGAAGCAAGCAAGCAAGGAAGGAAAAAAACTGTAGACAAGAGCTGAAGCTGAGACCATTCCAGAGGAACACTGTTTACTGGCTTGGTCTCTGGTTTGCTCAGCCTGCCTTCTTATTCTGCCACCACCTACTCAGGGATGACACTGCCACAGTGGGTTAGGCCCTCATACAACTATTAGAAGAAGTTTAGATGTTCTACAGATACACCCATGGGCCAATCTGATGGAGGCAACCCCTCAGCTGAAGTTCTCTCTTCCCATGTGTGTCAAGTTGACAACTGAAGATTAACTTTCAACATGTGAATGGTAGGGTAAACATTCAGACCGTGATGTATCTTAGAACACAAAATTAATCATCTGAGGGAAAATACAGTAGAAGTAAAATCTAGGGTGGTAGTGATTGCTGAGCTGATCTAGGGTCAGATCAAATTATTGGCACAGGAGACAACTTCCTGAACAGAACATCAATAGCTCAGCAATTAATAAATGTGACCCCATGAAACTGAAAAGCTTCTATAAGGCAAAGGACACTGTCAACAGAAGAAAATGACAGCCCACAGACTGGGAGAAGATCTTCACCAACCCTACATCAAAAAATTAAACACCAACAAACAAAATAACCCAATTACAAAATGGGATACAGAGCTAAAAAGAGAATTCTCAACAGAGGAACATGAAATGGCTGAGATACACTTAAAGAAATGCACAATGTTCTTAGTCATCAGGGAAATGGAAATCAAAATGACTCTAAGATTCCATCTTATACCCATCAGAACGGCTACGATCAAAAATTCAAGTGACAGCACAAGCAGGCAAAGATATGGAGAAAGAGGAAGGCTCCTTCATTGCTGGTGGGAGTGCAAAATTGTACAACCACTTTGGAAATCAATCTGGTGCTTTCTCAGACTACTTCAAGACCCAGCTATACCACTCCTGGGCATACATGCAAAAGATGCTCCACCGTATAACAAGGACATTACTCAACTATGTTCAGAGCAGCTTTATTTGTAATGGCCAGAATCTGGAAACAATGTAGTTGTCCCTCAACTTAAGAATGGATAAAGAAACTCTGGTACATTTACACAATGGAATACTACTCAGCTGTTGAAAACAAGGAAATCTTGAAATTTGCAGGCAAACAAATGGAACTAAGAAAGCTCATCCTGAATAAAGCAACCCAGACCCAGAAAGACATGCCTGGTATATACTCACTTATAAGTGTATATTAGCCCAACATAAATGTCCTCTGAGAAACTCTACCCAGCAGGGGATCAGGACAGATGCTGGAACTCACAGCTGGACTCTGAGCAGAGCACTGAGAGTTGTAAAGAAGAATGGGAGGATAGAAGTACTCAAAGGGTTCAGGATCCCCACAGGGATACCAGTAAAGCCAGCGGATCTGGACGGGGGTGGGGGGGTGTGGACAAGCTGTTGCACCAACAAAGGGCAATGCATGCAGAGAATCTAGACCCCTGTTCAGATATGGCCAATGGACAGCTCATTCTTTACAGCTGTGGGAGGAGCAGGGACTGCCTTTGACATGAACTCTGGTGCCCACAATTTGATCACTTCCCCTTGGTGGGGAGGCCCTTTGGGCACATAGATGAAGGGGATGAAGGCTATCCACATAAGACCTGATAGGCTGCGGTCAGACTATGTGGGAGGAGGGTCCCTGTGTCAGAGGTCTAGGGGAGGGGAATAGGGCAGAAGAGGGAGGGAGTGTGGGAATGGGAAGATATAAGCAAGGCCATAACAATTGGGGTGTAATATGAATAAATTATAATAAATAGAAAAGAAAAAATGTAGTGTACAGCTTATAAAACATTGAATTTAAAAATCAAATTGATGAGGTCCCTTATAAGATGGGAATTGGGAAAAGTTAGTTTTCAAACTATTGGTAGTGTATTGAGATGAAAGGGACCATCCATATTTGGCTGAATGTCTCAAGGGACCCTAACCCTTGTCTTTGGTCCACTCTGGTTTTGGATCTTACCTAGTGTCTATCAAAATGTCTTTGTTTACTTTCCTTGGATGCTGCAAGAAAAATCTGTCAATGTGGAAGTGTAAAACAGTGCTGCGTGTATCCTAGCAGGTCTTGGAAAGACCAGAAGTAAAAGAGACTCTTACAGGCTCTAAAACCATCCAGTGTGACTAACTGTGATGGGACACACTTTAATCTCAGCACTCAAGAGGCAGAGGGAGGAAGATCTCTGTGAGTTTGAGGTCAACCAGTCTACTAAGACTAGTGGTTCTCAAACCTCCTAATGCTGTGACCCTTTAATACAGTTTGCCTTGAGAATTTGGTCTCTTAAAAAAAAAAAACACAAAGATATTTTAGGAATATGTTCTCATTTTAGTCCCAGGTGTGGGATATGGGACTGCTTCACCGCAGGTGACTGTATGAGTTGTCCCATGCTCTAGCAGGGGAGTGATTTTTCCAGCTGCAGATAGTTTCTGCAAGTGTGTGATATTTGGATTTCTGTGGACTTTTCAGAGGATATATTAATGCTAGAGCCATGGTAAGTGGGTTGTTGGTTGGTTGCTATTTGTTAGATTCTCATGTGCAGAGAAGAAACAACAAGAAGAAATTAGTTTTCTTGACAGTGAAGATCAAACTTGCCCAAGGAGCTCAGCGTCCCTACCCAGCAGGAAGCAGTATGAGAATAACAAACCCCTTCCCTCCCCGCTATCCTTCTTCCCTCTCTTACCTAGTGTTAGGGGCTTGAAGGGGTGGAGAAAGGTGGAAGAAAGAAGAACCCCCAGAGTAGCAAAAGACTGGCTACAACAGTTCTTCATGTTGTGGCAACTCCCAACCATAAATAATTTTCACTGCTATTTCATAACTAGACTTTTTCTACATTGTAACATAAATACCTGTTTTCCAAGTATTTAGGTTGCTACCCACTTGAGAACCACTGACCTAGACAGTTCCAATCTAGCAATGGCTTCTTAGTGAGAATGTGTCTTAAATAAAACAAAACAAACAAGAAACCTCAAACAAACAAATAAACACCGACAAAAACAACATAAAAATCCTTCTGTAGCCAGGGTGGTGGTAGATGCCTATAGTCCCAGCACTCAGGGAAGGAGGCAGAGGCAGGAGAAGCTCTGTGAGTTCGAGGCCAGCCTGGTCTACAAAGTGAGTACAGGACAGCCAACACTACACCGAGAAAACTTGTTTTGGGGAGAAAAAAAAATCTGTGAGTGAGATAAGTTCCCCTTGCAGGCTTAAGAGGAGAGGCCATTGTTTTGACTTTCCAGACACTTTCCCCAGCATCCCTTAATTTCTTGTTCCTTCTTACACTTTCTAGCCAATTGGCAATCCAATCCCCAGCCCCACCTTCGGCTCCCCTCTGCCTCCAGGGATCTCAGGTGTAGTGAGAATTCTGGAATGTTGGGTTCTTTAGAAACACAGAAATACTATAAGAATGTGTTTTTGTGGAGATATAGGGCTGCTACAGACTGACTACAGCAGCTGACTGTGATTTG
>OU015751.1:58891259-58906602 GCA_907169655.1 Acomys percivali
GAACTATGCATTGTATGGCCAGAGCATATGAAGTTTTGAAACAGTCTAATTCCCTTGGCTTTGCATGTTGACAGGAGACCTTCTGTTCCACAGCTAACATTTCAGTTCTAGTTTTAATCCTAGTAACACAGGAACCTTACATTGCCAAGCTTAGTTCTTTAAAACTATCTATAAAATATGAAAACTCATATAGCCTTGCTGCACATCTAAGTTTTGTTAAAAATTATCCTAGCACACTATAATAATAATGTCATTTTGTCTGAAGTAGCCATGTGGATTCATGACCCCAGTGTAACCTCCTTCAGTATTAAAAGTACAGTCTGTAATTCACATTTACTGTGAACAGCTGAAGCCTCACAACCTCAAGATGGCCCTTATAAAGTCAGTTTGTATGATCTTGCCCAACACTTAAAACATGTTTTTGGGTTTTGTTGTCATCGCAGTAGCCTTTGCTTGTTATACGAATCCATTGCTTGTGGTTCTGTGTGTGTGTGTGTGTGTGTGTGTGTGTGTGTTTTAAGACCTCTACATTTCAGTACAACTGCTTGTGGTGGGTTGAGTCCTGAGCATTGAATCTTTCTTGCTTCTAATAGGTCTATGGTGAGTACTTCTTAGAGTGATAAGCTTCCTTTTCCCCCCTAGGATGTATATAAAAGCAGAGGCTGGGCGTGCTGGGGAAGTCTGTAATTCCAGCAATTGGGATCTCAAGGCAGGATTGTGCAGTTAAAGGTTAACCTAGATTCACAGAGAAACTCTGTCTCAAAAAAAAAAAAAAAAAGAAAGAAAAGGAAAGAATGAAGGAAAAGAAAAAAGAAATAATAATGAACAACAAAAGTGCAATGTCTATATCCTCTCTATTAAAATATGAACATTAGACTAGTCTCAAGGCTCACAGCTCATAGTTTAAGAGTCCTGGATCTCATTCGTTAGATTCTATTGTAGCTCATTCCTGTTCAGTCGTGAACACTGTATTATCCAGTCTCCTGTCACACTACACTTTATTGGTAATATCAATGGCACAGGATCCAGTAACATTTTCTCTACATTAAACACTAAAGTCTCACCTGGCTTGTAAGCTACAAAAGGAACTTCTCACAATTCCATGCATGTTGTGGGGAGGAGAAACAAGATGATAGCCTTTAGGACTCAGTGAGTGTCATGTTCCTTTTAGTCTTGGCTGTTTGGCCTCCTGAGTCCCACAGGTAATGCAGATGGACCCAGGTAGATGCTGTGCACCCAAAGAGTCTTCTCCCCAACTGAGGAATTCAGAGCTCAGGGAACTAGAATATTATAATGGGCTGAAGCAAATAAGCTTGTGTAACCATTGCACTTGAAAGAAACCTCATCGTTATTACATTAGACAGTAAATAAAGCCACTATTGGTCCTTTGGGAAACACTGTCTCAATTTTCAAAGACTCTCTGCTGTAACAGCAGTTTGAGAAGACAGCCAAGGAAGGAAGGGTGCCAGCACCTCTGCTTGTAAGATGTGCAGGATACCATCTCTCAATAGGAATGGTGTCTTCTTGTCTACTGCCCACAGCCTCATAATGTGAATGAGTTTATAAACACCTTCTCCTTTTCACAGCACAGCTTTGTCTGGAAAATTCTTAGAAATACTATATCATGAAAATTTGCTCTAGTAGAAACTCTTCTCTTATATAAAGAAATAGAGCTGTGGTTCTCAACCTTCCTAATGCTGGAAGACCCTTCAATACAACTCCTCATGCTGTGGTCACCCCCAACCATAAAATTATTTTCATTAGTACTTCAAACTGTAACTTTGTTACTGCGATGAATTGTAATGTAAATATCTGTTTTCCAATGGTCTTTGATAACCCCCCAAAGAATTATAACCCCACAGGTTGAGAACCACTGAAACAGAAGACTAAAGGAGTGGCCTACTAGATTTGAGCTATTTCAGCGTCAATTTTAAGTTATGGAATTACAAATCCAAGTGTTTCTGTACAACTGCTAAATTGTCCTTTCCAATTTGGATGATTTCTGTCTTTGCAGAGCATCTGTATTCATGTAGGTTCCTCCATAAGCATAAGCTTAGAGTATAAGGTCATTAGAGAAAGGGATTCCAGGAAGCCTGGTCAGTGGGGGAAGAGGAAAGAGAGTGGTAATTCAAGGAGAGTTATCAGGCAAGTAAGTACTGGGAACACCTAGGCCTTAAGTCCCTGGAGAAATTTAGAGTTATATGAAACTGGAAAAAGCTGGAATATTTATCAAACCTTGAATCTCATCCGCCCTAGCTTGAGGCAACTCCAGGAAGTGCTTGTGTTCTACACTTGTGCCTGTAGTCAGGCAGACTGCGTTGACCTGAGGCATTTCAGGTGGAGTCACAGGGAGGTAAATATGCTTGAGGAATGGTGTCCCAGGAAGAGCTGAGTACCAACTGCATTTTCTCCCCAGGCCCAGAGCCCAGTGTCAAGGATCAGTAACCCTTTCTAGATTCTTAGACACCTCTGCATGAAGGGAACCCTGCAAAGTTGCCGAGAATACATGCAAAGGTAGTTTAGATGGTTTTGTTTGTTTGTTCTGGTCTAGTTCAGTTGGGATTCTTTTGTGTGAGTGCTGTGTATGTGCACACATCCAGAGGCCAGAAAAGGACTCCAGGCACCCTGCTTTCTAACTCTCAGCCTTCTTCCTTTGAGCTAGAGTCTCTTACTGAACCTGTGCTAAAGCTAACAGCCAGCAAGCTCCAGAGATCCACCTGTGTCTTTCCACCCATCCCCCACCCCACACACATGCAGTGCGGTTACAGGTTACAGGCATGCGCATGACCACACCCAGAATTTTATAAGGATGCGGGTATCTGAACCCAGGTTCTTATGTTAATTCAAGTGCTCTTATCCATCTAGATATTTCTCCAAGTCCTCAAATGGTTTTTCAATGAAATAACATTCCAAAAGAGCATAAAGAATCCAGAAAGCTGTGATGAGGAAGCTGAATCCAGAAAAGCTACTTGAATGTGTTGAAAAACACTGATTGTAGAAAGAAGCAAAACAGTAAAGAGGAACCAGGGAAAGAGCTGGAATCAAAGAGTCATGGGGTGTGGGGGCACGACCCAAGGAAGCCATAAGGTTTCCTAGGAGACAGGTTAAAAATTCTGGGCTGAGGTCAAAAGATAACAAGCTGATGCAGACATGGCTCTTGACTACAGCATAGAACAGTGACTTCAAAGCCTTCTTGCATAAACAATGTTTTGTTGTTGTTGTTGTTTGCCTTTTTTAGATCTTGGTATGTTAGTGGCTGTAGTTTAAATTTCTTCTATCCTAAAACAAAGGGCTACAAGGCATTCAGTAGCCTGGAAAGATGAAAATTTTTATTTTAGTCATCACTATGACATTGCATGTTTTTTTGTTTTGTTTTTATTTTTGTTTTTGTTTTTAATAGCAGTTTAGGCACATAAAAAAAAAAAAAAAAAAAAAGAAATGTAATTTGGTCCAGGCCCAGCTTGAGAGATGCACTAGTTTAGGGACACAATACTAGGGTGGAGATACGCTTACAATGAAAGGAACCTGAAAGCGTTGTCTGAATTGCATTAAACACAGGCCACAAAAACATGACAGGAGGCCTTCCCAGAAGCTGCCCGCATGGATGATCTGTCTCTTAAATTTCCCCCTACCATTGAAGTAGTCTGACACCCAGCTGCCTTTGAGTAGAATAAGGGTATCAGAGAAACAAAAGAAGGGGGCACGGAGAAAGTGAAGTCTGGCCCCATTCTTCTCACTTAGGAAGGAAGCCTCATCTACTCTTTCACATTTTCATTCTTACATGGTATCATTCGAGGCTGCCCAGAACGTGACTTGGCAGGCTCAGCAGTGTTTTGGGGTGTGCAAAAATCCCGGCTCTGCCAAACCAGGTAAGTGTGAGAGCGTATGTGTGAACATGTTCTTTATATAAACTTTGGATTGTGGAGCAGCTGTCTTCATTTGAGTTCTTATGCTGAGATAAGGATCTGAGAACAAACATTCATTTGGTAAGTGTTAGAATTGTTTCCCCCATAGCACAAGGTCACTGGGACAGAAACAATCTAAAAGAAGAAGGATTTATTTTGACTCATGGTTCTGGCAATGAAGTCTACCAATAAATAGGAAGGTATGGCAGCTGGGAGTGGTCTGTCCAGAGCAGCAAAAGCCCATAGCCTGGTTTGTTCACATTTTACCAAATGAGGATACAGAATTCTGGCAGGAACCAGAAGGAACAAGTCCCACCCAGCACTCTGTTAGCTAGATCAGAGTTCTTGACATCCTATAATGTCCCAAACTAGCTCCACTGGCCAAGGATTAAAGCTTACACACATGTGGTTCTGTGGGAGCCACTTTATACTCAGCCATGCTCCCCAACAGATGTGCTTGTAAGAGTTCTACCCTCCGGTGTGATTATAGTTGGAGACAGAGCCTTTAAAGAGGTGACAGACATGAAGTGAGGCCTTGGGGACAGAATTCTACTCCAAGAGGACTGATATACGGAATCAAAGGGATGCCAGGGGTGTCTGTGCAGAGGAAGAGCCATATGAGGGTATAATGAGAAAGGGAGAGGCCACAAATGGGTAACCTTGATGATGCCTTGACCTTGGACTTGTAGCTCCAGAGCTATATGACAATATGTTGGTCACCCTCCCCTAACCCAACCTGTTCTGTTTTAACTACCAAGTAAATTAAGACAGTAGGTGCTTCAGGGAGCATAGGGAAAGAGTAATTGGTAAGAGAAAGAAAAGGCACTAGGGAGACAGAGGCAGGTGGGTCTGCGTGAGTTGGAGGCCAGCCTGGTCTACAAAGTAAGTCCATGAGAGCCAGGACTACAAGAGAAACCCTGCCTTGAAACAAACAAAGAAACAAACAAACAAAGAGAAAGGAATATAACCAAGGGGGCCAAGCAAGAGACAGCTGAGACTCAATCTGCTGGGGGACCTTAAGAGACATACAGCGTTCTGCAGAATCGCTTCATGAAGCATGGAGAAGCTGAGGCTGTTGCAATAGGCATGTTTTCAGGCTCATTGGTACTTGACTCCCTAGTGCTGCATCCTGCATCCTGCATCCTGGGGGCCAGACATCTTCTTCTAGCCAGGAGAGGCCCTAACAAGAGGTAAGCAAGGCTTGGGATGGGAGGCTGTGGCATGTAAGGAAATGGACAGTCTAGCTAATGCCTCTGGCTGAGAGCCCATAGGGAGAATGTGCTGAGTGCTGACAGCTCCCACAGAAGGCTGAATTAAGTAGCAACACTGTCTTTTTTGAAGCTACTTTGCTGTTTACAAATTAGCACAGGGCTTAGACTGGATTCATCATCAACATCACATTTGTGCCCTCTGCTCATATTAACTGGATGGGAAAGGTAATTTAGTGATGCGCCCCCTGCTAGTGTATGTTATTTTGGGAATCCCTCTATAAATAACATAGGCAACTTGAGGTTTCAGGGTCTATGGCAAATCACATCCTGTGTATGTGTGCAGCAGGTTTTTAGGAAGCCAAGGTTGCTTGGAAGAAAAATTGCACAGGGGCAGCAATGGTGACAATGTGGAAGGCCTGATATTCTGTGAAGGGCCTGAGGGCTCTGGCCTCATGGCGCCTCAGCAGGACCCTGAGCTTTGACATAAGTCTACAGTGGCTTCTGCTTTTCAGAGTGTCTCACTATTGGGCATTAACAGCTGAGGTCAATCAAACATGGTTTGAGTACCCCAGGCAATCCCAGGGTAGCACCTGCAGGTGTCTGCTATACCCTACCTTTCCCGAGCTCACTCTATGTCTTGTCAATAATTGTTACTAGCTGTAGGTTTATCTCCAGATTTGACAGTTGCAGAGAGTGTTCCATTTTCCTTAGTTGAAGAAGAATTGATTATTTTTCTTCTTCTGACTGATGCATAAGATGTTTCTGCCCATAGGTATGGCCCAATGAGAAAAATGGAAAAAAGAGGGGAATAACTAAACAAACAAACAACCAGCAGAGCTTCTTTCTATCTGAAGGATAAGAACCCTGGTGTTGCTCAGCTGTAGTCTGAGTGTGTCTTCTCAGGTTCCTGTTTTGAAATTTAACCCCCAGTTTTGGGCATGGAGAATTAATCTGATCATAGGTATCAGAGGCAAAGCTGTTGGCCATTGACTAGAGTTGGTTATTCAGGGTGGTGCCATCACAATTGAATGCTGGTGGCTTTAGAATACTAGACAAAGACCAGAAGACACAAGCACATTCTCTATCTTTTTGCCATGTGATACCCTGTGACACCTTAAGATTCTGCTAGCAAGAATGTCAGTCCCACTGTGACCCCTCAACCATGGACAAAAGCCTTGAGCTGAAATAAACTTCCAAGTATTTGGACTTCTATATAAGTTGCACTAAAACATTCCTATAGCTAAAGCCTTTGTCTAGAGTCTCAAAAGCCACTTTAAAACTACATCTTCTCAAAAACAAGCAAGCAAGCAAACAAACAAACAAACAAAAAAAACCCTACATCTTCTCCCTCAACCACTTTGGAGAGAGCACTTTGCTTTTTGTTTTGATTATGATGGATTCTTTAGGGTCCTCTGTATTTTCTATAGTTTTGTGGTTATGACTCAAATATCTTTGTAATTCTGTCACTTCTTTGGTTAGGAAACCATGGGTATCCTTGACTTCCTCCAAGAGGTTCTGGGATAGAACATGTAATCTGTAGATGGAAATGGGTTTCTTATAAGAGATTAGGGAAAGTGTCCTCACTTCCCTTAGCCCATGATGCTCTGGGGCAAGGAGCTGGAGCAAGTATCTCCACTAAGATGTCCTCCTTCCTGTGTGCCTGTCAGCTTTTCTTTCCCTCCATGTACCTAAGCCAATACACCCTTCTGTCCTCTCACCTTAGTATACTCCAACTCCTCCCAGAAGCTTCTCCAGTATTTAGTCTGCCCTGTGAAGGATGCTCTAATTATAACCCTTCAAAGGGACCTTTCCTTTAGTCTCTGGAATTTGTGACCATGTTACACGTTACAAACAGACTTTGCAGGGGTGAGTTAGGAATAAGCCTTGAGAAGGAAAACGATGATGAATTCTCCAGGGCCCTGCTATAATTACATGAGTCCTGAGGGAAGGTCAGGGTCTTACTGTTATATTGCTGTGAAGAGACTCCACGACCAAGGCAGCTTATAAAAGAAAAAATTTAATTGCTGACAGTTTCAGAGGGCTAGTTCAAAATCATCATGCCAAGGCAGGAAGGATAGTAGCAGGCAGGCAGACCTGATGCTGGAGTAGTATCTGAGAGTAGGGGCTGGGTGTGACATGGGATTTTGAAATCTCAAATCCTACTAGTAGTGACACACCTCCTCCAAGAAGGCCAGACCTCCTTCCTAATCCTTCTTAAACAGTCCACCAACTGGGAACCAACTATTCAAGTTTATGAGCCCACGCGGGCCATTATTATTCAAACCACTATAGTTACCTTTCCTGCCTGGAAGGAGGGAGACTTGAAAGTGGAAACAGGCTCAGAAGCATGAACCATTGCTTGCTTTGGAGATGGGAAGTCACCATCAGCCAAGGAAAATAGATGTCATCTAAAAACAAGAGAAGGCAAATATAAAAATAAACATACAAACAGTTTGTTCCCTAGAGCCTCCAATTGGTAACACAACCCTATGGATGCCTTGATTTTTGTTCTGGGAGACTGACAAATATTGGTTTCCAATCAGTCTGTGTTGCATAGTCTTACAACTCAGTGATTTGTCAAATAGCAGTGAGAAACACACACCTTCTGGTGAGGAGTTCCATGCCTCAGCTCATGATTCCTCGTCTACCATTGCCATCATATAAATGTATCAAAATAACAAAAATGAGGAAGCATCATTATCTTTCTTAAGAACTCATCATAACAAAAATGTTATATAATATTAAAATTAGCACAAATTCTACTTCTTGGTTGTATTGTCCAGAAACCTTACAGACCAGTATTCCATATTTGTATGAAATAGCAGGCAAAAAAGAAAACATTTCATATTTGTAGGAAATATGCAAAATATTACAGCCACTTTCAAACATTATAAGCATAGACACATATAAATGGTAATCTATAAAGAGAGTCCTATAGTGCCTTCTTCACTAGGGTGTAAGGACACACAGGTGACAATTCACAATGACCAAAGTGTACTAGTGACTTCTAATACAAGTCGACTCCACTCTCCCCTTTCCATAGGCTTTTTGGACTTTGGAATATTTGCATGTATACAATGATATATCATCAGGACGTAACTGAAATCTAAACACAACAGTCATTCATGCTTCAGATACTTTTTATATACAGAGCCCAAAGGTAATCTGTTGTTTTTATACACCTGGAACTTGACTGTGACCTTCTGATGAAGACAGAAGTAGACTTTTCTACAACATCATCTTATTGCTGCTGATAAAGTTTTGGATTTTGGAGCATTTAGACTTCGGACTTTCAGGTCAGTAAAGACAACTTGCAGTTCATATCTAAAAATGTTTGCATTTGACATTTTGTTTGGCATGTGGTACATTGCCTATAATTCAGGCACTTAGGCAGCTGAGCCAGGAAGATGATAAGTTCAAGGTCAGTCTAGGCTACATAGCAATGTCTTTTGTTTGTTTATTGTTGGGTTTTGCTTTGTATTTAATTAAGGGTCTCTGTGTAGCTTTGGCTGTCCTGGACTTGTTTTGTAGACCAGGCTGGCCTCGAACTCACATTGATCCATCTGCCTCTGCCTTCCAGAGTGCTGGGATTACAGGCATCCCCCACCGGGCCTGGTTTATTGTTGATTTTTTTTTTTTTTTTAAGAGAAACAACAAACAGGGAAGAAAAATAAAGCTGCTATTTTTAGTTGTCCTTTCTCTCACACCTTTCCTTCAAAGCATTAACTTCCAACTTTGAGTGTGATATGAATGAGACACTCCAGGGATCCAAGGAGATCATCCTTGCCTCTAATCAGTCCGCCATGTTAGAATATCATACAGACCATGAACTACTAGACATCAAGGAATTCTTGGCTACATGATCCCTGTGAGGCTCAAAGAGTAAGGGGAACCACAAAGAAAGAGAGCTTACTGGATCTTGGACAGTGCTGTCTAGCTGGATGGGCCCAGACCATCAGTTATTAAATTACACGAGCTTGTTCTTCAAACACGGCCCATCGCTAGTTTGAATGCTTTGAACAGATTTGACCTTGCTACTCTGAGCAGAGTACTGCAAACAGCAAAGTCATAGGGTGGTATCATGGTTCTTCCTGAGGACTTACCCAATCCTTAATGAAGGAAGGCACATGTCTGCCAGTGCTTTTGACATTTTATATTTTAAAAGTCTTTCCTGTTAAACTATGGATGCAAGTGGGAACTAAACAGAACTTGGCTAGTTGGATCTCTCCTTCAATAGAAATCTCTTTCAACACTTTTGGGTAAAAATTAAGAAAAATGTGAATCTCGTTAATGTTTTGTTTGTTTGATTTTGAAGAAAAGGTGGCCCAGGATAATACTGAACTTGCTGTATAGTCCAGGCTGGCCTGGAAATCACAATCCTCCTGCCTCAGCTTCCCAAACGCTGAGATTATAGACATTAGCTGGCACACTTGAAAAATTGTGTTATCTCTTTTAAAAAGCCCTTAGCAGACAGCTTTGATTTCACAAACACCTTATTGACTCTGCTACTCACTTAGCACTGTGGAATGCGGGTGAAGAAGATCCCAGTGTTAGGAAAGGACCTTACTGTGCTTTCTAAGGTGACTTATCACTTTGCAATTTATCTGTTCCTCAGACTTCAATTTATATTCCAGCTGATAGGACATTCTAGGTAATTGTTAACCAACATGGAAATGTAATTTTGCAGAATAGCTCCTTCTAGGGTGCTCTGATTAATTGAGGACTGATTGCAGCTAACAGAAATGTCGCATACATGATGATCACCTGAAGGTGGAATTCTAAGTAGAAATCTTAGTTTTCTTCTTCAAATTGCTCTAGTCAAAAATGAATTCTGCTCTGATGCTAACAATTCAAAAGAATGTAAAGTCTAAGCATTTTTATTTTTTGGAATAACTTAGCCTTTGAGGCTTAAGGATTTTTTATGGCGTCTCCCATCACTACAGATTTATTTATTTATTTATTTATTTATTTATTTATTTATTTATTTATTTTTTACAAAGCACACACTGGAAGGGTGGTAAGTGTTGAGTACACTCAGTCCTAAGCTGTACTCAACTCTATAGGGCTACCTTGTCTTCTCAGTTATTTTATACAATTAGATGTGCATAGATGTTTCTAGAGATTCAGGTCACATTTCACTTAAAAGTAGGAGAGTCATATTGATCCTATGTAGGTGATGTCTCATATGGGGGAGAGTTTGTAAGAATTTTTTGCAGTAATGTTATTTGTTTGCTTGTGGTAGTATGGGTAAGACCTGGAGCCTCATGCATGCTAGTCAAAAGCTCTTCTCCTGAAATGTCTACACTCCAGCCAAGGGATGGACTTTTGAAATGCTCATTGTGCCAGTCATGGAGACGGTGTTAGGTCTTTAACATATTTGTTTCCTCTTGAGTCGCAAGAGGGAATGAGACAGAGCAGGTTGGGTGAGAAATTGCCATACCATCTTAAGAGTCATACAACTGTTCTTTCCTACATCCACAAGCCTATTAGAATTTTTTTCTGAAAATCTCCTGGCCCCTTATATATCTCTTCCCCAATGTTTGCAAATTTAACTCTCTTTGGCAAACTCTTAGGAAGATGTAGTTTCTATCAGTACCGAGTTACAAACTCTCTGTTCTGTTTTGGTCTGGGGTAGTGCAGGAAAATCAGGCTCCATCCCTGCCCTCAGGGAGTTTAGATCCATCCAAGATGGATGGCACAATTAAAGGAGAACAAGGCTCATTACTTCAGAGGACTATTTAAGGCAGCAACAGATAATTTTCAAGCAAAAAGTCACTTGAGGGCAGGAACTGTCAAGTGATCACTTGCAAGACTTATAGAGAGTAGAGAGTGCTAGCTTCCAGTAAGTTGGCAATAAATTAAATTCATTAAATTGCACAAGATTCATACACACACACACACACACACACACACACACACACACACGCCTCACAAAACTTTTGATCTTTCTGAGACCAGCACCATTAACCTTAGAGTTAACTTACTCTGGATACTCAGGTTAGTTTTGATGCCACATTCTTGTTCTCCTTGATTATCCACGTCCAGATAGCTGCTGAAACCTCTGGAGTCCTTCCTCTCAATTCTCCTAAATAATTTCCCCACCTATGCCCTCTATCTAGTGGAGGTATACTTCTTTGGCTAATGGTGATTTATTCCCATTCTTCCTAACCAGGCACTCTTGGGTACATGTTCCAAAGGAGTTTGCTGATATCCACTTTTGACTGCTCATCTCCTGACTTCACCATCGGATTCTCACTAGCATCCTTCACTCCACTTTGGCCGGAAGACCATTCATCTCCATCCTCCACCGCCACTTATCCCTTATCCTTTCATACGTTCCTCCTCTCAGCTGAGTTCTAAAATCCTTCCATGAGGAGCTTCACCGTTTCCATACTTCAAAATCCTACAGTTAATGTTACTCAAGAGTTTCAGTTGTAAGAAGAGAAAGTGGCTCTAGCCACCATAAATAGGATGAAAGAACGTATTAGAAGGATGCCAAGCAGTACTACGTAAGACAAGACTTAGAGCCAAGTGGGAAGCAGCTCTGGAGAGAAGTGCTGGGCCTGTTTCAGTCTCCCTGTTCCTTGTCATTCTGACAAACGCAACTATTTATATAACACATATGTGGTGTTAGGGCACATATTAGGTATTGCATATTATCTACTGATTATTCAAAGGAAGTAGAGGGATGTGTGGAGGCTACATGGAAACACTGCGCCATTTTGTGTATGGTACTTGAGAATCTGTGGGTTTTGGTATCCCAGTGGGTGAAGAGGGTGCATCCACAACCTTGTTTTACCAAAGTGGAGCTGCTGGAGGTTTTGAATGAAGCTCTCAAGGAGGAAGGGACAGGAAAAAGGAATTTCCAACTGCCTCTATACTGGAGGAATGTAGACATTGGTATGGCTTTGTGAGGCATTGTGGGGAGTGTAGGGTGAATAAAACAAATAACTTTATAGTGAGCAGAATTAGACAGGAAGTTGTTACGGCAAAGCTAAATGCTTTTGGAAAATATAGGGTCAAATACTAATGGGATTTTAAAGGTTTATATATATATTTTTCTCTTTCAATAATGAGTTATCAAAGACGTTATAATAGTAAAAGAATGAATACAGTATTGAAGTAGAATGCAGAACTGTATACTGTGTATGTTTTTCGATGAAACAAGCTTTAAAAAATATGTACTCCGTGGTGGCCTTGTCGTGGAATGAATGGTAGCCCCAAAGATGTATTTGGCTATAGCCTGGGAGCTTGACCTTAGGGAATATAAGAGGGTCTTTGTGAATGGCGTATGCTAAAGATGTTGAGATGAGATCATCCTGGGTCAGAGTGGATCTTCAATGCAAGCACAGGCGTTTAGAATATGAGAAGAGGAGATGATTGCCAAGGACTGGGGACTGGGCACTGGGCACGTTAGCATGGAGTAGAAGCCATGTTAAAGAATGTTGGAGCCATGAGCAGCCAGAAGAGGTGAGAAAGGGTCTACTCTGGTGGGCTTCAGAATGCACCTACATAAGTGTCAGGTAGGTATGCAACCTCAGGAAGTGGAGACAGGGGAGTCCCCTAGCAGTCTGCTAGCTACAGTAGCCAAGTCACTGAGCTGTAGGTTCAAGTGAGAGTAGTCAGGCAGAACACCAGATAACAACATCTGGTCTCCATAAGCACTAGTGCACACAACACACACACACACACACACACACACACACACACACACACACACACAGAGAGAGAGAGAGAGAGAGAGAGAGAGAGAGGAAAATTCATCTCGCAATGAAAACAAAAGGTCACATCTATCTTCTTTGGGAATACTGTACTTAGATTCTGCAAAGTCAACTCCTTACAGGAACACAGAAACAGGCAGGCAGAAAAAGCAAGGAATAAGAATGAAATACCTTACAACAAGATGATGGGCTTTTAGACAACAACAAAAAAGCCACCTGTTTGAAAGAAAACTAGGTGGGCCGGAGTCTGAGAAGAAGCTATTGCGTTTAGATGCAAGATATCACTGGGGACTGTCTTAATTTGTATTCTATATTGCTGTGAAGAGATGCCACGACCAAGGCAATTCATATGTATCTATATCTGTATCTATCTATATCGATATATCGATATAATCATTTATATTTATATCATCTATCTATCTATCTATCTACGCATTGAATTGGGGGCTTGCTTACAGTTTCAGAGGCTTAGTGTATTGTCATTATGGCAGGCGCAATGGCAGCAGTCAGGCAGCAGACAGGCAGACAGGCAGGCAGGCAGGCAGGCACCAGGTAGGCAGGCAGGCAGACAGGCAGCAGGCAGCAGGCAGCAAGCAGCAGGCAGCAGGCAGCAGGCAGGCAGGCAGGCAGGCAGCAGACAGACAGGCAGGCAGCAGGCAGGCAGGCAGGCAGCAGACAGGCAGGCAGGCAGGCAGGCAGGCAGCAGGCAGCAGGCAGCAGGCAGGCAGGCAGCAGACAGGCAGGCAGGCAGGCACCAGGCAGACAGGCAGGCAGGCAGGCACCAGGCAGACAGGCAGGCAGGCAGGCAGGCAGGCAGGCAGACAGGCAGCAGGCAGCAGGCAGCAGACAGGCAGGCAGGTAGGCAGGCAGACAGGCACCAGGCAGACAGGCAGGCCTGGTGCTGGAGAAGCAGCTGAGAGTTGCATCCCGATCCATGGGACAGAAGGCAGAGAGAAACACAGGACCTGGCCAAGTTTTTGAACCGCCAAAGTCTACACACTGTGACACACCTCCTTTAACAAGGATACGTGTCCCAATACAACCAGTTCAGACAACTGTGTACTAAGCATGCAAATATATGAGCCCAGGGGAGCCATTCTTGTTCAGACCGAGATTTTACAGTGAGAGAGGTTCGAGGCCACCATTCAAAGCAAAAAGCTTAAAAACTGCATCCATATTGTCCTACTTACTTAGAATAAATGAATTTTAAATAGGGCTAAGCTATTGATTTGTAAAGCTAGGTATTAGCAAGATGAGGTCTGCACAAAAGGATGAATGGAGATAGCATCTCCAACTGGAAGGGGCAGCTGGATATGCTGACTTTGTACCTTAAGCTTCCTAGTGCCCACCTGTCAGGCTACTTACTTTTCAGGTACTTTACATAGAAGGCAGGTTAACATCGCCTGTGATAAAGCTGAGAGAAGTTGCAAAACACCTGTGTAACGCGACACAGTTCAGGAAGTCTACAATCAAATGACTACTGTGTCAAGCTTCCTCAGGTTAGCATTGCCTGGGGGAACTTCCTTTAGGGAGGAGGCAACTGCCTGGGCACTTAGGGTGAATTGTTTCTGCCTTTATAAGGAGGAGCCAAGAGCCAAGGTAGCTCATTAGCATAAATGTGAGCTGCCCAACCAGAAAATTGAATTCATTTAAATAATAGGGCTTCCTTGGGGGAAGGGTGAGTGAAGGAGCTTGGAGAAAAAACAAACAAACAAAAAAACCACACACACACACACAAAAAAAAAACCCAAACAAAACATCTGGATTCCTGTGTGTAAGTCATATGTGTTCTTTCCCTTTGCTCTAGGGTTCTAGCGTTCTAAGTTTGCTTGCAGGATAGCCACTACTGGAGCCTGGCTGAGCGAGGACTCCTTCTAAAGCTTTCTCAGCCTTTTCCTGTACTGAAGAATTCCGGGGCTCTAAAAAGCTGGCCTAGAGGTTTGGAAGGCTGCAGAGGTCGGGTTTCCTCTCCTCCTCCTAGGAAATGATCCTGCCTGGGAGGATGGAGTAAAAAGTGTCTGGATGGGAAAGTAAATAGATGCAAGGCAAATAAATAAAGAAAATGCCCATAAGCAATTACTGGGAGGAAGTGACATTTTTATGTAAGTCACTTTTCTGACGGACACCAGGCCTGCTTGGCTGAGAGTGCTGTGGGAATGCTTTGGGGGGGGGGGCGGGGGGAGGAAGGTCGCTGTAAGAATCCAACTCACAGCCGCGTGCAGAGACCACCCGGTCTCATGGGCTGGAAGTGGCACCGCATTCTCCTTCTCGCCAGCCCCCCACTTCCGATCTAGGGCGGCTTGCGGTTTAAAGCCCCCAGGCGGCGCTTTCCCCAGGCCCGGCTGGGACTCCCAGGTGGGTCCCCCGCCCAGCGTGCGCCGGGCTGGGCCGGCCCCTGGGCGGTGTCACGGCAGCCAGGGAGGAGCGCGGGCGGGGAGCGCGCGGAGGCGGGCGCTGCGCGGGAGGGTCGCCGCCGCGGATCGCAGGCCGGGGCGCGCGGCCGAGC
>OU015751.1:58923162-58958839 GCA_907169655.1 Acomys percivali
AGAGAGAGAGAGAGAGAGAGAGAGAGAGAGAGAGAGAGAGAGAGAGACTGACTTTGTTTTAAGAAGGGTCTCACTGATTTACTAAAACACAGTTCAAACTCTGTCTCAGGTGATCTTCACAAGTCCTGAGATTGCAGGTATGTGTCACTGTGTCTAGCTAGATTCCTGGTGTTATTTACTTTATTTATTTATTATTTGAGACCAAGTCTTTCTATGCAGCCCAGGTCAGTTGAGTAGATAAGGTTGGTCTTGAACTCATAGAAATCTGTCTGCTTTTGCCTCCCGAGTGCCGGGATTAAAGGCACAAGCCATCCCACCTGGCTCTGCCTGGTGTTTTCTTAGACACCAGTACTAGTTAGAGAGTATGTGACTTTCAGTGGCTTTGTGTGCACTTCACATGACTCCATGACACTTACGAGGCTGGGGAACATTCAGGGCTGGTTTGTGGAACTGACTGCCTTGGGGCTTTCCTGTCACAAGGCTGCTGGAAGTGTCAGATGCCGATGAGAATGGGACTGAGCCAGGGGTTATAGCTCCTTCATTCAAACTGAGGGAGACCTGGCCCGAGGATGCAGCACACCCTGGGCAAGTCTCAGACTGCGCTCCTGGCCTGGAGTCAGGGATCTCCTTCCCTTATAGTACGGCAAGTCAGGAACTCTCTTCTCTAAAAAAGGGTCTTGCTTGTCTCTCTGCTCAGGCTTTGAGTTTGGTATCTAAATGTTGGTTAAATCAGGTGGTGGGGTCGGAGGGTGGGGACTAATGTACAGAGTTCAGAATTATTTCTTAGTTGTTAGCCCACCCACGCCCCTCTGCTCTTAACTTAAAAGGAGTTAATGGGCTTTAGATAGACAACTAGCTTTTAGTTCATATATGGTATTCCCTTTAAGTGTGACTGTACAGAACCGCCTAGCAGATCTTTAGTTTGTGAGCTTATCCAATGGCTATGCTTGATATAACTTTACAGTTCTCAGGTAGAGCCTTTGCACTATTGGAGAACTAACAGCAGTTTCGCTGTGAGTGCATGGTGGCTGTATGCTGAAGGCAGACGCCTCTCTGCTTTCGCTGAGTTCCTGTTAGAGCTGCCACTATATCCTGTTGCTCACTGTCCATATAGAGAATCCCAAGGTCTCCGTTGACTGTGTTCCAAATCTAGTTTTGAATACTGAGTTAATAATGGTTAGCTATTTAAATTGCCTAAACCCAAAAACTGTTTTAAAACTGGGGGACTCTTAAGAAAGAGTTTTCAGGCTTTAGTATTGGGGCCCTGGAGAAGGGCACATGGCACAGAATGACAGGTCTGGCTGGGACAAACATCATACTGCCTTCTGATAATGCCCTTGCCGCTGGCCAGAGGCAGTCTTCCTAGGGTGTTCAGGAAAGTAGCTCAATTTTGTTGAAGTACCTATCAGAACTCTTTTTAGCCTTCTAATGTTTTATCTACCTTCAAGTAGATAACATAAAATATGTCCCCCAAAGGAAAATATAAAAATAATTTAAGTTATAAAAGCCCCATTATTGTTTTTAAAAATGAAGTTAATTATTTAAATTTTCATAGTAGGAAAGTATGTATTATTTCTTGGTTAAAAACACTAATGTAAATTTGTTTTGGGATAAGTGGTTATTTAATGTTCTGGCAGTTGGGTTGGGGCTTTAGGGACTTGTGATGACTTCTAGGAACAGGAAATGTCATTAACTTTAAAAGATCTCATGCATTAAGGCTTTTTGGCTCTCTGGTATACTGTGGCAAAGCAGTCCATGGAGCTTTGGACCTGTGTTTTTTAAAAAAAAAATGCTTGAAAACTCAGGGATAAGAATTAGCACTCACAGAGCTTGCATTGGGCTTCCCTAGGTGCAGCACTGTAAATAGCAGGGGTGAGTCATTCCTTTCAGAGATGGCTTGCTCGAAGGCGGACCCTCAGAGCACCACGACTACAGCAGTAGGAGCTGATATTTACTGAGTACTTACCAGGGCCGAGCATTTTATACCTGTGTCTAATTTGATTCTCTGTACAGCCCTACAAAGCTGCCCTTAGCCTTGTTTAACACTGAAGTGGCAGGCTTGAAGAAGCTAAGCGATTTAGCCAAGTGCTGGTCTTGGCAGCTTTACTCTAGAACATTTTGTTGTGGGTGTGTTATATTTGCCAGCCTCTGACATGATGCTTGGCTTGGTGTTGGCCACAGTTGCTGAGCCCTAGGTGTGTTGCCCCCTGCATTCTCCAGGTTAATGGGTGGTATGTCAACGACACCCTTCATTACTTTAAGGGTGCAGTTTGAGTGGATATGCTCCCTTCTCCGTGGCCTTGAGTTCCATGTGTTTATCTGTGACTACCTTCCCAGGGCTCAGTTCAAGCACAGAACACAGTGAAGCTGCCTCAGATTTTGACAGCCCATTTTGTCTGTGCGGGGGCGGGGGGGGGGGGGGGGGGGAAGGAACCAACTCTGATTTTCTAAAGAGAAGTTTGCAGCTTTGCCAGGCAAAAGGATCTATAGGTACAAACAGAACCCTAAGTGGTTTATTGAGGCCCAGATTCATCTCTTTTTCTTTTCTTTCTCTGTCTCTGTCTTTCTGTCTCTGTCTCTGTCTCTGTCTCTGTCTCCCTCTCTTTCCGAGACAAGGTTTCTCTTGTAGACCAAGCTGGCCTCGAACTCACAGAGATACACTTGCCTCTGCCTCCTGAGAGCCAGGATTAAAGTTGTGCGCCACCAGGACCCTCCCCCCATTTCTTATTTGGTTCTTTATATGTTTGCTTACGTATGGATTTGGATGGATCCCGGGTATGTTAGACAAGTGCTCTACTGCAGAGCCGTTACCCCCAGCCCAAGACCTTGATTTCTGAGGCATAGTTTTCTGCCACTTTTCTAAAATTTGCTTTTTGTGGTGTGGATGGATTTCTTTGAATAGTAAGGATGATGTACTAACTTTATTCTTTATAGCATGCATCTCTTTATTGCTCTAATTTTTTAAGTGCATGGGTTACCGAAATGAGCAGAACACAGATTCCTCAAGACAGTTGTGAAGAAGAGTTGCCCCACCTTGCAGACTCATTGCTATCCATTTTGTGTTTGTGTTTGTGATCACTGTGTACGTCTCTCTATCTCACTACTGATCTTTGTGGTATTTGTTCCTGTTAGTGCAAGACAAAGGCCCAGCCCTGTGCAACTGTCTATGGAGTTGGACATTTAAGCTTTTGGTCTAGTACACATGATGCCTGGATATATTCCTCGGCAGCAGAATCTTTTTCTTGCCATAAATTGTAAGAAGAGGCTACAGAGTTTCAGGGTGTGGATGTATTTATGGATCTTGACTCATTTTACTGTGATGTGCCATCAGAGTTGCACCAGTTTTCAGTAGCCCAGAAATAAGTTTACGCAGGCTGTGATGCCTCGGAAGCTGGAGTGTAAATGACCCCTCCAGAACATCATTGGAGTTCTCCCCTGGAGAATAATCTGTCTCAGAACAATTAATAACAGCCCTGCTGCTGTCTTCAGTCAGCTGTGATTTGTCCACTTTGTGACTCTGTGATTTTAGACATCTGTCATGTGATTTTATGACATAAACCTAAATGGTACAGGAATATCAGAAAGCCATGTTACACACCTGGATGCGCGTGTGCCTGCGTGCGTGTTTGCGTGTGTATGCGCATGTGCCTGTGTGTGTTTTCCATAGTTTGTAGAGTCACGATGACAGCAATACAGGATTAAATTAAATGCAAGAGAACACGAGGCAATCAGGAGACACATTGAGTTCCAAGTATTTGAGATGGCAGAGTTGTTTATAGTCAACCTTTTATTTCCTTAAAGAAAAAATGTAAGTAGGTGTACAGGCCAATGATAAAATATAAACTATAGTAAATATATTTGGTGGGAGCAGTCATTTATCATCAAATGTTATGTCCTGCACACAATTTTACATGCACTTACATGTGACTTGTGGCACAGTAGATGTGTTACATCAATATCAATGCCAGTGTGGCTGTAATGTTACCAGGTTGTAGGAGGTTTTCTGTTCTGTTACCCCTTAAGAGACCACTATTATGTATATGATCTGTCAACTACTGAAATTTCATTATGTGGGACATGTTGTATTTTCCATCAGTTTGTCATGCCTGAAGCAGGCAGATAGGCTACCAGAGGTATTGTTTAGATTCTAAATTTCAGAAGAAGGCGTGTTAGTGACTTGGTATCTTTGTAGGCATGCGTATAGGGCAAGGCATGCCCAGAATCCAGACTCATAGAGGTAAGTAATAGACTGTGTATTTTCAGCTGCTACATGTGCAATGTTTATTATGCAGTGTCAGGTGACTAATACAGTGCAGCGGAGACACCTGTTTTTATTACTTCTTCGTCAGCATTTGCTACCAAGCATGACTTCCCAAGATTAATATTCTAATTCTTCATGAGGTTTTTATGGTGTTTTCCCTAGTTTTCAAAGACTCCAGAAAATTACTTTGTGGGAGTACCCTTTAAGATTTTCAAGGGAAATGGAAAAGTAAAGAGGAGGTGACAGAAGTGAGGGCTGATGAGAAACAGTGGGTGTGAGAAGCCACAGTGCTAGCAGTATACGGTGCACCAAAGGTGTGCAGCTGTGCTGGGAACCATGTGTGCTGAGCGTGGCCCTGGAGGCCCTGGAGGCCCTGAAGGCCCTGAAGGCCCTGGAAGGTGTAGGAGAACTTGGTGCACTTAGTTTTTACTTGCTTTAGATACCCTTCTCTCCGAGGGATGCTTTTCCTTCCCACAGCCAGTCTACAGTGTGACCTGTACTTGGGAGCCCAGGGGACGGGGTTCTGCAGACCAGTGGGGCTCCATCTTTGCATCTCCCCTCTGCTCCCACAGAGGTTTTGTTCCCTCCGTTCTATTTCCTTCTGCGATGTGATCTGTTAGATTTATTAGTAGTTTTTAAAACCTTCAAGTTAGTGTAATGATGGACGAGTGCCTTCGTGTTTTTGGACTGTCATGGAATGCAGGGAAGTGTAGGTCTCAGAGAGAACCCTCATGTACTTGAGTGTAGCTTTTTCCATTTGGGCTACATGTGGGTGTGTGGCCCCTGCGAGGAGACTTAGGTGGGAACCTGAAGCTTTTGTCTCTACATTTACTGATGTTACACATGTAGTAGATGGAACCCGGGGCTAGTTCTTCTTGTTTGGAGCTTATTTCCATCCACAAGCCTTGCTTCTGTTTTGGAAGGCCTGCCAGGGTCTCATTCCTTCCTAGTGCTTTCCCATCACAGCGGGTTCTGTGATACTGTGTAGGTGAAGTCCTATCCACTCTGGCCTGGAAGCCCAGAGTGTGTATTTGATTGTGGAGTCCTGTCTCTTCCTTTCACTCTGTATTCCCTTCATTTTTATTGATATTACATTGCTGTTGAGCCACTGTAGCTAATAGAATGCAAGCTACACAGGAAACTTTGACATTACCGGTAACCACATTTAAAAAGTTAAAAAAAAAAAAAGCATTAATGTAATTTGTCATTCAGTTGCTACCTCTAGTATAAATGCTGGCATGGTCTGCTTGTGGACAGTAAAAGCTTAGAAGTTTGACAGTAAGTTGACTTGGCAGAATTTTATAGTTTTCATTTAGCCTTGTTTCCACAATAGCTTAATTGGTGTTTTGTGAAAGGTATTTTTGTAGATGTTCTAGCGTGGTGCCCTGATAAGACACATTTAGCAATGTCTCTTTCTGTGTGTATTTGCCTTGGCTTGGCAAAAGCCCATGGATTGAATCTGCCTCACTACCTTTTTTTTTGTGTGATCAGTCTTATTAGAAGCAGCCTGTCCAGGCATGGTCGTCCACAAAATCCTAACACTTAGAAGACGATGCAGGAGGATCAGGAATTCAAGGCCAGCCTGGCTATGGGTTCCTGTTTCAAAGAAATAAGCACATAAAAAGGGAAAAACACCGAAAGAGAAAAGAAGACAGCCAGGATTGTTCAGCCGCATGCTATGCATGGCTGCCTTCCTGGTAGCATATTCTGATTGAGTAACTGAGAGCTTGTGCTCCACAAAGGCCAAAATGCTGTGTTTATTAGGCCCGTTCTGGAAGAAGCGTGGTTACCCTGTGTGTGGGAAGTACAGGATTGAAGTGGGATGCTGCTGCATTGGAGCCTTGCCCATCCCTTCCTTGGCACCAGAGCTCTGCACGCTTCTGGGACAGGAGGAGGCGGCAGCCTTCAGCTGAGGGTTCCTGAAGCACTGGGTGGTTCCTGCACCAAACAAGTACTTCCTAAATGTCAGTGTGAACACCCTTGTATCTTACATCCCATGCTTTAATCTGTCAGCAGCCCCCCTGTATCTTATACCCCATGCTTAATCTGTTAGCAGCACCCCCATAGTTTACACGTGATGCTTTAATCTGTCAGCAGCACCCCCATATCTTACATCCCATGCTTCATCTGTCAGCAGCACTCCTGTATTTTATACCCTATGCTTCATCTGTCAGCAGCACCCCTGTATTTTATACCTCATGCTTAATCTGTCAGCAGCACCCCTGTATTTTATACCCTATGCTTAATCTGTTAGCAGCACCCCCATAGTTAACATGCCATGCTTTAATCTGTCAGCAGCACTCCCATATCTTACACTCCATGCTTTAATCTGTCAGCAGCACCCCTATATTTTATATCCCATTCTATAATCTGTCAGCAGCACCCCCATAGTTAACACACCATGCTTTAATCTGTCAGCAGCACCCCTATAGCTTACATGCCAAGCTATACTCTGCCAGCAGCACCCCCATCTTACACCCCATGCTTTAATCTGTCAGCAGCACCCCCATATTTTATACCCCATGCTATAATCTGTCAGCAGCACCCCCGTAGCTTACATCTCATGATTTAGTCTGTAGATGTGCTTATTTCTTCGTGGAAAATTTGAGAGTCATTTTAAAGTATTATCAAGTAGAAATAGAATGAAAGCTGATGTGCACACTACAGATGTAGTTTCCTTGACCCCTGTAACCACAGTTAAAAAGTAAAAGGAAGGAAACAGATTTTAGTGATGTGTGGATTAGCCTAATCGAACCCATGTCATGCCAACATACAGCCATTGTAACAAATTACTACATTGCACCTGCCTTAAAGGCTCCAGAGTCCTTCCCGTATGTTTTATTCTAGCATGTGGAGGCTAGAATAGCCACATCCTGAGGAAGCACCATAGTAGGCAGCTCAGCACCTGACACCAGCTGCCTGTCCTATAATGATCACTCTTGCTGCTGACTGCAGGGCTGGGACATCACAGTACTTGGCTCAACAAGACTATTCCCCGCTTCAGCTGCCAGCTGCAAAGGAACCTCCTGCATTTCTGACTGATCAGTTAAAAGTTCCCATGACTTCCCCTTCCTGTCATGAATGTCATGTGACAACTCCCAGAACTCAGGAAAGGCCATGGGTCCACCTGCAAGCACCACTGTTCACAGAAGTCAACTACTGCTAGTCTACTAAGAAGCCTGCAACTCAGAAATGGCAGAGAGGCAAGGATGCACAGGGAATGCTGAAGCAGAGGGCCTGTGCTTTCCATGCCCTTCCCAGCTTCTTTTAGAATATCACCCTAACTGGCTCCCTATTCCAGGAAGTCCCCAATTCAGTGTTTAAGAGTTAAGGCCCAGCAAACAATGGAGGTACGGCTGAAAGTCCCCACTCTTTTACTGTCTAGGGACCCCATACTATGTCCCTCCCTTCATAGGCACCCATTCAGTTGTGGCAGATTAGGGTTCATATCAACTAACAGTCAGGAAATTCTGAGGTTTTCTGGGAGCTCTGTATCAGAAGCCACAACACAGCTCCATGATACTCCCCCCCCCCCCCCCATGACAGGGCAGCACTAACTCAAGGCCTGCCCTTCCCCTCCCCCTCCCCCACCCCCACCTTTTCCCCAGCTGGCAACACCTATTTAAAACACTTTTCTGTGAGCAGCTGCTGCTTTCTTATTTTCCATTCTTCCTTGCCCTTGTCTGAGTAATCGTGAATCTCAGGGCTCTGGTAACTCCCCCACATCTTGGTTCTCAGGAAGCATTGCAGGAAAATATAGTAACATTACTAGGGATCTTTAAATGTAGCGTTGTGACTGTGCTCGCAATAACTTGCTGAAGAATAACTGAGCTGTGGAAGATAAGTCTCCCTGTGGGTTTTCTGAGAAATGAGCTATGTGGCTGAACTCTCTACCCTGCCCATTGTCCTCGTGGACACTGGGGAGATCCGACTGACATGGGCACTTGTCTTGTAGCCTTAGGGGCCCTGGATCTGAGAGACTTCCTTAAGATGAGTTTTTTAATAATGGAGAGTTAGAATACAGACAGGGTTGGGTACAGCATTTGTGTAACTCACGAGAGGCCTTGGGATCCATCCCTAGTGCAGCAGAAGAAACCCAAAACGAGACAAGCACAACAATGCCTTGTGCATAAGGATTTTTCACCTTTTCATAGTACGCAGCCCAGCTGAGTGAGGACAGGAGTAATGTCAGAACAGAAGAGATTGGTGGTGGAACCTTTGTGGAGCTAGGTGGGACATGGTTGCCAAGGGGATGTCTGGGAGTTGAAAGGCTTAAGCATTTTGTATTCTGAACTTGGCGTTGTGCAGATTCTTTAACGTTGGAGAACATGGCTGAAGTGGCCTCAGTGTGCCTTACAGCTTCAGGAAGAAGCACATTTGGGACCTCCCCCCCTCTAATTCGGAGACCCTTGTAAAGGATAGCCTTTGCATCTGCCTTTTACTTTCCTAGTAGGTGAATTAGACAACGTGGCTAAGCAGTTTTTCTGTAATTAAGAAGGCATGAAACTTAGAGTGTGTTCGTGAATGTGTTTGGGTAAGTGATGCTATTTAAAATAGAGTCTGTGGAAGGAGAAGACTATAGACTGCGTTGTGGTCAGTAGTTCTGCTTTGGAAAGGCCAAGGATCTGTAAAACATCTGTGACATGATTGAGAATTTGAGTGCATGTGGTATCACAGCAGGTGATAGTGCCTGGCATGTGGACGGCAAGAGTAAGTTGAGTTGTTATTTGTGTGTGTAGTGTGTTCCTGTGTGTGTGGGTGCACAGCCCTATGTATGCCCAGTGGAGGCCAAAGTCCTAATTTGTTCTCCACATGATCTCACTGATTGGCTAGACTGGCTGTCCATCAATTCCCCAGGATCCTCCCATTCATGACTTGCCTTCCTACACTGGGATTACAGGCATGCCCCATCATGCTGGGCATTTTACAAGGGTGCTAGCATCAAAGGCAGCGTATACCCACAAAGCCATGTCCCTGACTCCTGAATTAGTTTTCATTATTTCAAATATGGAGCTATTTAGCAGGTGGAGAAACTATTTGGGGGAATATTTTTGGCCTTTAAAAACAGTTCAGCTATTGAGGGATGTCATTCTAAGTTAGCAGCCTGGCCTTTGTGCACTAACCCAGCATTTGACTGACTGCTTGACCCTGTGTTGTCAGTTTTGTTAACACCATGATTCTATTTTATAACTGTTATTCTGTCTAGGAAGAAACATGGGACCTGGTTTGGACAGATACTTTAAAAGTATTTTCTCTCTTATTATCCTGCTTAGGTAGAAACAGAAACTATTCTGTGAAGACAAAAAAGTTTTTTTTTAACGCTACTATTCCTCATGAGAAGGCAGTCGAGGCTTTCTTTGCATCCATAAGCCTTTCTAGAAAAAGCAAGGTGGTACTGGAAGTGATACCTAACCATTTTCTCAGGCCCACCTGTCTTTCAAATCTATATTTTCCCTACAGCTGTTCTCAGACGCCCCTGGGGCTTTGATTTCTCCTGCCCATTAGCCCTCTCAGGGCTACCTGTCAGTTCTCCTTCCCTGCTTATTTCAACTCAGGCTTGTGAAGTGTCTGGGAACTCCCTGGCCTCCTAGTTTTGAGGAACTTTGGCTTGTAAACTCCCCCTTTCATTCACTCTGCTGGGGGCAGAGGAGATAGGGATACAGGCAGATGCTGTTAAAGATGGCAATGTGGGAGCTGGGGAGGCAGAGTGATCCCTTCTGGTGTCTTCTCCAGAACCTTTTGGGAATGCCTGCTCTCTCGAACCCTGGGTTTGCAAACCAAAACCTTACTTGGACTGTTGACTTTGACTTCCTTAAGACTCAGCTCCAAAGTGAACTTGCATACTTATTTCCAGAGGAGAACACGCCCAGCCATTGCGTGACTGACTAGGAGCCCTATCATTTGCCTGTGTTTAGTAAGTAAAAGGCTGAGATAAAGGAAACATTTGTTGTGTTTTTCCCTGGAACACAACATTGTTCTGTATTTAACTGTAGTCCTACTTAGACTTCATCTTTAATTAGGGGACCAAGTCCCAGACCTACATCTCCAAGAGTGATGTCATGTCTCCTGTCTTGATTCCCTCTCACCTAGCACTGGAACTGTGTGGTGGGCCACACTGAATCATGCCTTACCTGTCTGTCACTGTTGGCTTAGCACACAGTCACCAGTATAGAGGAAGCGCAGAGGACAGGCACACAAATATTGCCTCAGAGTCCTAATCTTCCTTGCCCTCTTCTGCATCTCAGACTCCCAGCTCTCACCTTCTGGAGTTTTCCTGGCTGCATCGGCCATCATCTCATTTGTCACATGTGTGGGACTTACCCTTCCTTTCAGTTACTGCAAGGGATTTCCTCTTAGCAAGCTTTCTTTCTGTCTCATTTCTTTACCAACAAATTGTTCCTTCCTTTAAGCAGGTCTGTCTCCTAAGCGAGGAGTTTCTGTCTTCCTCATGCCCTTGCTTCACCTGTGTTACCTGCACTGTATCTGGAGCTGCTGGGGCAGCTAACCAGTTTGAATAGAACTGCTACAGTGCTGTGGCTGATGGAGTCTGAATCACCTGTCAAGAGAGTCCCAATGAGGAAATGTCTAGATTAGGGTGACTCGTGGGCCTGCTGTGAGGGATTTTCTTAATTGAGTTAATTGAGGTAGGAAGAAGACCCACCCTGTGTGTGGGTGGCGCCATTTCATGGGCTGGGTTCTGGACCAAATAACAAGGAAAACAAAACTGCGCTAGCATGCACATCTTGACTCACTGCTTTCTGCTTTTGACTGTGGATATTCTATGACTGGTTGCTTCAGGTCCCTGCCTCCCTGATTTCCCCTCAGTGATGTATGTAATGAAGAATTCTGAGGCGAATAAAATCTTTCTCCCTTAAGTAGCTTTTGTCAGGGTATTTTATTATACCAATAGGAAATGAAACTAATCACATGATACCTGCCATATGTGGTGCTTCAAACAAGGAAGTCTTTCCTTCTCTGGAAAGTAGCATGTAGTATAGACCATGGCTCTGGAATCCAGATTCAGGTGGCTTCAGATGGAAACTTATGGGCTGTACAGTGTACTTAGATGTAACATGAGTGCTCCATGTGTACTGTGAGCATTTGAAACATTTCTCTTGTCATAACTCCTTAAAGAATATGTTCTCACATGCTATCTTTAAAACATTATACTGAGTTAGGTAGTACATGTAGCATGGGAGAGCATGTATAAGCATTCTGGAATTGTGGTCTGGTGGAAGAGTGAATCCTGAAGCTACAGATCCCATGAAGACATCAAAGAGTATCTCTGTGTGTCATATCTAAAGCTGCCCTTTCTGATTACATGAAAGAAGTGTGGCCCAAGAAGTTTTACATGGAGTGCTGTTTTAAAAAAAATGCTTTCTAAAACCATTACCAGGTGGCCTCATTTAGAAAGGAATTCACGAGTACCCTGCTGTATGATAGTGACTTGGTTTTCTGAAAAAATGACTGTGACAGATTTTGAAGGGTAGGGTTTACATATTAGTGCAGTGTTTATTCATCCAGGTGTGGCTAGCGTCTGCTTCTTTGATGAGACTTTGACTATTTCTGTGTGAGTTTTCCTTTTTTCATACTTTTGGGAAATGCCAAATTGTGGTATGTCCAGCAGAAGCAGAGCGGAGTCACAGCCACTGCAGCATCTCGTTCATACCCACTTTTTGTCTTGCTTCTGTATTCATTGCTAGGTTATTTAAGCAAATTCTAGACCAGAATGCTAGATAACCTTTTGAAACCATCTATAGTCAGTTGCCATATTAAAGATGTAATTGCAAATTGGTTTTGTTCGAACATTTCCCCTATGCTTTGCTTATTTTTCCCTGATGTCATATAGCACTTTGTTTTATAGCTTACCTTAAACAGATTCTGCTATCAACAAGTGAACTGTTTCATGCTGCCTTCTAAGGAAAGGAGAATCAGCTAATTAAATAGTTTGAAAATTAGTTCTCCCAGCCCTTCTCTCTCACCCTTTCAGCTGTTATCACAAGGAGCACCTCACCCTCAGGGTCCAGGTGTCATAGCTACAGTGAAGCACTGTGTGTGTGTGTGTGTGTATTTGTACTTGTACAAATAATGGTTGGGTTGTCTCATTATTTATAAATAAGCGTGAGGCCCACTAGTCTCAGAGTTCCTTTTGGTTACTCAGAATCAGAAGAACAGTGGAAGACATGCTGGCTAAAAGTTGCTTAGGGAGGCAATGGCTTCTACTTGTGTCTTTGCCCCACTTGGGTGTAGTACTGTGCTAAAGATGCCCATGTGGCCTGGGTTCTCTCCAAGTATCCCCAGGGTTCACTCTGCTGTGTAGGGTTGACACCAATCAGACCCTACTTCCTCTGTATCTCTCAGTCGTTCAGCTGGGGATACCTAATTTCTGCCCCACTGTGATGCCTACATCATTTCCACAAGTATAAGATATCTTGAAATTACAGTTGTGGAAAGTTTGGGGTGTGGTCAGGCCTTTGTCATGGAGACTGTGACAGAACAGAATGGTTATTCTCTGAGGGCTGCCTCTGGTGTGGTATGACTTGCCCACGGAAGACTGTTGGCAGTCTGACTGCCTTGGGTTGTCCCTGGCCCACCTGGGGACCTCTATTACACTTTGACATGACCAGAAAAAGAAACTTGTGAAATTTCATCTCTATTCAGCTAGTGGTAGTGAGTAGGCTGGCCAGCTGTCTTCCTCTTCCATCTGGCTCAGCTGGTTCCAGGCCAGCTGCCACAGCAGGGTTGACTTCTTCTCAGGCTCCCGGGATGTTGCGCAGTCCTGCCACGACAACTCTTTGAGGAATGGCACAGTCCCCCCCCCCCCCCCCGGTTTCTTTCTGTTTTGACTAAATGTGACTCATCACTTGAAGCTTCATTTCTCAGATGACCTCTGCCCTACTCTCCTGGCCTTCATTTATAAGTAGAAGGCTTGTAGGTATTTCACGCAGGCAGAGTCTAGCACAGGGCATGGTTATGAAACAGTGTGAGGGGCTGGAGGAAGCAAAGATTAGGAAAGCTGCCTGTAGCTGGAGTTCAGAACAAGGACAGGGGATTCCCAGGGCTCCCTCTCCAGTCTGTTGTGCTGCTGCTGCCACCAAGTAGAAGCCTTGGCTCACTGGGTGCAGCTGCTGCCTGTATCCCCCTACAGAAGCTGCTGTCCTTAGCCATGAGTGGAAGTGGGCAAGGGAAGCAGGGCCTTGTCTTTCCTGCTGTCTTCTAGGATCACACCAGAGCCCGTGACAGCGCCCGGACAGAACCCAGCTGCCAAGGATCTATGGAATACAGCTTTTAGGCCTCCAGCCTCAGCCATATGGAGAACTGCCTGTGAGGTCCCGATACCAGACCACACCTGGTACTCAGATACTCTTACATGTGGGTGGACTTAATGACACAATGACACAATCTGGCCCCGAGTGGGTAGACTGAAGTAGCTGCTGCCTATCATTGTATGGGTCAGTGTAATTGTGCTACCAAAAATATGCTGATGTTACAGAGAGACAAAGCTGTCAAAGCTGGAAAATAGAAAAAGCAGAACTTAACTTGATTCTTGACAAGCCTCTCTGGCTCAGTGTCCTGGGGTTGAAATCGGCTTCTGGGACCTGGGGAAAGCATGACAGTAGCCTGTTGTTGCCTCTTGGAGGCTGTCTCTCGCCCAGTGTATGTGGTGGCAAATGGCCCCTAGAGCATAGGGGCACATATGTTCAGTAGAGGGCAATGTTTTCCTGATCTGTTTGATATTCTGCCCCACAGGGAGGGGCCTCTTTGCTCTTGGTCAATTAGTTGCCGCTCCAAGGCTGTTTGCTGACTGCTCCTAGAGGAGGACGGTGGCATGGAAGAACACAAGTGCCCTTCTTAACTGCCAGGGAACCAAAGGAAGGGCTGTAGCAGTGGCCAGGAAGAGACCCAAAAGTAGAGTCCAGTGGGTCATACCAACAAAGCAAGTGATACAGGATGCAGTGACTGTCTGGCATGGTCACCCTTACCTGGTGCCTCTGTGTATCTCCCTGGGCTCAGAACCAACACCTTTGTTACTGTTCTTGGTGAATGTGTGCATCAGCTCAGGGTCTGAGACTGTATCCTTTTAAACATAGAATTTCATTTGCCTTCAAATATCAGTTGGGAGTAATGTGACTTAAGTCATCCTAAGAATTGGTAATACAGTGTATCTATTAGAATCTCTTCTGGAGAAAAAAGGACTCAAACTCAGGATATTCTGCTAATTTAAGGGTGTCTTGATCTGGTTTCTATTTTCTATTGCTAATAACAGAGCAATAAAGAAATGTTCATCCTTGCTCAAGGTTCTGGAAGTCAAGGAGTGATGGGTCCTTGCTGAAAGAGTCCCAGAGTGGACTTGGGTGTGAGTTCGAGAATTGCATGATGAGGGGGTGTGTTGGGGACATGCAAGAGAAATAGCCAACTGCTTTGGAATTCATGGAGTGTGGCCCATCGGTTAGCACAACCACAATGACAGCTGTTATGGAGTTTCGCTCTGCTTGTTTCTGCTCATGGTCACCACTTCCCTCATAATCTATGAATTGTATGAAAACTCTAGGGGTTTTCCAGTCTCTCACTGGGCAGTGTCATTGGCATTTAGAGTAATGATGATTGATCTTTCCCATGTATTGGTGCTGGAGTAGATTCATGATTCATCCACCGTGTGTAGAAAAAATTGAGAGATGGAGATGTTAGTAAAGTTAGGTTAAGATGTTTTTGTTAGTGGCTTTGGCATAGAAAATCTTGGGGTGCAATTTAAAGTTCACTCTTGATAGTTGGCGAGGGATTTTTTTTTTTGAGGTCAGGATATGAACAATGGCAGCCGGCCAGTACTAGCTGACATGACTCTCTTAATAAAGCTGAGTTGGTGATCGAGGTGATGATTAATTTTTTGTACCCACTTTTGCCCCCAGCTTTCTGATATGGTTTAATAAAAAAAATTGTTAATGATTAGGTGTACAATCTGAGGATGTAAAGTAGAAATGGCTGATTGGTTTTTTTATATATAGAAGTTTAGATTTGTGATTCTTCTAAGATTTTTTTATAAGATTACTTTATAAGATAAAAAAGAAAAATGATTGATCCTTTCTTTGCAACTGCAAATTGTAGCCTGCCAGTAAGAGAAAAATACCCTACTTTCTTACATGCTGTTAATTTATAGCAAATTGCTTAGACAATACTGTATGTGGGGTCTTGGGAATAATTTGTTTTTTACTTGTAATACATAAAACATGCATTTCTATGTATACTCATTGCAATCGTTCAGTTAAAGAAAATACAATGGAGCCACATGGTAATTTTTTAAATATATATATATATATATATTTTTTTTTTCTTTTCACATGGTAATTTTTATCTTGCTTGAAAGATTTGGCTGGGGAGAAAAAAATAAAGTTGTTGCAACTCCTTGGAACCTCACTTCATCCACCAAGTGTGTATGCGTGTGTGCTTGCTTTACATTGTCGCCGACCCCCAGATCCCCTCTATGGATGGTGCGGGAGCTGGGCTTGTGGGGGAGACTGTGCGTGTGTGCGTGCATGAGTGTGTATCTTCTGGTCTTTTTTAATGAACTTAGAAAGAAATCAGGATTCGGACATAGGGGCTGCAGCATGATGACTAACCACTGTTCTAAGTAATCACCTCTCAGTGACCCTACCTCTAAATACTGGCCACATTAAGGAGTGTCCTCTCCTGTGCGCTCCCCTCCCATCAGTGCCTCACAGTGGAGAGATGTAGCTTGAACACATGAGCCCCTGGGAGGCAGATTTATACCACATCCAGATCATAGCAGAGGGGTACTTTAGGTTGATTGCTTTAGTATGGTAACTACCCTTTCAGCAGGCATGCTGCAGGGCTCACTTTCCCAGGTCAGGTTGGGTCCTTGAAGAGGGGGTTTATGTTCTATGCGCCATGTTTAACCTTATGCTAGGCACAGGGAAAAGGGAAGTTGCTTGAGCATGGGGCATGTGGGGGAGGGAAACAATTATAGTTCTGTTGCGTTTATAATGTAGCTTTTGCACTGGGCCCGTTGGTTCACAGTGCCCACTCATGTGTATACACATAGCAGTTCTCTATTAGAGATCTCATTTTGTGGGCTCCTCTGTTCAGATGGTGACATTCGTTTCTTTGACTGGGAAAACGAGCATGAGGGTTGTACAGGATTTGTGAAGTAGCATGTGGCCATCCCCACCCACCTGCCACATGGTGTTTGCACACATCCATGTACCCTACCATTAGTAGATTCATTGGGCTTGCTTTTCTTCAATTCTTTAATTCATTCCTAATAATAAATTACCTTTCTTATTTGCTTAGTTTACCCTTTGACTTATATATGGTGTTATTTTAGCTAAGCATAAAACTTTAGGTTTCTGGTTGCAAGATAAATGCAGAATAGCAATTATTATAGACTATTTGAATAACTTATAAAGTGAAAATTTCAATATTAAGGTCTTTGCTTTTTAGACACTACATTTACTTGGGTCCTAAGAATTATAAATATTTAGATATTTTTCATATGCATGTTTCCTCAAAGCTTTCGTACATGTTAACCGACAAAGACAATACTCCTTTTCTTTCCCTTCCTGTCAATCAGTGCATGTTAACCATACAGAATGGGGGCTTTATTGTGACAGTTTCATATATGCTGTTTTAATTCGGAGTTTGGATTTAAGTTCTAATGCTTATCCTCATTCTTCATAGTCTCTGTCATGTTGAAGTGGGTGTTGAATAATGTGGTTCCCATAGTGTCTGTGCCGAGAGAAGCCATTGACAGAGAGCAAGAGCAGAGAAAACAGTTGCCAGGCAATGTGCAGTCATTGTGTGGCTGAGCGTTTGCCCCTCTGCAGGCCAGGTATTAGTTTAGCTGTAGGGTGATGATGTTAGGAGGGAGCCTTTGGGATATGTTTAAGTCGTGAGTGTGGCACCACAGTGAATGGATTCACTCTCTTATCCCTTTGCCTGATGTGTTACATGACACCAAAAGGAGGTGCTGGTTTGTTAACTAGTATGTGGCCATCAGACATGGACTTGTCCTGTGATTTCAGCCTCAGAGTTGAGAAACCACTGTCTGAGGGATAGGGAAGGCGGTGGTGTGCCCTCTTCACCAGTGGCTCTGGTGGACGGTACTGCTGTTTCTGGCTGGGTTGTAGGTTTGGCAAAATGGTGGGAAATGCCTTTTGGGGATTTGCAAGCAAGTTACAGTTGCAGAAAGTGACAGCTCTAAAGTGTGGTTTCCACATCCTCTTGAGTTCCCCCCTTGCTCCCTGCCCAAGCTGCTTGCTAAGCACAATAGGCTTATGTCCTGGCTGCGCTAGAACCAGCCTCTCCACGATGGCAGGCCTGACTTTGGGGTTTCTTTAGAGCGATAAGTAATGGTTTGCGTAAATGGAAGGAAGTGGCGATGACGTTACTCTGAATGCTGTGGTCTGCCATCCAGGCTGCGATGCCCTGTCTTGCCTGGCCACTGGGGATCATTCTCCTGGCCTTTCTATCTCTCTTGTGTGTGAAGTCCAGGTTGTCTCAATCCAGAAAGCTGGATGGCATTTCCTCAGACCGTAGTTAGCAGTTGTGTTGGCTCCTGCTCAGCAAAATGTATCCAGAAATGTTCATGGCAACTTTAGGAACTACCTGGTGGGGACCATCTTAGTCTGTTTTCCATTATAACAATGAAATACCAGAGGCCAGATACTTTCAGTCTAGGATTGATTGGGTAGCCATTTCTACAGCCTCTAGGGAAGACATCCTGGCCAGAGACAGCGTGGCAGAAGAAGGCATGTGACAAGAGAGATTGCACGCCAGGCTTGGGCGGAGCCAGGTTCACTTTGAAACCAACTCAGTCTTACAGACCTAATCTTGGACCTCATGAGAATGACACAATTCCTTCTGAAAGAAGCCCCCGCAACCTCTTTGATCTTTCCCTGAGACTACCTTTTAGGCATCCCGCCACCTCCTCGCATCTGTGTGAGGACTAGGCTTTTCACATATCAAACCTCTGAATTTATTCATGCACACTGCATCTGTATGATAGTAAGAATTCTTAGCTGCTTTGAAACCAGAATCAAATGGTGATTTAGTGTAACCGCCATGTGCTAGGTGCTTGTCTGCTGACTTAGGAAGAGGGTGGGGGTTGATGGTATGATGTAGTATGGCTCATCCTTGCCAGAAGGTGTGGCAGCATGGGGTGGTAAATACAGGGCTGTCGCTGGCAGTTAAGAGCTGTCAGCACTTCCTGTCACAGTTAGCTTGTGGTGAGTGTGCCTACTCCCTAGGCATTTTTCAGCAGTGCTTGGAACTTACATTGTATTCCTGTATGTCCGTTGTCTATATAAAATAATGGATGCTAGTAATTCTTACTGGTGCTGATGTTATTCTGATGATATCTGTGCTGATATTTGGGTTTTGTTATTTTTAAAATTTTTACTTGTGTCTGTGTATGGTGTATGCTCAGAGGCCGGAAGAAGGCATGAGCTTCCTCTTCTTTTGTTTTTTTGTTTTTTGTTTTTTTGCCTTATTCCTTTGAGACAGAATATCTCTATAAACCTTGAATTTAAAGTTTTCAGTTAGGCTGATAGCCAGCAGGTCTTAGTGGTTTTCCTGTCAGTGCCCCTGATAGCACTGGGGATACAGGTGCACTCAAGACTACACCCTGCTTCCTACGTGGGTACTGGGATCCTAACTTGGGCCCTCACAGTTGTGCATCAAGCACTCTGAACTAATGAGCCACCTCTCAGCCTGATGTTCCCTTTAAAGGAAAACTACATTATAGTTCCAAATGTACAGAAAACCTTCTGTCTTAGGGTTGCTATTGCTCGGTTAAAACACCATGACCAAAAAAGCAGTTTTTGGGGGAAAGGGCTTGTTTCATCTTATAACTCTCAGGTCACAGTCCGTCATGGAAGTCAGACAAGAACCAGGAGGTTGGAGCAGAAGCAGGGGCTGTGGAGGAGCACTGCTTGCTAGGTTGCTCCCCATGGCTGTCTCCGACTGCTTTCCTATGTAACACAGGACCACCAGGCCAGGGATGGTATTTATATTCACAGCAGATTTAATTCTAAAACCCCATGGATAGGGTGGGTGAGCTAGTCCATTCTGGAGTACAATTCATCTGTCTGTCAACAGCAAGGAGGGCAAGGAACAGTCAGGGTTTGCGCCGCCCCTCTGCGTTACGTAGGCAGAGTCCTTGCTTCTTCTTCCCGTGTGCTTTGCTGGCTGACCATCTCTGGGCTTCGGTGTGCAGGTGGAACACTTCATGTCTGTGCTCAGTGTGACTATCCTTTGAAAGACACCAGTCATGCTGGACTGGTGACCCAACCAATGTGCTCTGGCTGTGATGGAATGCCATTCATCAAGTCTGTCAGTGCCCATGACGGTCTACCTGTGGCTTACCTGTTGGTTGCTGGCCTGTCTGTAGAATGAGTAGAGTATCTGCCCTGTGGCAGGTAAACCTCTGGGAGATCCTCACTGTATCCAGCCACTTTCAGGAGGAATGTGGAGTCATTGTGATGGAGGTCAGTCTCCACCTATTAGAAGAAAAGAAGACAACGTTATGAATCCGTGGCTGTACCAGTATAGATAAACTCCTTTTCTAAAAATAAAAAAAATTTCACCGCAAAGTGATTTGTCTCGCTTGGGCTATGTGGCGTGAGAGTTGGCTGAGCCTCAGCCACTTCTGCAGACCTGTACTTAAATGCCCAGCGTTATAAGCTATGTTTGGTCTTCAGCAAGAAATAGGAGTACATGTTATTGCCTGTGCCTGTAAAGAGCTGAAGACATACTCCTTACTTAGAGTTTTTGAGAAGAGCAATTATGAGCCTGGTGCTTTGATAATTGTTGGGTCGAAATGGGCTGTAGCTCTTATGAAGCTCTTAAGGAAAACACCTTTTCTCAGACTTCTTGGGTGATGTCAAAACTAGCCCCCCCCCCGGGGGGGTCATTTAGTGGTTGGTTGTTTTTCATTTTCTGTTAGTGAGGCTTATGCTGTAGTCATAAAAGTCACCTGGTCCAGCCTGTTAGACAGATTGTCTTGTGCTGGACTGAATGAAGGCTGCTCAGGCTTTCTCCACACTGCTCCCAGCTTCTTTTGCTTTTGTGTACTCCTGCCTATACCACCTTCTTTCTCCTGGCCTGGCTGGGCTGTGCTTGTACTCTCTCCCTCCCTGAAGGCATTTCCTGGCCTTTAGCTGTGTAGTATTGTGTGTGCCATGAACCCTTACTTTCTCCATCTTTGTGTGACCCCATCTGCTATGCTGGAGCATGATGAAGAAGGATACTTGCATACTGGTCTACACAGGGTCCTCCTTACACAATATTAGCTTCTCTGTGCCTTGCCTGCCCCCTCTCTCCAGGCCTTCAGTGTTCTTTGGTGGCCAGGCACACTGGTCCCACATGAAGCACAGGCGGTTTGCCTGGGATCATCCCAGTTTAATTTCAGCTCTTATTCTTTTGTGTGAAGGGCCGCAGTGTGGCTGTTCTTAATCTCTTGGCCTCTACCCACTTCCTCCTCAGTTTATCTTTGTTTGCCTTCCCTACTGGGGATTGAACCTAGGTGTTTTCATATGCTAGGCCAGCCATCTACCACTTCCCTCACCCATCTTCTCTTTATTGTTTATGTTGAGACAAAGCCTCCCTTTGTCTAGGCTACCCTTGAACCTGAACTTCTGGAGTAGCTGAGCCTCTGGAGTAGCTGGGTTTACAGCTGCGTTCCACCAGCTTTGTCTGTCACCTCCGCATTTCTTGAGGCTAAGCAAGTAAAAGTACTCAGGTCAACCTTCTTCTCTCCAGAGGGCTCTAAGGTCACAGTGTTATAATGAGGATCTCAATGGGATGCTAACCTCACTGCTTTTTTGTGCCTGAGTCCATGTAGCAGTAATAATTTTGGAGAGCCAGCCACTGACCCACTGTGATCCTCAGTGCTTTGGAGCTACCCTCTTTGCACAGAGAGGAGGTGAAGGTTTTGAGATTCCTATTAAGGAACAGTTTGAATAATAAAGTGTCTGGCAAGGAACTTGGCAAACCTTAGTGCTAGGGTACAGGCTGACCTGGCTCACCTGTTGTTTCTGCTGCTTGCCTCATAGGAGCTGCTGAGCGTGTGACTTTCAGGACAGGTGGAATCACAGTCATCTGTGGGCAAGGCTGATTATGATGGGATGGAGGGAAGCGGTGGGAACCACTTGGGATCACTGTGAGAAGTGCCGAGGGCCTCAGAGATCATTAAAATGTTTGTATGGGAGGGAATGGGTGGGTTTTGTGCAAACACTGCTGTTTTAAATAAGGGTCTGGAGTCTATGGATTTTGGAACCTTTGGGGTAGTAGTTGATTCCTTGAGGGGTGAAGGTATTTACCTTTCATGGACTGAATGTGACCTGCTTGTCTACAGCATGTCCCTTCTCAAAGTGTGTTTAGCTCAGGCCACTGACTGGGCTGAGCAATATGTGATGTAGGACCTGTGTCACTATACTGAGATAGTGGATGTTCTTAGGAATACAGACTTGTGTCCAGCTGGGTTGTTGAGTGTGGCTTTGAGAGGGCCATTTAGAGTGTTAGGGAACTAGATGGATGCTCATCTTTGTGGGAACTGAACTCACAACCCAGATTGCCCTCCTAGGCAGTTTTCACACTGAGAAATCTTCACACTCTGCCAAGCCGAGTTTCCTTGTTAAGAAAATGGATGCGTGTCTTTGAGGAGGAAACCCATTAAGTGCCATGTTTTGCATGCCAAAGCCAGCTGTTTTTTCATTCTTGAGGCTTGGCCTTAGCTGCTAGAGATTTTGTAAATGAAGTTAGTACCTGAAACAGAGGGAACAGGGTGAAGGAACCAAAGCTGTTAAAGAGTAGACTAAGATACTATTTGTCGTGTGTTTGATTTAGGAAGAAGAGAAGCCAAGATTCACAGGATAGGAGGCAGCACTGGTGGGACTTCTGTGCTAGTTTGTCCCTGGGTGATGATGACACTGCTGCTGCTACTGGAGCTAGATAAGGTTTCCTGTTGATTGATGAAAGGGAAGATCAGAGCTAGGCGTGAAGGGATGCCCATGTTCTGGCCCCTGCCTTGAGCTCATACAGAGCATACTTGGTGTGGAGGGGTATGGAGGGCTGGCTACAGGGGCAGCTCTTTCCATCCAAGGATTGAATTTAGTCTTCAAACGTGCGCAGTGATAACGCTTACCCACTGAATCATCTCTCCATATTTACTTAGAGCAAGAGTAGCTGGAGGAGCTGCACGTAGCCATGCAAGTGACCCTTCTGCTACGAGCATTCTCTAGTGCGCATTGCTGCAATGGCTTGTGGGACAGCCATTGCGAGCGAACAATGGTGACTTTTGTTCAGCTTGTTCCTTTGAGGATATAAAATATGCAGGCATGAGAAAGCCTAATAAACGTGCTGGGTAATAGTCCTGTGTCCATGTGCTCAGATTACCCCCTGCTCCCTCCACTCGCAGGAAAAGGCTACAGATTAAGGCCTCATGTATCTTGAGAGGGAAACAGCAGGGTAGCCTGTTCCAGCTAAGCTCATCCATGATGTCCTGTGACTCAGAGGGAATTCACCAGTGGAACTTTCCAGAAAGTGGAGCCTTTTCTCCTTTGACTGAATATTATTGCCTTGAAACAGAAATGTAGATAGATTGGGGATTTGCAGGACAACACAAAACTCCATTTTCTGATGGGTCATTTTGTTACTGTTTTCTGAGGCTTCTGCTACCTTCGGAGCAGTTTCCTTTTGAGATCTGCGACATGCTGCTGATTCTCTGAAATTCAGTGCGGGGTGTTTGATAGTGACGTCAGTCATGTTCGGTCAGGAAAGGCTTGACTACATTAGTTTTGATAGAAATTTGCTATCCCATGTCCTATGACAGTGATATTCCCCAGAGGGTGATGCAGGAGGTGGGAGGGTGGCTAGCTCACAGTTTAGGGCAGCCCCTCTAGGTTAATTCCATTACTACTGATTTTGTGTGGGGAAAGGGGCATGTTCAATTCCAGTAACGTTTGTTTCTGCTGGGTGCTCAGACACATCATATTTGCCTTCCCCAGTACCATAGGGGAAGGGTTAAGTAGTATGCAGATTAAACTGTTTTTCAAGTCTTTAGAACGTAGCATTCTTGTATATATTCTGATAGTCACTATCATTTAAGTCAAGTATGTCTATGGATCTGACAGTTCTGAATGCTTTGAAAAGAAGTCGGCCCTTGGAGGGACAGTGTGTCTCCCTGCTTGGGTCTGTTGTTCGCCTGGTGTTTCAGGTCCTGAGTGTTTCCAAGTCAATCGTGTTTTGATGTTTCCCATTTCAACATCCTTATAATGTGCATAAACCATGCAGCTTAAAATGCGGCCCCAGGACACATGGGTGAGGCAAGGAGCATTTGGATGTCATAGTGCCTCCGGATAGCTTCTGAAGCAGGCAGTCACTTGTGTGTAGTTTTGCTTGGCTCCCGGGTGGCCCTGGTCTTTGATTCCACTTGGGAAAACGCAGAGTTAGGCCTCCTAATGATCCTCATTGGGTGATTTTATTCCTTGAGATGTCTGTGGACACAGGAGAAAGTACTTCTGGTGTTTGTCATGTGGGAAGACATGAATGAAAAAGTGCCATTCAGAAGGATAGAGTTGAAGCTGAAATTCAGTCTCATGCAGAAGGTAGCTAAGAGAAAATTACACACACGCGCGCGCACACACACACACACACACACACACACACATACACACACAGGCTTCCTTGTGAGTTCCCAGAACCCAGGTGCCCACAGGCTGCCATTCCTCATGCACACAGAGGAGAGGCCCCTTCAGTGAGTGGAACCCATGTTACCTGGGTCTGCTCAGGTGTCTGGGTCTGCTTGGCAATGAGTTCTGTGCTGCTCTACATGTGGTCATGCTTGCTTTTGTTCTTTTTAAGGAAAGCCTGGGAGAACGTAATTGAACACAAGCGCCACTCTAGGGCTTAGCTGGAGGAGGCTGGGTGCCAAATCCATAATTCTTAGTGAGTGCTATGTCTTTTTATTTATCTGTTTTTATCTGGTGTGCTGAACAAATATTACAGCTGGTGTGATGCAGTATTCTTGGTTCAGATGACTCTCTTGGAACACACAGGTTCTTAAACCAGGCCATTCTTATCCCTCTTACATTTGCCTATAGGCATAAATATATACACTTGAGACTGGAAAATGTGCATGTGTCCACTTGTGCCTGCTTATCTATTTCCCATTTGTTTTCTGCCTTACTTAGCTTTCTCATATGTCTCACCATTGCGTTTCTGTCTGTTGGTTAATTAACCCATTCATCCAACCCGCCTCTTATTTATTCTGTGCTGTTTTGGGCACTGTGATCGATGTTGCAGAGAGGACAGTTAGTTGTCAACAGCCTTAGCACTCAGTGTAGGAAGAATGCCATGGGCAAACAGCTCCTGTAACACAAGTGCACAATATTTGAGCACTAGATGTATGTGGGTGGTCTTCTAAGCACTCCATCAGTCCCGGGCACAGCCAGTGCCAGGATAGGATATGTCTCTGTTGGAGCCTTTGACTCAGCCTTGGAGTTGGCCCTGGTCTCATTTTGTGTCCTTGTCTGTTCTTCCCTATGTATGAGGTGCCAACCTAGCCCTTCGCGTAGAGCCTTGTCCATATATTCAGGCATAAGAAGGAAGACCAACCACAGGGCATGGGAACTTGACCTAAAATCCTTTAGCAAAATGTTCAGAGGTGTCAGATCAGGGAGGCTTGGCAATATGCCATGTCTGCCTGTGGCGGCTGTGGCTTGCTTTGCCCTCCTGTGTGTGGGTATAGAATTCTGCTTCCCATATCTACCCCTAACATGCTCCTGGCCCCTTTTGTGGACTTTGCCGTCTTCCCATCATGCTCCTGGATTACTTCCTCTTTTTCTCCTGGGGCCCAGCTGCCTCTGACCATCCTAGAGGCGCCTGGTCTTGAGTACATCTTACATCTCAGCCATCTGCTGCTCAGTACCTCATCTTTGTGGGAACGCCAGTACCATTCTGTATTGTGAAATGTTGATGCATGACCAGCCTTGGCAGTTCAGTGTCCTCCAGTGACTGTCTTGGTGGGAAGGTGTGTTCTTTGCTTGAGTTTCTCTGTGGTCCTGCCCTGGACCAATGCAGCAGGGACACAAGGCAGCTGCACCTGCTGGTCTCTCTACTCATGCGCATCCCTGAGACACTTGGCCCTCCCTCTTTTTGGATGATTTTTTTTTCTTCAAAATGTTTCCCTGAGCAACCTAAGAGAGCCTTAATTCCAACTGCTATCAGCATCTTCAATCATTCCCTCTGATTTATTCTCTTCCAATTATCCTTCAAAATATAAAAATTTACTATTTATTTATTGGCCACTTTGGATGATTTTTTTTCTTGTTGTGCACACTGAAGAAACTGACGCACCACAGTGTAAGGCTTGGACTTCATTCTGTGGAGCTTGCGTTTAGAATCTCTGCTGAATCCTTTACCTGTGAATGCAGTGGATCGAAACGTAAGTGTCCTCAAAACTCATCTTGTAGAGCTGAGTGGCTCTATTTGAAGATGGGGCCTATTGGGTGAAAGTTAAGAGTGAAGCCCAGATACTGAGATTAGAGCCTTTTAGAAGTCATACTAATAACCAAGCATGGTGGGGCACGCCTTTAATCCTGGCAAAAGGCAGGTAGATTTCTAAGTTCTAGGCTAGTTAGAGTTGTTGAGAGCCTGTCTCAAACAAACAAAACAAAGTCGTGGTTGATCTTTGTCTCTGTACCTCCTGAGGACAATGAAAAATACCACCATGACCCAGGATGAGAAATACTGCCAGGAGCTTCCTGCAGCCCAACCCCGAACTGTACAAACGTGAGCTGTGAGTGACTTTTGTTTGAGACCCCAGTCTGTCTTTTTTTTTTTTTTTTTTTTTTTGGGTGACTAAGTCATCGAACCCCTCTTGTCCTTTGCTGAGGTGAAGATGCCATCTTCTCAAATGCCAAGGTACTGCTAATTCATCCACAAAGGTGTTTCTGTGGGCTAGACTTCTTCATGCCAGAGAACAAAACCCTGTTCCCTTACCTGATGTTACTGAGGGGTTTGATGGGAAGGCTGAAAACGTCACTTTTTGTTGTAATTTTAATCAGTGTTTATGTTGTAAGCTGAACTCCTTCTAGTAGACTCACACATGCAGACCCTTGACAAACTATTCCTGAGCCATTGAGGACCAAATGGGCCTGGGATTTTCTACTGGTTATTTGTTCTCTCTCCTTTTTCTGTCTTCCATCTGCTATTAGGCAGTGACATGACACAGCTGGGACACCCCCTTTTCTGACGTCAGTCTTGCTTCTAGGATGCAAAAGTGGTGACTCAGGCTTTGAAAGTTTTTAAAGATTTGCTTGCTTTCACTTGGTTATCTGAATTACTGGAGAGGCTAAGGGTGAGAGGTTGGGAAGGAGGAGGCCAATTCTGCATAGTGTGTGCCTTTTTAGTCAGTTATGTAAATCGGAAACGAAAGCTAGAAAACCTAGACACTCTAGCCGTCACTGGTTTAGAGATTTCGTTTTTTTGTTTTGTTTTGTTTTGTTGGGGGTCCATGGAAACTCATTCATCAGACACTCTTTGGTGAGATAAAGCTTCTGTACAAAGCAAGGCCATGGAAGAGGAGTGTCTGCTTTAGCCTGCCAGTCACAGTTGAAGTGAAGGCTTTCCGCCTTTTCTCTGGATAGGCTTTTCTTTCAGTTGTGTACAGCTACTCTTTGATTTATGGTGTTGCATCTCAGTAAAGCTAAGTTGAAGTTGAGAGAATATGTAAATTCAAAATGTATTTAATGCAACAGAGTGCATGTCTTAGCCAGCACCTGCTCAACTTAAGAGGGAATTCAAACTGCCCACCGGTTACATATGTGTAGAGAGCCTAGGTCCAATCCATGCATGCTCTTTGGTTGGTGCTTGGGTCTCTGTAAGCCTCCATGGGTCTAGGTCAGTTGTTTTTGTTGGTCTTCTTGTGTCGGTCTTGTTCCATTCCAGGTTCTTCTATTCTCCCCTCCCCCAATGCCCACTCTTCCTCATGACTCCCAAAGCTCACCTAATGCTTGGCTGAGAGTCTTAGCATATGATTGGATCAGTTGCTGGGTGGGGCCTCTCAGAGGGCGCTTGTGCTAAGCTCCTGTCTGTAAATATAGCAAGAATATTGTTAATGGTGTCAGGGGTTGGCTTTATCAGTCGGGTGGGTCCCAGGTTGTACCAGGCATCGGTTGGACATAAACTTAGTCTGTATGTCTGCACATCTTGTAGGCAGGGTAAATTTTGAATTGAAGGTTTTGTAGATGGATTGGTGTTCCCCTCTCACCTCTCTAAGTTCTGCCTGACTAGAAGGTGGCTTCTTCAGTCTCCATGCCCCTCACTGCTAGGAGGCTTAAGAAGAGACATCCCGCCTGGATTGTCTTAAATGTGCTGATAACTTTTGTACCATCACACAGTTGGGTAGATTGGTCTATCAGAAATCTAGCTTTATTGTGTTGAACATCTCATGGAATTTATTAACTACCATGTCTGAAATAATGCTGGCAATAGCAGTACTCTAGTTTGACATTTTCCCCAGGTGGTGGCCACTGTCATTCCTCCCTAGAGAGAGTCCTACTGCATGTTGCTAGCCTAGCGAAACATCCTGATTTGAAGTTTGGTTTCTACCCAGTGCATGCTGCTTTTCCAGTTGTTAGACCACAGCTGGACACTAAAGAGCTAGGGTCCGACACCGTCCTCAGTAGGCCAACTGGACAGACTGAAAGTAGTAAAAATCTGAGAAAGATATTCTGTGTGGCTACATTGGGATGAGGAACATAGTGATCCCCAAGTCCGTCTTGAGGGCCCGATACGAGGAGGTTTAGATTGGAATACATGTCCAGGAGTTTTGTATAGCTCAGCAGTCTTGGTCAAGGTGCAGTTTTGCATACCATCACCAGGGCTCCTTTGTCTTAAAAAGTTGTCTGTCAAGTTGTCAGAACTATGAAACCTCCCTGGAGAGGCACTCTTTCCTGTTGGTCTGGCAATAAGCTTCAGTCCTTTCTTCCCTTACTGTGAGGCTCCTGGAGAAATTCCAGTTCCTTGGAATTTGTTGTCTCAATTGTTGATAGCCAAAAGAGCTAAGTGTCTTTCTTTAGGGTGTCTTCCCTCCTGTTAATACTGTCACACTTTCACCCTTATCCAGATGTCCCAGTGTTGTGTTGGAATTGTCAGTGCTTGTAACCATAACAGGGGCAGATTTTCCTGAATGTACTATTATCTCCAATCCCCCCCTTTGACAAATAGTGTAAGCAATAGAGGCTTTTAATATTCTCACATGTCCATGTCTGGGTGTAGCAGTAGATGTAATGCTGTGTTACACAGCTACTGGATGCTGCAGTTGGCCTATAGAACTTACTGGTTTTCCTCGAGTGCTTTCTTCTGGGGTTTTCTATGTTATTGTTTGTTTTCTCTCAATGCTATTTACTCATAGCTTTATTCCTTTTCGTCATTCTTAAATTAACTTGGCCACAGGCCACTGTAAGTCCATGCTCTGTGCTTTAAATTGAAAGCCATCTGTACTAATTCTGTTGTGTATGACATGATTATCGTGGGCAGGGAAGTATGTCATTATCTGCTGGTTTGAGTGCCTGTATGTTTATTTCAGTTATAGTCATTGTTTTAGAATTCTAAACTCTAAATTGACACATGCCCTTTGTTATTTAGAATATATGCTGATCTAGTATTGCATGTTTCTGCCCATCCCCCAGTGCACACAGGTCGTCTCTGACATTGAGCTCAGTCTGCTTACCTGTTTCAGCTGCCTCTGGCCAGTGAGAGGTCATGTGTCTCACAAACACTCCTGTAATAAGGAATATCCATTTCTTTGGATCCTCAATAAGGGAGTTCTTTTCAGTGGAGAAAGTGTTTCCTGAGTCTTAGTGATGCTGGTGATTCTCTTACTGGGTAAAGCCCTAACGGTGGTGGTGAAACATGGTGAGAGTCAACTGGTGAAGCATGTATTTCCGGTGGCAATTTGCCTTTTGAGAATGGACCTTGCAGTTTGGATTCCTCAAAGTTGGTTGTCTCTGGATCAAACATTTCTTTATTTATATTTTAAACTGTCTTTTCTCATTTGTGTTGTTTTGTGTGTGTATGTGTCCATGTGCCATGGTGTGCATGTGACAATCAGAGAACAACTTGCACCTGTCAATCTTCTCCTTACACCACGTAGGTTTCAGGGTTCCTCTGGTTGTCAGGCCTGGTGGCAGCACTTCTGCTCATGGAGCCATCTCACCAGCCCATAGCAAAGGTCTTTTCAAGATGCCATCGGCTAACCAGCCACTCACATCTAGTTTGAGAGTGGCTCCTAATAATGTGCACTTCTGAAATGTCCTTAGATGAGGAAGGGGCAACACAGGTCATAGCACTGCTCTCCCCTCAGTCACACAAATGAGGAGTAGATAGGCACAGTCCATAACAAAATCCTGGACTAAGCCTTTACCTTGGAGGAGGAGGAGGAGGATGTGTATGAGGGTATAAGAGTAATGGACTCATGTATTGTCTGTTAGGGAGCAGAGTCTGTTTCTTTTCTACTAGACATGACTGTGGCCCACCATTGTGACAAACTGTTCTTGAGATTGAGAGACCTCAACACACTTAGCCCTAAGCCCTCAATGGGATGTCTCCTGCAAATTCCTCTCCCCAGGGCTCAGATGACCTTGGAGAAGAGGCAGCTTAGTATAAGAGCCAGAGGAGATGGAGGACACCAAGGCATCAAGACCCTCTAAATCAACAGGGTTGACATATGTGAACTCACAGACTGAGGCAGCATGCACAGGGCCTGCAGCAGATGGTATCCTACAGCTGACAGGAGAAGTAGACTCAAACCCCCATCTCTAACTCAGAAGCTGTCTGCAACCAATAACCACCTGCAAAAGAAAATGTAGTTTTCTCCACGGGAAAGTCACTGGGGAAACAAACTACTCTTAAGTATAGGCTGCTTGCCTAGCAGTAGATGCCAACAGAAAACAAAACGGACTCAGTGGCATCTTTGGAGATTCCTTGTTGCATAATGTAGTGTTGGGACCTTATTTTATTTTATTTTTTTATTGGAGGGAGGCAGGAAGGGAGGGAGGTTGAGTGTGTGAATAAATGGTTCTCTATAATTGTTTGTGCTTTTTTTGGAGTCTCTTTTACTTCTGTTTGCTTGTATTCCCTATATGGATGTCTTAATTTTTGTTCTTACTTATTTTATTTTATTATTATTATCCCTTAGATAAGTGGTTCTCACCCTTTCTAATGCGGCAACCCTTTATAACCCTCATGTTGTCGTGACCCCAATTATAGAATTATTTGTTACTACTTCCTAACTCTAATCTTGCTACTGTACTGATATTCAGATGGTCCTTGGTGTTCCCTGTGAAAAAGCCATTCCTCTCCTCCTGGGGTGTCTACCCACAGGTTGCCTTAGATGATTTTTTTCTTTTAAAAATTATTTTTTAAATTAATTTATTCACATTACATTCCAATTGTAACCCCCTCCCTTGTCTCCTCCCGTTCCCATGATTCTTTCCCTCTTTCCCCCTGTCCCCCTCCCTTAGTCCTCTGAAAGGGCGCTCTTCTCCCCTCTCATCTGTCCCCTCATTAGGACTGCCTGCATCCTCTTCCTCTGTGGCCTGGCAAGGATACCCTGCTAGTGGGCACCAGAGTCCATGTCAGAGATAGATAGCCCTGCTCCTCTTACTAGGGGGCCCACATGGAGCCTGAGCTGCCCACCGGCTACATCTGAACAGGGGGGTCTAGGCCCAGCTTTGTTGGCATTGTTGGTTTCCTTGTGGAGCTCCTGTCCCCTCTGGGTCCTTTCATCTCCACCCGCCCCCCCCACTCTTCCATATGCCTGACTCGAAGTGCCCAACGTTTGGCCTTGAGTTGGGATGGATTTGTGTGGGAGGTCGGTAGGGAAGAACTAGAAGGAATAGAGGGAGGGAAGACATAATCAAGACATATCATATGTGGAGGAAAAAACTTTTTAATAAAAGGAAAAGAAAAGGAATTTAGACAATAAAACCATTTTTAAAAAAGAAAGAAACGTCTTTGCCATTAGAAATTGTTGATTGGATCACACTGACGGACCTTCTCTGGACTTTTCTCCACCTATTTTAGTTCATCTTGCGTGGCTGATTCAGAGCAGGTGAGTATCACATACTCAGTGTCACAGGATGGCACTGTGAAAGGTAGAGTGCTTGTGAGTGCACTCCACCTACCCAAGAGGAGCCACCAGCAGAGCCTCTGTTTCCCTGTTGCTCGCTGTCTGGCCTGAGCAGTTTGTCTTCATCTCAGGTGAGCTGGTGGAGCTCCTGTGCTCCAGCCTCTCTTCTGAGCTCACTGGAGGGGGAAGTATGCCGAGGGCAGAGGTCACGGTTGCAGGCCTTGACCTCCTCCTTCTTGAAGGCCAGCATCCAGGTGTCTTTGCCTCCCACAGAAGCTCAGGAGAAACACTTGATTGGAATGTTGACTTCTGAGTTGTGTCAGAAGAAGGTACGGGCTAGTCAGCTGGTGCCTCACGTGGCTGGCTAGTTGTTCCTGTGGCCACAGGACTTAGTTTAAAAAGCCACCACAATTTCGTCTCTTTTCATCAGCCCCAGATAGAAACCTCTCAGGCCACGACTTTGGCGTATGAACTTGGTTAGAATTAGACAATAACAGTTTGTGGTACTTGAGGGTTTTTTTTTGTAGCCACAGCTCAGGAAACTTTGAGGCTTTGGAAATACCACTGGATAATGTAAGAGAAAGAACAGTTAGTGTATGGGGCAGTCACCCTGCCTCTAGAGTGGCCTGGGCTCCACCATTTCTGCACCTTCATTTTCTCATTTGTTAAATGAAAGCCTTGCAGCTGAAGCTCTTTAATCCTTCTCTTCAGGATGCAGATTCTGGTAATTTCTGATGGACTTTACCTTTCATCTAGAGAAGCTTAAGGAAGTGATATCAATTCCTGCCACATTGAAGTGGGCCATTTTTCTCTCACTCCAAGGGCTGTCAGCTTCTTCCTTTTACTTACTTGGAAGAAGGCATGTCTGGTGTGAAGGAAGGTTCTGGTAGCTTCTGGGTGCTCTTTGGGGCAGGCAGTAGCAAGGGGTACTTAAGAATAATCCAGAGAATGCCCTGTCCTAGCACAGCTGCACCAGCTGGTGTGATCCTGTGGCTTGTCCTTGCTTGCTTTCTTTGGGCTGTCCTTACTATTTCTATATTCCTGTACACAGCGGCGTGTTGTATGTTCATACAGTACCCTGACATGTTTCCTAAGACAGCCTTCTCTACAGTAAGGGACTTTCTGCTTTGTGCTGATATGGGCTGTTATTTTTCCACTCCTTTAATTCAGGCGAAACTGTGATGACAGCATTCTTCTCACAACCTTTGAATTTTGGGTATTGTTTGGTCCTTGTAAAACCTAACTGGTTTGTTACTGATAGTTTGCTTTGCTAGGACACTAAAGGATTGCTTATCAGCTGTTCCTTCCACATTTGCTTCTGAGATTTGGAAGATACTGAAATACCAGTGCCCAGGAAAGTCTTATACTCAGCCTGGAAAATTGCAGCTAATTTTTGTGGCTTTACAGTGCCTTCTGACACCTGAATCATGTCTATTTCTCAGAGGACAGTGTCTCAGAATTAGGATTATTTGACTGACTCTTGACCTTAGGGTAGTACAAAAGTAATACATAGTCAGGAGAAACAAATTTGAATATTTGGTGTGCACCCTTCTGGGACTCCCTGTGGGGACCATGGCATGATCCAGGTGCTGGGTGTACTGTGGTGGGGGTGGTGATTGCATTTTTAACTAAAAGTATGTTTTTTTGTACGGTGGGCTTATTCGTAGTATAACTTCACGAATTAAAAAGAACCAGAATTATGGACTCATGTTTTGAGATATTTCTGAGGTATTTTCATCCACTGGTTGACAGAGTGCCCCAGCTTTGGCGAGCGAGAGCTGCAAGGTGTACATGCTGGTGTATCCACATCTCTAAAGTTACCTTTGTGACAGGGACCTTGGGCTCGAGGCCTGCAGATGGATCCCACCTCAGACAGAGGTTGTAGTCCTTTGAAGAGCAGTGGTATTGTGGAATTGTAAAACAGAATTTGAAACCTCACAGGGAGTTGAGGATGCCTATTTCTGCTGCTTGGACATTGTGTCTAGACCTTTTCAGAGGACAAAGGACTGTTTTATTTTATTTTTTAAGTTGTTGCTTGTTTTGAGATATATTATAAATTCACTTGGCATTTCTAATTCAAAGTTAAAATGATGAATTCCTGGTATGTGCTTTCTCCTGAAAATAATAACTTAGGTATGTTTACATAATTACTTCTTGGCGTGGTAGTATTATGTATACATAATACATTAAAATGTTTCCAGTAGCTATTAATGTTATTGTTAACAAGTGAGTACCAAAACCAGCTGACAGTACTTTGTAGTTAGCGTTTGTCCCACTGGGAAGCAGAATCAGATCATTGTATTTCCGGTTGTTCAGAATGATTCCTCTGTATTTACGCCACCAGCTCAACATATAATTTAGTTATTTCATTCTGCTTTTAGTTGTCAGACATTCATCCAGTCATAATTATGTTAATTGTGTGGTTCCAAAGCCAAGCAAGGTGTGGTATCCTATACCAGTAAGCCACCTTTACCTGTGGGTTCTGCATCTATAGGCCTAGCTAACTTTGAATGGAAAATGTCATGTGTCTGCTGATGTGTATGCAGCGGGGCATATGATGATTGACCTGTGTTCAGTCAAGGTTTTCTTGTCATTAGGCATTGTATTTTAACAACTATTTCCAAAACAATTTGTATTAGCTCTAATTTAGAGAGAATTTAAAGTGATATCTAGGAAGATGTTCATGGACCTGCATCCATAGCATCCACAGACAGAGCAGCTCTATCTCCTCTCCCATAATTAGCACCGTGGGGGTGGGTTTGCTGAAACTGTTGGACCTCATGGACACACCTTATCAACCTGGGGCTCATAGTCTACTTTGAAGATCATTTTTGGTCTAGTACATTTCATGGATTTGGACATAGCAAATATAAATAGTTTTAATATTTCCTAATTAAAAAAGCAAACAAACAAGCAATGACACCCTTCGTATACTTTATCTGAGCTAGGGTCTCTAGACTTGCTCCTAATTCTTGCATATTGTAATAGCCGCAGAATGTGCTATTTATTTAGTTATTTTAGAAGGGATAATTACAGCAACATCTGTCTAAATACTTTAATCATATGCAAAGATAGTTAGAAAATACATGAATATCCCTGTCTGCATATTTCTTTTCTATTATTTACATGTCATTTGGTGTAGTAGTTCTCACTGGGATAATCCTAACAGCCAAGGGATATTTGGCAGCATCTGGGGATATTTTTTGATTTCCTCCACTTAAGCGAGGGTGGATGTTGTTGTGAATCACCTCATAATGCTGGGGACATTCCTAACAAAGCACTACCTGTACCCACGTGATATGCCCAGGGTGAGAAAACCTGTCCAGATCAGCCAGGCAGTTGAGGGGTTGTGTTCCTCCCTCCAAACTCACCCCTAACCCCTACTTCCTTCCTCTTCCTCTTTGCTGCTTTTTCAGCAAAACTAGACGTTTACAGCTAGGACTTTAGGTAGACACCATTCATTTAAAATGAGAAGTCACAAGAACATCAATGGTGTTCTTTACCCAGCTTTATAAAGAGGAAAAAAAATTAGTACTGAGCTACGTTGTTGTTTCTTCTGGGATAAGTCATGTATGGAGTCAAGTGGTTTTGGAAAGCTAATGTTGGTTGATCGTGACCCTCAGGGAAGCAGGCTAAGTTAGGTGCACACAGCATTAGTTGAGAGTAGGCCTGCTATCTTCTCATATTTTGGCAGCACTGCAGGTTCTGTGGCTTCAGGGCTAATTCTGAGGTATTCTTCCCAAGAATTCATTTCAAGTCATATGTAAGTGCATGTGATTGCCGGGGGTGGGGGTGGGGGGTGTGGGGAGGTGTAGCGGGGGGGGCCTTGCTTTGCTCTTGTGAGTTGATGTATATGCTCCCTCCCTCCGCCCTCTCTGTTTTCTGTTGCCCCACTTTATTATCCCAGAAAACACATCAAGCCGTAATCACACTTCCACCAGTGAGAAGCTACTTACATGACTATGGACCCATGATGCCTAGATGGTAGGTATTCCTCCACAGTGAGAAAGTCACCTAATGGCACATTTCTTGGCTCCTATCCCCACTGCTAAGTGACTGTACTCAATTTCATTTAAATGGAGTCAGTAATTTGACCATGTGTAGAAGAATGGATGAATGGAGGGAAGTGTTTCTTTTCTTTTTAGGAGGCCTGCTAGAAATACTGGCAGTATAGTTCAGTTCAGAGATCATGCCTGGTCAGGGCGGACGTGCAGAATACACATGTCAGGGCTGGTCAATCTGGCCATTCCTTGGGAGCTTGAAGGCCC
>OU015751.1:58958849-58971903 GCA_907169655.1 Acomys percivali
ACACACACACACACACACACACACACACACACACACACACACACACAAAACCCCACAAAAAAGAAACAACAACAAAAAAAACCAAACCAAAACAAAAAAGGTTCATTTTTAGGCCTTTGCCTCCCAGCATATATCACCAACCTTTAATCTTTGTTCAAATTTAGGATTTTGAAAAAGACATATTCTTTTTAATCCCTATGTTGAGTTTTTTGACAATATTTTGTGATGTTTCTACATAGTTTTAGTGTTCTAGTGCTGAGTGGCAGAGCTGATGTCACAGTCCTGGTCAAGAATGGGCCCACCAGTCCTGTAAACCATTGTGATATGATACAAGGATGAAAATGACTTGCAGGCCTTTCTAGGGGGAAGGAGTTGTTGTGGCCAGGCAGCAGGCTACCAGGCTGTGTGGACAAATAAAAGCATGCTTCAATACTCTTGGATGGACCCTGCTGGGAAGCCCTGCAGCTGGGATTTAAGGTCTTTAGGAGAGGGGTGTCCTAGCATAGGAGCAGGAAGTGTTTGAATTTGGAAGACTGTTAGACAGCTCCACCGTGATTCCCAGCAGCAAGACAAGCAGATGTCCAGTGTCTCCTGACCAGAGAACAGTCTCCACAGGGCAGCCTTCTGTCTGTTTTTGCTGTCCCATAGAAACAACACGCTCTGAAGACAAACCAATTAGTGAATCTGCAGAAACTCAATAATTTGGTGTGAACTCTGTTTATTAACTTATTAATTTATGGTTTCACGAGTTTTCTAAGCCTGTGAGTAGTGTGGGCTGTTTTAATCTGACTGAATCTATTTCCTATAATACAATTATAGCAAACTTTGTGGTCTCTGTTTCAGACCCAGCATTAGACATCTGGCCTCCAGGAGAGCCTTTGAATACAGGTGTCCTTAGGATTTCAGTGGGAGTTTGTTCTATTCCACCTACTGTGGATTTTCTGCTGAAAAACATTTCATTTAAATGAAAAGCATATTAATATAAGCCATACTTTGAACTTTGCGTTTTCTGCCAAGTTGATGAGTTCTTTTTTTTTAAAGATTTATTTATTTATTATTATGTATACAATGCTCTGCCTGCATGTACCTCTGCAGGCCAGAGGAGGGCATCAGATCACATTATAGATGGTTGTGAGCCACCATGTTGTTGCTGGGAATTGAACTCATGACCTCTGGAAGAGCAGTCAGTGTTCTTAACCGCTGAGCCATCTCTCCAGCCCAAGTTGATGATTTCTTATGTGTGGCTCTCTGGTTTCTTTTTATAAAGACATTTGTCCACCAAAAGATAGTTTTTATCAATAAATAAAATGACTGAATTTTACACTTTTTATTTCTTTAAGTCAAGGTCTCACTATGTAGTCCTGGTTGTCCTGAATTCAATATGTGGGTCCAGGCTGGTCTTGAACTCAGAGATCTGCCTGCCTCTGTTTTTTTGAATGCCAAGATAAAGGGGTACACAACCACGCCCAGCTCCTATTTCAGATGAGACATTTTCATGCCATGAGAATTACACTTCAACTTAATAAAATGTAACTTCAAAATTTGGAGACCAGTTTTGGAGACGAAATACAAGTCTATCTTGAGGCTCCCAGGAGATCTGTGCATTTTAGATTTAAAAATAAAAGTGTGTTTATGGATTGCCAAGATGGGAAGCCTGTAGTGGGTCTGCTGAGGTTACAGTAATTAAATGCGCTTGTATTAATGAGTCTAGATGATGAGTCTAGAAAATATGGTGGTAACTCTGATGTTTTTTAAGCCAGGAGTAAAGACTAGTTACACTTTCCTGGGTAAATATATCAGAGGCAGTTAACCTGCCTTTGGGAAGTTTCCTGTTTAGAAACCCAGGCATCTTTATGGCGGATAGTGTCCCAGCACACCGGTTCTTTAACAGTCACCTGTTCAGCAATTTCTGCTTCAATCTATCTTAGAACATCATTCTTCCCCTGCGCCCTCTGCTCTGCTGACACCCTCAAAGAGACCTGCCTCTCTCTGGGCTTGATAATATTCTCATGCTTGGAGTTTTTTGTTTCTGTTTCTTTACCTTTTTATTTTGAAGTAAGTTTAGATATACAAAATATTGCTACTCCTTCCTGCGTTGTCAGATACCGGCACATTTCCTAATCAAGCTCAGCTGGAGCAGGGCGGGCATTGGCCATCATGCCTCATCTCTGCCAGTTTGACAGGTCTCTTGTCAATAGCTTATTCATTGACAGTTTGTTCATGCACATGGTCCCATTCACCATCCCTCTCTTTATATCCCCTGTATGCCAAGCTCCCAATCTCTCACCAAGTCTTCCTGCTATCATGTATTTTGGCGTTTGGAGGTTTTGTTTTGTTTCATTTTGTTTTGTTTGAAACAGGCTCTCATGATGTATTTCTGGCCCTGGGCTTGCTAAATAAATCAGGTTGGCCTTGAAATCAAAGAGTGCTCAAATTAAAGGAGTGCGCCATCATGCTAGACTTGTTTGGTGAGTCACTGAAGCATAGGTAACAGTACTCCTCCCCCCAGCCATCAGTTGCCAGTCACTCGCCTTTGGGAGTGGTTGGGGTCCCATGAGCCCCCTCCCTTATCTGTGACTGCATGTTGGTAGATCCAGTCTTGTACAGGCCTGTAGGTAACCTCATGGATATAGCAGGACATAGCAGCCATGTCCTGCCTGGAGGACCTCACATCAGTCCTTCCATCATTAGAGTCTTAAATTCTCCCCCCCCCCCCATGATACCCTCCAAACCTTGGGGCGGGTGATGTGGTTTTATGGATGCTGTGCTGATGGCTGAGCAGAGAGTGGATGTCTCTGCTGGGAGGCCAGCCTCTTCTCATTTCTCATGTGTTTTCTGTTTTCCTCTGCCTTTGTTTTCTTGACTTGCTCACTGTATTGCCAATTTGCAGAACCTCTGACAGGAATGGGGAAGGCTTGCTTGTCCCTTGTGTCATAGCTCCCCCCCCCCCCCAGCTCTTATCTTCTGAATCTGCTTCTAGTGTATTAACATGTGAGAAAAGATTCTGTATTTATCTGGTTGAATTTATCTTCTTTTGCCATTTTGGCATTTAGTTGTAACTTTCTTCAAGATCACATGGAATGTTTTCTGTGTTCCTCTCCTGGCTCTTATTTCTTCTCTTAATAATAGGTGCTTTGGACTCTATAGGTGCTTTGGGTTCCTTTTGTTGGAGGCATGAGGTGCAGCTCCACCTTCCTGCCCCGCTGTCCTCCAGAGTGCGCATGGTTGGCATTTATTGAGAAGTGCGTTGCCACGGGACTGTCTGGACTGTTCGTTGTGTTACTGTGCTAGGTGTTCCATTAGCTTCTACCCTACCCTTCCATGCCACACCAAAGAAGAACTGATAAATTAATTCATTGAAAACTTGCCAATTTAAAGGAAATAAAGAGACGAAATAAAGAGACGAAATGTTAAAGCCCGAAGTTAACAAGTTTCATCAGCCTTCTGTGTTAGTGTTCTCCAATTTAGCCAGCTTGGTTTCAGCCAACGTCAGGTGTAAAATATTTGGATCAAAAATTTTATTTTACTGAACATATGTCCACTTTTTTCCATAAATAGTGTTATTGCTTATATAGTATTAACCATTAAATAAATGATCTGGGTATATGTATAGAGAATGTGTGTATGTTATGTGTAAATATGACACAATATTTTGTAAGAGACATCTTGCAAAACTTCAGCACCTGCTGGTTTTGACAGCCAAGAGGTCCTGGAAACAGGCTTCCGTGAATACTAAGGGCCTACTAACCTGTAAGAAAGCGAGACAATAGCAGCCTGAAGGCAACTGCATTAGTTTAGCATATGAAAGGGGGCAGATGGCTCCCTTCATCGCAAGTGTAAGTGGACCAAGTATATTCACTGCAGGAAGCTGTTGGTCTCTGCCTGCACTCATCCTTGCTTACTTCTATATTCTTGGTGATAGGAAGCAAGTTAAGGATGCCTAGGAAAATGTGATTGAAAACTTTTGATGGCATAATGCTTTTTTCTTTTTCTTTTTTAAAGAGAAACTAAAAGTCAAGTCGGTCACACTGTGAAAAGGCTGTAAGAATCTCTGACATTCCTTGCAGAGTGCAGCAGTGGGTCACAAGGGAGTCTCCTTTGGGGACACTGTTTGCAAGACGTCATTAGATGTGTCTCTGCACCAGTGTTTGACAGAGCTCTTTTTGTGTTTTCTCCTCTGACATGTTCTGTGGCAGGAGGAGTTAGTGTAGTGACCATCTGTGCATCTGTCTTCTCTGGGCTCTAGGTCAACACAGGGCCAATGGACACAGTTAAAGGTCACACACTCTGAAGGCAGCAGGCACCAGATTCTGGCTGTGCCACCTGTTTCTGTCAGTTCTGTGCAATTATCTAAGTTCTGGGCTGTGAATGGGTATAACGAGGTGTCACACGGCTGTTAGGATTGAAGTAGTAATGTATGTCCCTGTCACCCAGGGGTCTGTTCAGTGACTGTTAGCATCAAGGCTTATTTCTCTTCTTTAGCCTGTGCATGTTGAGGCACATAGTTCCCAAGATTTAACTAGAGTGCCAAACGTCACGAAGAACAGCTGCACATACGCAGGAAGATGAGGCTACTATCTGCTACTGAGAACACACACTGGCTTTGGAGTAAGACACTCCCAATAGACAGCTGAGTTTAAAACTGACTTAGAGAGTGCATCTTTCTCATGTGATGTGGAGAACAGAGAGAAAGGATGTCCTGCTTTCTTGTAAACATTAAATAGCATAAAAATGAACCCCCTTGTCTTTGGGGATGTGTTCACCAAACACTGTGTATATATATTATATTTTTTCCTGTATGTGTGCACACCTACAATAAGATTTAAATTACAAATTATTCATAAGAGATTAACAGCAGTAACTAATAAGATAGAGCCTTTGTAACCTCATTCTATAATAAAATTGGTGTGAATGTGGTCTCTCTTGAGTGAGCCAAGACAGTATTTCCACACTGTGGCTAGTTGGGAGGGACTGAAACTATAGGAAGTGGATCCTTGGATGATGGGCACTAGTACAATTTAGAGCTATTAGGAGAAGCCCTGAGATCAGACTTTGCCACTGCAAACCAAGATGTGTGTGTGTGTGTGTGTGTGTATGTGTGTGTATGTGTGTATGTGTGTAAATGTGTGTGCACACACGCCCACGGTAATCATGTAGAAGGTTGGAACCCAGCTCAGGTCTGAGAGGAAGTTCTGTCTACTTTTGGTCTGTGCTGCTTGAGGTAGTAGACCCTTTAGAGTTCCATCTAAAGGAAGCAAGTTAAATCATCGAGGTGCGGGGTATACCCACACCTCAAGCTCTTCCTTTTTGTTTTTTGCTTTCTGACACCACAGGATAAACAGCTTGGCTCCGCCCCTGCTCTCACTGTGGTGTTCTGTGCTGCCTAGATTTAATGTTAGCTTGACACAACCTAGAATCATGTGAAAGGAGGGAACCTCAATTGAGAAGATGTCTCCATCAGATCCGGCTGTAAGGCATTTTCTTAAATAGTGATTGATGGGGGAGGGCCCTACCCAGTGGGTGGGAGCACTCCCTGGACTGGTGGTCTTGGGTTTTATAAGAAAGCAGGCCAAGCAAGCCACAAGGAGCAAGCCAGTAAGCAACACTCTACCATGGCCTCTGTATCAGCTCATGCCTCAGGTTTAGTTAGACCCTGGTTGAGTTCCTGTTCTGACTTCCTTCAGTGATGGACTGCAATGTGGAAGTTTAAGCCCAATAAACTTTTCCTCTCCAACTTGCTTTTGGTCATGGTGTCATGGTATCGTAGCAACAGTAACCCTTAACTATGACATGTTATATCATGCAAAAGCAAATGACCAATGCCTGAGCTCTGAGGCAGAGCCAGAACAAACCGTTGCTTCTTTGAAGTTTCTTTTCTCATATATTTTCTCACAGTAACAGAAAGCTGACTTAACCATCTGCTGCTGCAAGAGTGTGGCTGATCAGCTCGATTTTTGTTGTCTGTGTGTAGGCGTGATCTTCAAGGCAAGTGGAGTGGCAGATAGCATGGAGAAGAGATAGAAGAAATTCAAGAGGTGGCGGCGGGGGTGGGGGGGGTGGTGTCAGTAGAGTTGCCCTTGAACTCTGGCTGTGAAGTGAGTGAGTTCCCAGGGTTCCGTATGTTTGTCCTCCAGGTATGGTCTGGCATCCTTGTGCATCTTGCCTAAGGGACCTTGGAGAGGGCTCCAGGAGAGGAGCGTTGTGTAAATGTTCTCTCTTTCTCAGTGGAGAAAATGACAGAATCAGGAAAGAGACGGTCGAACATTTTCTAACAGAGTTGAACCTGGCAAGTTATCGACCCTCTGTGTTCCCTGACACTGGTGCAGTGGTTTGATCTGAGTGTGGATCCTGTGCTGGCTAGTATTTTTTCAACTTGACCCAAGCTAGGGTCATTTGGGAAGAAAGACTCGTAATTGAGAAAATGCCTCTGTAGGATTAGCCTATTATTAAGTCTCTAGTGTATTTTCTTGATTGATGATTGATGTGGGTGTGCCCTGCCCATTGTGTGTGGTGCTACCCTTGGGCAGGTGGTCCTGGCTGGTAGACAAGAGCAGACTGGAAGTAGCACCCCTCCATGTCCTCTGTATCAGTTCCTGTCTCCATGTTCTTGCCATGACTGGGGAAACCTGGCTTCTGATTTTTCAGTACTAGCTTCAGCATCATATACTAGCAGGCTGTAGACCTGGGATTTGCTTCTAGTGTGAAACAGTTTGTGTCATCTGCATCCCATGCATATAGTTGTGAGCATATTGTTGCCCAGGCAGTGTCCCCAGTTGGCCATGGTTCATTTCCTCTTCTTTCCCTAACCACTGATGACTGTTGGGAACTTTGGTCAGCAGCCTGTGTGTGTGCTAATCCTGCTGGTCTCTGGTAGGATTTGGTTGGGATAAAGATGGGTTGTGAGTGAAGTGCTTCTGTTTCTTGAACACTTACCTACTGCCAGCGCTCCTATTCCTTCTAGTGTGACCTGCAGATACCCTGGTTTGCCAGTTGTAAGTGTGATGGCAAAGTGAAGGGGTAATTTGATTCATTATTGGAGCCCTTCCCAAATCTCTGCCTCAGGTTGTTCTGGTTTTGATTTTATTTTGATTTGGGTTCTGTTTTGCTTTTTTTTGGCTTTGCTTGCACATTTTCTTGTGAGACAAATTGCATGCAGAAAATCTAGGGTGAATTTGTGATTTACTAATTTCAAGAATATACTGTGTAAGGCTGATGAATACAATTATGAGTTCAGAGAAAATTCAAAATCTCTTCTGTTTCTCCAGTAAATCACATTGCAGTTTGGAACTGAAATTGATCATTTCAAAATGTGTAAATTTGTGGTCTCACGGGGTGGGGGTGGGTGGGTAAGGATTGTCTGAGACCTGGTTGGACATAGATAGGGATTGGGTTGGTGCCAGGTGGTTTAGACATGCCTGTTGGCTCTTTGTGCCTGGCTAAAAGGCGCACACGTCAAGCTTTGTGTTCTTGTCTGATTTCGGTTTCAGAAGTGCTGACACAGCTAATCTGAGCATTTATGGCTATTTCCATTTGAAGCTCAGTGGGTGGCTTTTTGGGGGATATTCACATAGAAATGGCTTAATTGGATTTCAGCCCAGACACAGTATCTGAATGGTTCTTTATAAATTGCATTAATTGGTCTACTGCCATAGGAAGTCCCCCCACCACTACCATACTCGCTAGAATTTAGAAGCGCTGTGATATAGTCTCTTTCATTGGCTTGTTGCTAACTTGTTTAATAAACAAAATCTTCTGGATGTCGTAGCTCATCTCTGTAAGGAGACTAAAGCAAGAATATTACTGTGAGTTTGAGACCATCTAGAGCTACATAGTGAATTCCAGGCCACTTTGAGTTTTAAAGGGACACTCTATCTCAAAAGATACTTGAGAAGCATAAATAGGTTAGGTATGGTGGTGTATACCTTTAGTCCCTGCACTTTAAGGCAGAGACAGGTAGAGCTCAGCACCAGCCTGGTATATATAGTGAGTTCCAGGACAGCCAGAGCTACGTAGTGAGACCATGTCTCAAGGGGGTGAGGGTGGGATAGAACCTTATAGGTAAGAAATACAGTTTGTAAGTGTAACTGTCCTTTAGTTGTGGAATATTAGTGTTGTTTTCTAAATTCAAGATTCATATGGCTATTCACAGCCTGATCCAAGGGTATATATAGTCTGTATGGCACTGAACTTTGAAAGGAAAAGATTTAGGGCCTAAAGTGGCACTGGCTGCTAAAGGCTGTTGGGTAGTAACAGAGGGAATGTAATTAAGAAGTGGCAGTTCACTGGGTGTGGTGACTCATGCTTGTAAGCCCAGCACTTAAGAGACTGATGTAGGACTGAGTTTGAGGTCAGCCTAAGCATATAGTAAGTTCTGGGGCAGTGTGGACTAAAGTGAGACCCTGTCTCTGAAGCAAGCACAACAAAACAGGCAGACTTCAGATGACATCAGCATCCATGCCCCAGCAACCTGAAATTGTATTGACTGGTTCTGTCTGGAGCCATGTGGACACCAGCACAGGAGAAGTTAAGTTCTCTTCATGGTGACTCCTCCTCTCTGGACAGCTGTCTTAAGTGTCAGACTTCAGTCTATGATTTCTCTGGCAGGAGAAGGCAGTCTTCCAGAAGAGCCTCTAGGAATTTGTGCCTCAACAATGAGAGTTTGGTTGGACAGTGATGTGGGGAGCTGGAGACTAAGGTGTTTCTGAGAGAGAAGACACTGCAGACACTGGTGGGTTTGGCGTCCAGAAAGAATGTCGGTGCTGTGCTCTTGCAATATTTGGAATATTTTAAAACAACTAAAAGTACTTAAAAAGCACAATGTAATTAATTCAGTTACAACAATTCATAACCCTCATGTTAAATTTTTACAATCATTAGGTTTTTAAAGCTTGACTTTAAAAATTCAATTTAAATTAGATTTACAGAACTTATTTTTGCTAAAGTTTCTTACCTGTTGGCACAAATCCTCATGCAGACTCCCAGTCAACCAGCCTTCTACTGTTCTGTGTATGGAGATTATAGTGTTTGTCTTTCTGCACCTGGGAGTTTTCAGTGTGCTTACAGTCGTCCAACTTATGCATGTTGGACTCAGTAAGGTAAGCAGTGTGTGTGCTTTTATTGTCCATTCATTTCTCAGAGGAACTTCCTATTTTTATTAGCCTTAAGGCTCTTTTTGTTTGTTTGTTTGTTTTTTGTTTTTCGAGACAAGGTTTCTCTGTCGAGACAGGGTTAACTGTCCTGGACTTGCTTTGTAGACCAGGCTGGCCTCGAACTCACAGCGATCCGCCTGCCTCTGCCTCCCAAGTGCTGGGATTAAAGGCGTGCACCACCACGCCCGGCCAGCCTTAGGTTTCTTAAAGGCTCTACTACTACTTAATAGTGCAAGCTTGAAGGCAAGCTTTTGACACAGAGGCCTGATCCCAGACCATAGGAGCCAGCTGTCAGTGTGATGTAGAATAAGAGTAGAGCCCCAGCAGCACTTCCTACCCTGCCATAGCCCTCTTACCTGGAGACACAGTGCCTTAATCCTGAGTTAATGAAAACCTGGGCCCTGACCAGCACAGAGCTCTGGATATTTCCACTCTGCTATTCACAGATGTGTGGCTGGCAGGCGTCACAGGTTCTGCGTTTGTGTGGCTAAATTAATTCATGCTCTAAGATAACACACAGATGTTCTTATTGAATAGCAGGGGTAAGGGTTGCAAGGTTTCTGATTTGACTAACTCTAGGCTATAGGGAAACTCTTGGGTTTATATAAGACAATAAATATCCTTTGTGTGGAAAATATTTTTGACTTTCCTTTTGTAGAAAAACCACAGAGAATGCCAGGCATAGCCTTGCACTTATAGCCCTTGGAATAGGGTGGCAGCATCTGAGTCTTGAGTTTGAGGCCAGTCAGGATTGCATAAGGAGCTCAAGGCCAGCCTGAGCTATTTGGGGAGGCTCTCTTTTACGAAGAATAGGAGGAAAGGGAAGGAAGTAGTTTTGCTGCATAGTATAAATGGTGTTGTATTTTTTAGAAGGTTCATTAAGGGACATAACATTCCACTTTTCCAGGGTGGTGTGGGCTTCCTGGAGTCATCTCCCTGGTTGATGCAGTCACTCTGTAGTTCTCCAACCTCTGCAGAGGATCATTGGCCCTTTGATAGGATTGAAAACAGAAAAACCTGACTTTGTCAATGCTTCAGATGATTTTGTAATTTTCAGCCTTTGATTTCATGGGCCTTTACCATGGGGGGTGGCGTGGGGGGAATATAGTGTACACTTCTTTCTAGAAGGAATCCTAAGCCAAGAAGGAAAGGAAGCAGGAATTCCCCCAGGGAGTCTTAAGTAAGGATAGGGGGCAGGGGCCAGGCTGAGAAGGAGGTGGACTGCTCCCAGATGCTAAAGCACTGAATAAGCAGGGAATGTTCTGTGTCTAGCACTTAGTCAGGGCCAAGCCCCTTTCCTTGAGAAAATCTCTCCCATCTAAGGGATCTCTGGACATAACTGCTAACCTACTGTAAATATCAGGGATTGAGGAGTATGTAGAAAACACCAGTGAGCCTGACTCCACATGGTGCATAATGCCCTACTTCTGCAGGATGGACAACTTAGCACTGCAGCATGTATCATTTAAATGAAATAGAGTTAAAGGGGCTTAAGAGATAAACTAGAGATTATAGTTTGTGGCTTGCATCTTCATTCAAATAAATTAGCTATAAAAAGACAGTTATGCCCAATGTAGGTGGGACATTTATATTAAGGATTTAATAGTCATTTTGATGTGTAATAGAGCTGCACTTGGTTCCTTAGGGGTGTGCTGAGTTGTCTGGGCTAATTAGATTTCATGTATGATTTGCTTTAAACTCACCTGGGGAGGGCTCTGTCTGTATCTGTAATTGTTGAGGTCAGGTGACAGTGAGTATGGGGGCAGGCATATATTATGTCTACTGTTGCATGTGTTTAAACATGGTTGTGATATAGCAGTGGTGGTTGACACCCCAGGGCTTTGCCAAGGTGTGGAAAATGTCCCCAAGGAAAACGTGGTGCTTATGCTGGGTTTAAGGGACAGTAACTTTGGAGAACTGGTGAGTCTGTTGTGCACTGGAGGAAGGTACTGGCTGATGCCTGAGATAGTTGCTTTTGTGGTTTGATCCTTGGTTCCAATTCCCTTAGGCTTCAGTCACTTAAGTATATTTTCAAGTTCCTGAGAAGTCATAGTTGACAGTCTTCTGGAAGGCTCAAGCTACCATTAAATAGGTGCTGCAGGCTATTGGGTTTAAACATCAGGCCTCTTCTAATATTTCAGGAGGATAGGAGTCCAAGACCTAGGTGCCATCAGGGTTGGTTTTTTTCTGGAGCCTCCCTCAGCAAGAAGATGACTGCCTTCTTGCTCCGTTGTCCCTTAGTCCTTCCTCTCAGTACACCGACCTGGTACCTCTTCCTCTGTTCAAAAGGGCACCATCATACCATACTGCTTCATTTTAGCTTAAATGCCTCTTAAAAGATCTTATGCCCAGACTTGATTACATTCTAAAGTAATGGGAACTGAGACTCCAAGGTGTGACTTTGAAAAGGGGCAGAGTTTAGCCCCTAGCAGACAGAATTTATCAACCTTTGCTATATAATAATTGCCAGGAGCTATGAGGGAACCTAGAAGAAACATTGCTTAGCCTCTTAAAGCCTCTTGGAGCATCTTCATCCAGCCAGGACTGCTTGCATGGAGGGGGCTTCCAAAGGCATGACCAGATTGGGGAAGAAATCCAGACAGGCATTAATGGGTGTGTGTGTGTGTGCCACAGGTGGAGCGGGGGATAGGCAGGAGGACCCAGAATAACAAACAAGTTATGGCCAAAGGAGGGGGAAAGGCCCTCCTGTGGGCTAGCTCTTGGTTTTTGTATAGAAGCCAGTGCATCAAGGGAGTTGGCAGGAAGAACATGGTCTCTTTAATCCCATAGTTGTACTCTCTAAGGTTGAATGAAGATATGTTTCTCATCCTTTTGAACTTGTCACTTGTGACCAATTTAGCAATGGCTGTGTCTGCCTTCCTGTCTCACTTTTTGAGATTTTTGTGTTTTAATGTGTGGTGGTGGTGATGGTGGTCGTGGTGTTTGTGCATGTGCAAGAGTTCAGGGGCACATGCCAAAGGCAGAATTTTCAGCCCTGATCTTAAATACTGTTCTTGACCTTGGGCTTTCTACAGCTTCATTTGTTCAGTCCTTTATCCCCAAAGGTAAGAGTCATGAAATGTTAGTGTTTGACACATATTTTGTAATTAGGCTAAATTATCTTGGTCATGTAATGTGCCTGAATTATATCAGCCAGGATTTCATTGTCCCTCCTCCCCTCCCCTTCTTTCAAAAAACAGTCTGTGTCTCTGTGTGTATCTGTGTGTGTTTGTGTGTGGGTGTGTATCTGTGTGTGTGTGTGTGTATGTACATTTTTGTCAGCACACTTTGTGATGTGTTGCACACATCTTGACCATAACTTGACCATGCACACCTGTATTCACAACAGTGGGTGGGTTGGGGGGACGCTCCTGGGCTGTGTAGCTAGACCTAGTATCAAGAAACAGCAAACAGAAATCACACATAAGGATGCTGGTGAACCTTTTCCAAATCCTGGGTGTGTTTAGTGTTTCATTGAGCTGCTGAGCGGTAGGCCTCACTGCTGGTATGGAGAGTGGGTTTGATCCAAAGGGAAGGTGTAGAGAAATACCTTAGCAGATGAGGAATCTGACATGTATTAGGTGATCTTGTGTTTCAGATGGGTTGGGGAGAAAGTATGGTTGGTCAAGTGCTTGCTGAAAAATTAAAACCTGAGTTTGACTCCTATATAAAAAGCTAGGCATAGTTGTGTGTGTTTGTAATCCCAGTGAGGGGGGGTTGGGAACAAGTGTGTCCCTGGGGCTTGCTGGCCAGACCGCCAAGCCTAAGTGGAGTCCAGAAATCGATCTCAAGGGGAAATAAATAAATAAATAAATAAGTCAATCAAGGTGGACAGCTCCTGAGGATCAATAGTAAGATACACACACACACACACACACACACACACACACACACACACACACACA
>OU015751.1:58984936-59040144 GCA_907169655.1 Acomys percivali
TGTGTGTGTGTGTGTGTGTGTGTGTGTGTGTGTGTGTGTGTGTGTGTATGCATATAAGCTGCATATAGAGGGATGGTTTAAGTGTTAATCAAAATAAAGTAAGGGAAGGTTTACAGTAGTATCTTCTAGGAAATGTCCGTAGAGGCCCATTGTTAGAGGCTCTGTCCCTAGTTGCTGGCACCATTGGGGGTGGTGGAAACTTTAGAAGGTGGGGACATTGGAAGGATGTGGCTTGTCCTCTACTGCCTGACTGCCCTTTGATAATAAGCCTCCTCTTTTCCATATTCTGGCTATTGTGAAACTGCTTTGCATAGGCCCATTGAGGTCAACAAGAAAACCAGAAATGAGTGTGCCTATGAGTAGGTGTGAGAGAAAGATCTGTTGATGGGACAGTTCTTTGTCTTGATGGGGTAGTGGCTCCAGGAATCCATACACAGTGAACTGACAGAACCAATTACACAGTCCTGCCATTAGTGGCTTTATCTGGGTCACATTTAACCCTTGGAAGAAATTGGTGCTGCATACAAGTAACTCTGCACTGTCCTGGAACTTTCCTGGGAATCTCTACTTGCTTCAGATAGGAAGTTTAAACAGTTGTTTAAAAATTGCTGGGGGAAGATGTGGGGGGTGGGGTATAAAAGGCTGTCTCATTTTCCCCTTGTTTCAGGAGCCTGTCATTTGGAGTCAAATAATTTCTAGTTTACATGACTGTGAATGAAAGGCTCACAGAAGTGGGAAAATAGGCCTGTGGCAGGAATGGAGCTCATCTCACATTTGTTGCTTGTGGTTATAATGTACAATAAAACTAATGTTGATCATGTAAATAAATGCAGACTATGTGTATCAACTCTAAGAATATCAAATCCCAATTAAAATGTACACGCTCACCTCCCCCTGCATCCCCCCCCCCCCCCCCCCCCCCCCCCGCACACGCACACATACAAACCAATGTGGATTGAATGCAGTGTTTATTCTCTATTTTGACTGCAAAATCTAACAAGCAAGGCTATAAACAATGGCTTTACAAACAAGACTTTGCAAATTATGTCACTTACTGCAAATGAGGCACCACTTTTCATAGATCTGCAGACTCTGGGTCAGGCTTTGGGCTTATCTGCTCTTTGATTGACTGTCATTTCTTAAGTAGGTCACTGGCTCATATAGCTTCAGTCCCCTTGTCTGTATAGTTGTAGCAGACCTGACAACACCCCAAGGGGCTGCTCTGGGATGAACTTGTTGCGTTGTCAGCACTGAGTGAGCGTGAACTAGAGCATGTTTTGTAAGGAACAACCGTCACTCAGTGCTTGTATTGGCTGCACCCTTGGGAGAAGTCATAGTCACTGGAATGTCATTCTGATAGAAATCTGAGTGTAACTTCATATACCCCGTATCTCTGTGGCTTGGGTTTTTTCCAAGCATGGGTATTATTTTACCATGACTAAATGAACTGATGACTTACCTAGAAACTCTGGCCCTTAACAAGAGTCAGGCAGTCCTGAAGTTCAAAGCTCATACCTAACTAACTGGTATCCCAAGAAACTTCAGTGAATGCTGACTGACAGAATACTAACTCTGTTACCTGACTACCATACAGCAGTAATAACTGGTGAACCAGTATTGTGATATTACTGTTAGGTATACAATGTTCTGCTTGCATGTGTGACTGTCCACAAGATCTCATTATAGATGGTTGTGAGCCACCATGTGGTTGCTGCGAATTGAACCCAGGACCTCTGGAAGAGCAGACAGTGCTCTTAACCACTGAGCCATCTCTCCAGCCCCTTCATTTGGGTTGTTAACAGCCATCCATTTTTCTGCTTCAGTGTACAACAGTCACTATACCCTTTAGGTACCTCTTGCCTGTCATTAGTAAGGGAATTAGTATTTTGTGGAAGACCCTTCTGTTGCATTGCCCCCTTTTTCTTTTAAATAATCAGATGGGTCCTTGGAGGCTAAGTGCACACAGTCAGCATGGGCTTACTGTTGGCATTGACCTTAGGGCACCTGTCACGTTTCTCCTCTGCAGTAATGCCTTCCTGCTTGACACCCTGCCCTGTAGAAGTAGGACTGCATGCACAGCCACCTCGCTTGAGGATCTACTTCAGTTATTCCGGAACCATCTGCCCATAGGATTTTCTCCTGTACTCCCCATTTATTTACTTACTAGTCATTTGTTCTTTGCTTTTTAAAATTGATTCCAGCAACCATATATGTAAGCCTGACATATATAGTCTAATTTTGTTTGTGTTACTGTATTAAAAAAATGGGACCTTGGATTCTATAGTCCTTACACTTCTGCTACCTTTATATTCTGAGTCACCTGTGTGACTGCAGGAAACAATGAGTGCTTTATTTGTCTACATTGCTGTAGGGTACTGAGCTGTGTGGCTGTACTGCCTATCTGTCCCTTTGCTGCTGATTGGGCTAATTCTTGTCTTTTACCATCATCACTTTTGCTGCTGTGAGCATCATTGTGTATCTTCCTCAACACACTGAAATATATCTGAAATACAGAAATCACCGAAACACAGAATACCACTGGGAGTGCACCATTGTGTTTACATCCACATGCAGCTCATAGTATCATTCTGAGTTGTTTTTTGTTTGTTTGTTTGTTTTTCTACTGGCTCCCTAGCAGAGCATGGGGACTCACTTCCACTAGCAGCCTTTTCTGGTTTCCCCAGCTAAGTGTTAAAATAGACCCTTCCTGTGGTCTTAGGTGACGAATGGGTTTGAACACTGTGTTATGTGCATTGACCATCTGTGCACACTCATTCTCTGCAGTGGCTTATCTTTTCTCTTGTCCTTTTCTCTGCATTGTAGGGGTTTTCTTTCTAGACACCAGCCATTTGTTCTCTCTCTCTCTCTCTCTCTCTCTCTCTCTCTCTCTCTCTCTCTCTCTCTCTCTCTCTCTCACACACACACACACACACACACACACACACACACAGACACACACACACACACAGACACACACACAGACACACACACACACATAAATTTTAAAAAAATTAAATCAGGCTGGAGCATGGGCTTCTTGGATGACAGCATTGTGTCACGCTATCAGAAGGTTGGATGCTAGACCATCTATGTAACCAGGGTAGTCTTTGATCTTTCTGTGAGCCAGTAGTGGATGCCACTCTGTAACCTTCATGTCGGAAGATCTTGTATGCTGATGGTTCTGTCGAGGACTGCATACTTCTGTCGTTTCACAGTTCCACAGCCTTTCTATATGCGTTCTTCTGATGGCTCCTCACCCTTTACATCAAAATACAGAAAGGCGAGAAGATTAGGCGAGAAGAAAGCTTTTTCTGGACACTTGAGTCAAGATTACAGTATAGCTCTTTACATTCTGCAGGGCTATGGCCCAGGAACTAGCCTGAAGTAGCATACAAGTCCGAAACTATTTCTGCATTATTGCCACCAAAATCGTAATTCTTTGTAAAGAATGTGCGTATAAAGGTAGGTATACACAGTGCTAGACACTATGGGATCAGCTGCACGGATTCTGTGACCGAGGTTGAGGGTGAAATGAGCCTGGAGCAGCTTGTATTCTTCTGAGAAAGCACAACAGAACCATAGACACAAACAAAATGCTGGGGTACACCAGCATTGGGGCAAAGGCACTGGCTTCTAGAGCTTCTGTGAGCCACAGTTGACAGGTGCTCAAGCACCAGCCATACTTGTGTTGATGTGTCCACTGGATACTCTGTGGTGAATAGTGCTGCTTTCCTTCCCCAGCCCGCACCCAGGAAGAGGAAAATATCGTAAAAGTTCTAATGAAGGTCATTTTACAGAGCAGGGAACCAGCCCTCCTCAAAGCAGGGAAGTCTGAATTGCCACAGTCAGAAGGCACCTAAGAAGCCTCAATGCCTAATCTAGGATCCTCACAAGGAGGCAAACACAGAAACAGGACACTGGGGAGAAACTGTCAGTCTTAATAGTATGGATGTTGGCTCATTAATTATAGTAAGTATACTATGCCAATGCCAGGTATTAATTAGAAAGCTATAATTTTAATTAGCATATAAAATTGAGCATAAATGCTCAACTTTTATTTCTTCATTCTGATTTTTTGCATTATAGACATCTTTCTGTAGCTGTGACAAAATACCTGAGGTACATATGAGAGGGAGATGTTCATTTTGCGGTTTTAGAGGTTTTCAACCAATCATTGCTTCTAGGCCTGTGTGAGACTACACATCATAGTAGAAGCCTGCATTCTTTTATAATGAAGCTTCTTCCCAGCCCATTATATTGTGAGCCTTGTGATCCATCCTAGTCCTAGTCACCTCTGAGTAGTGATGCAGTGAGGCCGAGTCTTTGAGACCTGAGCATTGGGACCATCTAGACCATAAGAGAATAATATTCCTTTAAATGACACATACAGTTGGAATGGACAACCACTGTTCAGCTTTCCAGAGTTATTCATAGATGATCTGTGTGTGGGTCAGCCCATGGGTAGCTCATGTCTCCTTACCCAGACTGGGTCCTTGCTGAACACATGGGATCAGAGCCCCTGTTCTGAAAGCCAGATACCTACTAAGGGGCTTTTTTATGATGCCTCTCATCAAATAGGAAACTCCAAAACATAAGCAAGTCCTTAGGAATGTGGGTATAATCGTGTGAAAACACTGAACCCAAGTGACCTTGAACGTTACAAGACTTGGGTAATACGGCCTGTGTATTCATGGTGTTCTGCTTCTGTCTCAGTCCTGCCTGTTTCCAAATTACAGGCATCATGAATCATAGGTGGTAAGGGGAAAGGCTGGGTTCATGTAGCTGAATTGATGTGTTCATAACGTGTTTAAATAATGCAAGTCACAGCTACTTTTATGGTTATGGAAGCTAAGTAGCAAGGTTCAATAAATCCCTCAAATATAATGCATGCTCCTTGGGTATATACTGTCTGAGAATTCATGTGCTCCAGCATTGTCAAAGGGGCCAAGTTTCACCAAAGCTGATCTAGTTCATGCTCACAGATGGGAGTATTCCTAGTTGCTTTTGTTTCTCTTTGTCCAGTTATTGAGATGCCCTCAAGGCTGGTTGAAGGCAGCGCTCTAAGTCCTGTGTTGTTCACAGTTGATATAAAATTGCTGTACTGAGTTTGCAGTGATTATACTAATGGACGACCAGGCAGCACTCAGCACCCAACACCCAGCCTTTCTCCTGGTATCTAATCTACCCATGAGGGCACTGGAGAAGGTTAGGAAGATAGGCAGGCAGTGGCCAGAGTAGTGATTTATGTGTATATACTATTTGCCAGGGTTTGAAGCAAGTGGCTTACGTTCTATTTTCTCTGAAAAGCTTTCCAGGCAGTTGTGGGTTCTGTTGACTTGGGTTTAGTCTCGGGAATACTCTTGGAGCAGGCCTTTCCAGACCCACATGCTGTGATAGTTTCCTCATTCACTGTTGTATCTGGTGGCAGAGAGGAGCTTGATCTTGACTGCAAAGATGATTAGTGAAAGACATTCACCCAAAACTAAAGTCATAAGGAAGAGCTATGCAACCAGAGCTGTTACTTTCAGTGTCACAATTTCTTTTGATTGAGGTAATTATGTATTAATAACCCTTTTAGGAATGCAGTGAAAAGGGGGTAGAGATGTCATAGCAATTAAGAGTACTGCTTTCTCTTCCAAAAAAACCCAGGTTCAATTGCTAGCAACCAGCACCAGACATCTCACAACTGTCTCTAACTCCAAGTCTAGGTGATCTGACACCCTACCACAGACATACATGCAGACAAAACACCAATGGTACATAATATAAATAATTAAAAAATAAAATAAAATAACGCAATGAGAAGTTTTATAAAGGATTTTCTGAGTACCCCACAACTAGTAGTATGGCTACTATTAAAAATGTTGACAAGAATGAGATAACGAACCTTTGTGTGTTGTGTGTGGGGAATCCCACAGCCCTGAAAACAGAGACATGGTTATGTAAGCCTTATCACCAGTTGGACGCTCTCAAGACTCTGTGGGATGGAGGACAGTGGAGACACTTGGTATATCAGAAGAAACTAGGTATTCATCCATCCCAGGTGCTAAGTGCCTCTGGCTGTTATTTTAACTCTCTGTTTGGTTCTTTGTGAAATATGTACCTGTTAAGTGCTTGTTATTGGTATTAGCCATAGTGGGGAGCATTTGGAGAGGGGAACTGAAATATTCCCAAGACTTTTTGGTGTCCACTGAAAAGCCCGAGAACCTGAGTTTGGAAGCCTAGTACCCATGCAGTTGCAGGGTACGATGGTGCACGTGTCTGTGTCCCCAGTAGAGACTAACAGATTCCAGGAGCTCAATGACCAGCCAGTCTAGTCGAGATGAGCAGCTCCAGGCTCAGTGAGAGACTATGTTTCAATACAAGGTTTACTTCCAATACCTAAAAGTGGTATTGCAGGCTGTTTAGAATAATTAAGTAATACAAGATTATTGTTAGTTGGTCAAATCATGGTCATGTGAATTACTAGTCTATTTTTATCACAACAATATATATCCTAGGTCTGACAGATACGATTCTATAGATATATAAGGTTAAATAGCTAGATGAGGTCTTTAAAACTCTCAGAGACCCAGAGAATATGGCATTTAAAGATGTTTTTATTATTCTAAAGATTATTTGACAACAAGACAGGTTCACTCCTGGCAACACCCAGCCTACCTCAAAGAGGATGATGAGCATCAAAGAACCTCCTTATGGAGATGGCTTCAAACATGGCAAATGAGTCACTGGGCAAAATGTCCTCGTTTCTGCCACAGACAGAATTCTGCCTAAAAATGGGCAAGCTTGGATGTAGGCAGAGTCGACGGGCAAACTCTGCAAAGACAGAGTAAGCAAGTCCTTAATAATTCCTGCCTCACAAATATGTCTGTCAGATATATTGAGCCAGTAGGCTGAAGATGATGCTCCAATATTACAGGGAGTTTTGGGTGACTGTTGAGGCAGTAAACTGTCTCTGTTATTTTTTTTATTTTGGAAGCTGCACTTCCTGTCTACTCAGATAAATTTTATTCCTTCTCAAATCTCTGATGGGATTGAAGACCAGATAGTTTAGTCTTATAATTAAGCTTACTTGTTTAGCAGTTAAGAAGTTTTTAGGTCTAGCTAGATGTTTTTAAATTGATAGAGATGAGATATGATAGATACTGATTTTCATTCAGAATTTCAGACTCAACAAGATAGGAAAGATGTTTACTTCAGGTTTACCAAATACAAATAGCCAAATCACTATGAATGTAACATTTATATAATTCTTGATTGTTTTTTGGTTCTTCTTGCTATATGTCGTTTATTTTATTTATGTGTAATAATATAAATATATATGTTTAAAAAAGAAAATACATACACACACACACACACACAGAAAAAATTAGGTGAAGAAGTGATTGAAGAAAACAATCCATGTTGACTCTAGGCTCACACAAGCCATACATGGGAATGTAAATGCACATATGAATGCACATGCCCATATGTGCATGAACCATCACATGAAACTGGGGATTAGGAAATCTAAGAAGGAAAAAGGAAAAAAGGAGTAGCAGTCAAGAGTCATCAGTCACTTCCCTTTCAAAGCCACCCAGCCTGGTGGCCCAGTCTAGCTTTCAAACCATACCCTTCCCCATTATTGAGAAACTTCTTACAAAGGGTCACACTGCTTGCTGTGAAGGAATCCTTCACAATTTCAAAGGCAGGGAACCTCATAGCCCATTGTCCAACAAAGCCAGAAAATGAACCACAGAGGCAAGCTGGCTTCTGCTCTGTAACATCCAGCCTGAGCTTCATTGTCAGGAGCCTCCCTCTCTCTAATAAAGTATTAAAACCACAAATCCTATCCCAAGTCATCCCCAGGAGATGAGTGCCTACTGTTTCTCCCTAAGTAATTTCGCCTATTCATTTCTCAAAAGAAAAATTGAATTTGGTTTTTGTCTGTCATTATTCATTTTTCCCTTAGAACTTATTTTTTTTAGAGCAACAGCAAAATTCTACATCCAGGTTACACTAGCAGGCGGTAAGAGTAGTAAAGGAAGCCCTGGGGTTGTGGGAGGGCCTTCTGGTGAATTTGAACTCCACATCTTCTGCTTTCTAACTTCGTGGACTTAGGTGAGTTACTCAACACCCCTGAGCCCCCATTTTACCATTCCCAAATGCATCCATAGATAATATCTATTTCAAAAGGTTCATGTGAACATTTTTCTGAAACTCTGTGACGTGGGTCTCAGTTGACTGTCACTATGCACCCCTTGGCCGCGCAGATGGTGGCAGGCATTCACCTCTCTGTGGCTATACATGTGTACATGTACATGTACATGTGTATATTCTCTTTTATATTGTGCATTTTAATGTTTGTAGGAAGGTGGTAAGAACTTGACTGTTGTCATAGCCACTAGATTCCATACTGTATCCTAGTTAGGGTTAAAGTATGTTAGCTGTAACTAGTGACAGAAGCCACAAACTGGCCTTTCTGTTCCTCCACAGGAGACCACAGGTCCTGCCAAATACTGTCACATGAGTTGGCATATGCCAAGTCCATCTACACACTTGAGAAGTTAATCAAGAGTGTTAGTTGCTTCTAAGACCCATTCATGACTCAGTCCCTTTAATACAAATGGAATACTGCAATAAATGGGAGATAATGTAGAAAGCTCCCCTTTCCAAAGAAAGACTCCTCACTGAGATCAATTTCCTGTTACTGCTGGAGCAAATGCCCACACTAACAGTGTTCCCTACTTCTTCTGGTTCTAAGGTCGGAGCCTTGTCAAGTCTTACTAGGTGACATCACCCAAAGTGTTACCAAAGGACACACTCCTAGAGGCCTAGGAGAACTGCCTTTTCTGGTGTCTAGAGACCGCTTCATTTCTTTTAATTTTAATTTAATTTATTCAGATTACATCTAATTTGTTATCACCTCACTTGCATCTTCCCGTTCCCCTTCCCTCTCTCTTTCATCCTATTCCCCTTCCCTAGGTCTGTGACAGAAGTGGACCTTCCTAGTAGCCTGGTTACTCTTCCTCTGAGTGTCACCAGGTCTCCCCACAAAGGGGAAGTGTCAAATAGGGGGCACCAGAGTTCATGTCCCAGTCAGTCTCTGCTCTCTACACAATAGTGGAGAATGTGGTGTCCATTGGCTAGATATGAATAGGGGTTATAGGTTTACTGCATGCATTGACCTTGCTTGGTATAGTAGTTTGAGCTGACCCGCATGGGCCCAGATCTGCCATCCTTAATGGTCTTCTTATAAGTTTCTAGGACCCTCTGGATCCTTCTGTTTCTCCATTCCTCCTTACCTCTCTCACCTAGAGTCCCAATAGGAAGTCCTAGTATCTATCCCAGACTCTGGCTAAGACTTTCAGAGGACATCTCTGTTGTGCTAGTGTCCAATTATAAGTGAGCATATGCCATGTGTTTCTTTCTGGGTCTGGGTTAACTCACTCAGGATGATCCTTTCTACTTCCATCCATTTGCCTTCAAATTTCACGATTTCCTAGTTTTTAATAGTTAAGTGGTATTCCATAGTGTAAAGTAGTACCACAGTTTCTTTATCCATTCTTTGACTGAAGGACATCTCTGTTGTTTCCAGATTCTGGCTATTATGAATAAGGCTGCTATGAACATGGTTGAGCATATGTCCTTGCTGTGTGCTGGAGCATCTTTTGGGTATATTTCAAGGAGTGGAATAGCTGGGCCTTGAGGTAGCCCTATTCCCAGTTTTCTGAGAAAGCACCAGATTGGTTTCCAAAGTGGTTGTACATGTTTGTACTCCCACCAGCAATGAAAGAGTGTTCCCCTTTCTCCACATCCTCACCAACATGTACTGTCACTTGAGTTTTTTATCTTAGCCATTCTGATGGGTGTAAGATGGAATCTCAGGGCCATTTTGATTTGCATTTCTCTGATGACTAAGGACACTGAGCATTTCTTTAAGTGTTTCTCAGCCATTCGATAGTCTTCTCTTGAAAATTCTGTTTAGTTCTGAGCTCCATTTCTTAATTGGGTTATTTGGTTTGGTGGTGTTTAATTTCTTGAACTCTTTATATATTTTGAATACTAGTCCTTTGTCAGATGTAGGGTTGCTTTCTTCTGTTGACAGTGTCATCTGCTTTACAGAAGCCTCTCAGCCTCATGAGGTCCCATTTATTAACTGTTAACCTTAGAGCCTGGGCTGTTGGTGTTCTGTTCAGGAAGTTGTCTCCTGTTCCAATGGGTTCCAGGCTCTTCCCTACTTTTTCTTCTAACAGATTTAATGTCTTTGGTTTTATGTTGAGGTCTTCAATCCACTTGGACTTGAGTTTTGTGCATGGTGATAAATGTAGATCTACTTATATCTTTTTACAAGTAGACATTCAGGTAGACCAGCACCGTTTGTTGAAGGTGTTCCTTTTTCCATTGAATAGATTTGGCTTCTTTGTCAAAAATCAAGTGTCCATATGTATGTGGATTTATTTCTGGGTCTTCAATTCGATTCTATTGGTCATCCAGCCTGTTTCTATGCCAGTACCATGCTGTTTTAATTACTGTTATTTTATAGTACATGTTGAGGTTGGGCAAGGAGATTCCTAGGAGGATGTTTTATTGTACAAGATTATTTTACCTATTCTGGGTTTTTTGTTTTTCCATATGAAATTGAGAATTGATCTTTCAATGTCCTTAAAAAATTGTGTAGGTATTTTGATAGGTACATTGAATCTGTAAATTGCTTTTGGTAAGATGGCCATTTTTACTATGTTAATTCTCCCAATCCACGAACAAGGGAATCTTTCCATCTTCTGATGTCATCTTCAATCTCTTTCTTCACAGATTTGAAGTTTTTTTGAAACAAGTCTTTCACTTGCTTGGTTAGAGTTATTTCTAGATACTTTATATTGCTTGTGACTATTTTGAAGGGTATAGTTTCCCTAATTTTTCTCAGCATGTTTGTCATTTGTATATAGGGAGGCTACTGACTTTTTTGAGTTAATTTTGTATCCAACCACTGCGCTGAAGGAGTTTATCAGCTGTAGGAGTTCTCTGGTGGAATTTTGGGGGTCACTTATGTACACTGTCATATCATCTGCAAATAGCGATAATTTGACTTCCTCCTTTCCCATTTGGATCCCCTTGACCTCCTTTTGTTGTCTTATTGCTCTAGCTAGAACTTCAATAACTATATTGAAGAGATATGGATAAAGTGGGCAGCCTTGTCTGGTCCCTGATTTTAGAGGCATTTCCTTGAGTTTCTTTCCATTTAATTTGATTTTGTCTATTGGGTTGCCGTATACAACCTCTATTATGTTGAGGTATGTGCTTTGTATCCCTGCTTTCTCCAGAACTTTAAACATGCGTGGGTGTTGGATTTTGTTAAATGCTTTTTCTGCATCTGAGATGATCATCTGGTTTTTTCTTTCAGTTTGTTTATATGGTGGATTACATTGATGAATTTCTGTATATTGAGCCATCCCTGCATGCCTGGGTTGAAGCCTACATGGTCATGGTTAATGATATCTTTGATATGTTCTTGTATTCTGTTTGCGAGTATTTTTGCATCAATGTTCATAATAAGAGAAATTGGTCTGAAATTCTCTTTCTTTGTTGGGTCTTTGTGAGGTTTAGGTGACTGGCTTCATAGAAGGAGTTTGGTAATGTTCCATCATTTCTATTTTGTGGAATTGCTTGAAGAGTATCAGTATTAGCTCTTAGCTCTTCTTTGAAGGTTTGGTAGAATTCTGCAATGAAACCATCTGGCCCTGGTTTTTTTTTTTTGGAGGTGGGGGGGAACTATTAATAGCCACTTCTATTTCTGTAGGATAAATCAGGCTATTTAATTTGTTTATCTGATTTTGATTCAACTTTGACAAGTGGAAATGATCAAGAAAGTTGCCCATTGCCCTTAGATTTTCAAATTTTGTGGCATACAGGACCTTTTGATTCTTTGTATTTCTTCAGTGTCTGTTGTTATGTCTCCCTTTTCATTTTTGATTTTGTTGATGTGTGTAGTGTCTCTCTGCTTTTTGGTTAGTTTGGCTAATGGTTTGTCTATCTTGTTCATTTTCTCAAAAGCAAACTCATGGTTTTGTTGATTCTTTGAATTATTCTTTTTGTTTCTAGTTTATTGGTTACAACCCTGACTTTGATTGTTTCAAGACATCTACTCCTCTTGGGTGTTTCTGCTTTTTTATTTTTTTTATTTTTGTAGGGCTTTCAGATGTGTCGTTAAGTTGCCTATATAAGATGTTTCCAATTTCTTTATGAAGGCACTTAATGCTCTGAATTTTCCTCTTGGCACTTCTTTCAGTGTATCTCATAAATTTGAGCATGTTGTTCATTTCATTTTTATTGAATTTTAGGAAGTCCTTAATTTCTTTCTTCATTTCTTCCCTGACCCAGTTGTGATTAAGTGGAGAGTTGTTTAATTTCCATGTTATGTAGGCTTTTTGTTATTTCTGTTGTTTCTGAATTCCAGCTTTAGTCCATGGTGATCTGATAGGATACAAGTTATTAATTCAGTCTTCTTGTATCTGGTGAGACTTGTTTTGTGTCCTAATATATAATCAATTTTGAAGAAGGTTCCATGAGGTGCTGAAATAAGGTATAATCTTTTGTGTTTGGGTGAAAAGTTATGTATATATCTGTTTGATTCATGACAGTGGTTAGTGTCATTATTTCTCAATTTAGTTTCTGTTTGGTTGACCTATCCTTTGGTAAAATTGGGGTGTTGAAGTCTTCCACTATCAGTGTGTGTGGGTCAATATGTGGTGTAAGCTTTCTTAATATTTCTTTTATAAATGTGGGTGCCCTTGTATTGGGAACATAGATGTTCAGAATCGTGATGTTATCTTGATTGACATTACATTTGATGAGTATGAAGTGTTCTTCCTCAGCTCTTTTGATTAATTTTGGTTGGAAGTCTATTTTATTAGATATTAAAATGGCTACACCAGCTTGCTTCTTGTTTACATTTGCTTGGAATATCTTTTCCCAGCCTTTTATCCTGAGGGAATGTCTATCCTTGTGGCTGAGATGTGTTTCTTGAATGCCAATTAATGTTGGATCTTGTTTCTGCATCCGTTCAGTTAGTCTGTGTCTTTTTATTGGAGAATTGAGATCATTGTTGTTGAAAGATGTTAATGACCAGTGACTGTTAAGTCCCTTGATTTTGATGTTGGTTGCAGTAGAGTGTTTGTATGGTTATGCTTTGCAACAGTGAAGTTATCTATTTCTTGTATTAGTTTGGTTATAGTTTGTCACTTTGGGTTGGAGTTTTCATTCTAGTAACTTCTGTAAGGCCAGATTTGTGGATAGGTACTGTTTGAATTTGGTTTTGTCATGGGATATTTTGTTTTCTCCGTCAATGGTTATTGAAGGTTTCGCTGGATATAGTATTCTGGCCTGTCATCTGTGGTCTCCTAAGGTTTGCAGGACCTCTGGCTTTTATGGTCTGTGCTGAGAAGTCAGGTGTAAATCTGATAGGTTTGCCATTATATGTTACTTGGCCCTTTTCCTTGCCACTTTTAATATTTTTTCTTTGTTCTGTACATTTTGTGTTTTGATTATTAAGTGGCGGGAGGATTTTCTTTTCTGGTCTATCCTATTTGGTGTTTGGTAGGCCTCTTGTATGTTTATATGCATCTCCTTCCTTAAATTGGGGAAAATTTCTTCTATGATTTTGTTGAAAATATTTTCTGGGCCTCCAAGTGTCTTCTGTTTCCTCAATGCCTATTATCCTCAGTTTTCATATTTTCACGGTGTCCTTTCTATCTTGGATGTTTTGTGTCAGGAACTTTTCAGATTTAGCATTTTCTTTGATGGTTGTTCCAAATTCTACCATTGTATCTTCTACTCCTGAGATTCGTTCCTCCATCTCTTGAATTCTGTTAGAGAAACTTACCTGGGCATTTCTTGCTTTCTTCTCTAAGTTCTCTTGTTCCTGGTTTTCTTCTGTCTGTTCTTTTATCATTGTTTCCATTTTCATCTTTAGATCTTTACCTTTTTTTATTGATCTCCTTCATCGAATAGTTTGTATTTTCCTGAATTTCTTCCAGTGCCTTTCTATAGGCCTATTTATTGTCTTCATTGTGTTTGGCTGCATCTTCCTGCATTTGTGTACACATTTTATTCATTTCCACCATTATAATCTTCATTTCTATGGATTTCAGGTTATTTTCTTGTGTTTCAATTGTGTTTGAGTTCTCTCTGTTGATTTCTTTGGGATAGTTGGGATCTGGAGATGCCATATTGTTTTGTTGTTTGTTGTTTGTTTTTTATGCTGGCCTCTAGTCATCTTACTGTCTCTGACATTGGGAGGTAGTTTCTGGTGTCCTTCCCTTGGATTAGGCTGGTGACCTGGTTTTAGCTCCTGGGGACTTTACTCCACACCATAGGCTCCCCACTGGGTCACCAGCTGGTGCTGGTGCTCTAGCCCAAGAATCAGTTCGAGGTAGTGCAGATAAAGCTAGTTATCCTGCCTTTGACTGGGTTTGAAAACATTGCTCTAGGGCACTGGGGCTTTGGGAGCCCAGGCTCAATCCACCCTAGAGTTCAGGAACCCCTTCTGGCTTTTGGTGGCTGGCTAGGATTCAGCCTGATCTGTCCAGGCTGTGTGGCTTAGGTTTAGTCCCTCTTGGGAAAGTAAATACTACTCTTGGTCATGGGAGTTGGCTGGGCTTCTGCTCCAGTCCCACCAGACTGGTTCAGTCCCATCAGTCCTGTCTTGGTGTGCTCGCACTAGTGCTGGGTTGCGGCAGCTGGGTCAGGCTCCACCAGAGCTTGTGGGAATGGCTCCCTGGCCTGGTGCAGGTGCTAGTTTCCTGCCAGATCACCCTCCTGAGAACCTCCTGAGAGCGTGGGAGCCCCTGCTGAGCTTTGGTGGCTAGCTAGGCATCTGCCAGGTCTGTTCAGGCCAGAACAGTTCCGCCCAAGTGTATGGGAACCGTCTGCTGGGATGGAGGTTTCTGCCCGATCCCTTCAGCCTATGCTGCCTTAGATCAGTCAGTATAAGTGTGGCTTTGGAGCTGTGGTTGGAGGGCCTATCCACAGCTGCCTGGACCCCTGTATGAGCCCTGGGTCTCTGTGGACTGGTGGGCACAGATCTACACTCTCAGGTCCCCCTGGGCCAGCTGGCCCACAGATCAGTAAGAGAGGGAGACAGAGAGTGCAGTGCTTGGCTGTGCTAGGCTTTGGATTTTGTGCAGGTGTGGTCTCCCACCCCTGGGGCTTTCTCAGGACTCAGGGGTTGGTCTTAGGTCAGAACCGCCTCTTATCCTGCATTTTTCCCAGGGCAGCAGCTCCAGGCTGGAGTTACACTGCCCACAGTTCAGTCTCAGATACCTAGTCCCTGATATAGCGCACAGCCACAGCTCACTGGTGGGTAAGGGTCCAGACTCTGGGGACTGGGCACTCGCCCTCCATGGGCCAGTTGAGTGGCTGGAGGCTGAACCCACCTGTGCTCTGCACTTTGGGAACCCCTCTCACCTAGGCCTCTTCAGGACTTGGGGTCTGTAGCTCCCAGCCTGGTCCCTAGTCTCCCTCCTGTAGATCAGATATTCTGTGTGTTCGGCGCCATCTTGGATCCCATCCCAGAGGAAGGTCTTATGACTCCCTTTGGTGCCCTTTGACACAGACCTCTTTTGCTATCTCTCAGCTTGTTCCTCATGATACCTAGAAGGCTCATAGTTTATTGTCAGCACAGATTGATCCCGCTTCATCTCTTGGCTGCAGCGTAGCATCTTTAAATATCTCTCTGGCTCTCCTGCCTTAGACTAGCAAGGATGTTTGTAGCTATCCAGAGCTTGGTGGATCATCCAGGGTTATCTCCTCATCTCAGAGGGAGCAGAGTTAATAACCTTCCTTCCTGTTGGGCGTGTAACCCAGCAGATCCGTAGGAGCACTTTATAGTGCGGACACATGCTTACCACATCCTGCAAAGCCTATATTGAGGTTTGGTGAGTTGAACAGTTATAATCCCCCACCTCCCAATGCATGGTATGTTACATAGGAAAAGAGACGTTCCAGAGATTTGAATAATAAAGAATTTGTTGAAAAGACATTGGGATGACACCTGACTCCATTTGGTCAATTTGCACCACTACCCCCTGTTGTACTCTCTGTCAGTATCTTGCTCTTCACAGACATACATTCCGATGTGTCTGTATACACATGCACACAGATGGGTTTTTTTGGTGTTTCAAGTTAATATCCTGCCAGTAAAATGTTAGGTTTCCTTTGTCCTCCTGCCTGCCTGCATTTATATTTTCAATTTGTTTGTGAAATACTGTGTCTTTTTTTCTCATGTTTAGATTGGCAGTCCTCTAGTAATTATATTACTTTTTATTAAGACCTTTGTTAATCATTAAAACAAACTCACTTATTCTTTTCAAGTAATATTTTTTCTTTGATATTTTGGATCATACTTACACACACCCAGGCAACCCTTTCCATCCTCCCTTTCCTTCATATACAACTTTGAGTTCTCCTCCTCCTCCTCCTCCTCTGTTTCTTTACTCATAGATTCCAGTTCGTGTTGCTCAACAGATTGGGTGTCCTGTGCCCATCAGGGATCAGAAGTCCTATACGAGAGCTTCTTAAACTTTTTCATGTATAGCCTCATGCCACTGGAGAGCAATTTTTCATACTAATGAGATGGTCTTATTTATTTTTACATGAAGAATTAGATCTCTACTAAATATTTGGCTCTTGGGATGACGATCATCCACATGTTTTCAAAGTTGATACTTTTATTTTATAGTCATCAGTGTCGAGATCACTGTTTCACATATTGTACAAAATAGCAAAAGCTTCCATCGGGCCATGTCTGAAATTGTTTGAGATTCTGTTGGGCTTTCCAAGCTTTAGTTTGTCGCCACCGTTCTGTGAAGCTCATGTCAGCCACTCAGCATTTTTAAGAATCTAGCATTCTAACATGATAGAACCCAAGTGCCCTAATTTAGAGCTTCCATGGAGAGAGGACCAACAGCAGGAGACTGTTAAGTCCTCTCCCCACAATTTAACCATCTGTTTCTGTAAAAACGGAAGGTTTTGTACAGATAGGAGGTGTCTTAGTCTGGTCTGTAATCTGAGCTGAGGTGTTTGGGAGCTTGGGTGAGTGTGTGTGGGGTGTTGTACATGCAGAGCCAACTTGCAGGGGGCAGTGTGATTCAGCAGGGTGGAGAGCACCTCAGGCTCTTGCTGACTTGGTTCTGAAGTCATTTTGGTTGCACACTCACAAACCTTTTATTGTTGCTAAGTGGTTCATGACCTTCACACTTTATGCAACTCCTTCTAGGTTTTCAACTGATAGTTTAAAAAACTTGGGCCCTCGATAGAACATTCTCCCTTTGTTCTTGTGTTCACAGATTTGACCCAAGGAGTATCCTTGAGACAGTTAGTGGCTCAGTTTTGTTTTTTTAGTTCCATTCTAAAACTATGAGAAATACTTGAAAAGTATGTGGTGGTGGAGGAGTGCGGGGGGGGGGGGGGGGCCAAAAAAAAGAGGGGGGGGTGTCCTGGTACCTGGCCCTTTCCTAGAAGTTCTGGTATGATTGTTGGAGAAGGGCTCCTGACCAGTAACACCTCCTACAAAGGGAGAAAGGGTTTATTTGGCTTCCTAGTTCAGAGGTTACAGCTCATCAAGGCAGGGTAGGCAGGCACTGGAAGCAATGTGGTTTGTGGTCTGAGCAGCAATACTGGGAATACTGGGACTTAGCTGCCTTTCTCCTTTTCTCTTTGTATTTAGTCCAGGATGCCAGCCCATGGATTGGAGCCACCATATCAAGGGTAGATCTTTCCTCAGCTCAACACCCTCATAAATATACTCAACACATCCCTGCACCTCAGTAATGCACTGAGGGATTTTTAGTCCAGTCAGTTTGACTGTTTAAACCACCGTTGTGAACTTGGCACCCAAACACAACACATGAACTGTAACATTTTATTCCTGCCCCCCCCCCCAGGGGCTTCTGGCCACCTCTTAATGCAAAATGCATTCAATCCAACTTTGAAAGACTTTATAGTCCTATTTCAGCAGTGCCCAAAGTCTTTTCCAAGACCTGAGACAATTTTAACTATCAACTCCTATAAAATAAAAGAAAAAGTCACATATGTTCGATATATGGTAACAGAGTAGGCATAAGAACTGGGGCATAGCAAGGAAAGATCCACCAGAACAAAATTGAAGCCCAACCAGACCAACACCAAGTTTTCCACCTCTGTATCCAGCATGTGCGGCTTTTGGTGGCATCTGGCCCCTGGGCCTTCAGAAAGCACATCTGGCTGTCGCTTGGCTAGCTGCACTCCATACCTGATGCATTTTTTTTTTAGCAACTGCTGCATGTTTCTGGCCTCTTTGGTATCCTGTGCTGTGGCTTAGCAGGAAGCTATGTTTTTTAGAGGCCTTCTGCTTCCAGCATGCACTGAAATAAGTGCATCCAAGTCTCCTCATAACTAGTGTTGATGCAGAAGGAAATTCAGTAGAGCACTTTGATTGGCTGGATATCAACTGATTTAAATGATGATCTGTTCCTGCTTAAAAATCATTTTGGAAGTTATATAATTCAGCAGCAAATCTGGTATTTAAATGGAATCCTCTCTGAGCCTCAATTTTATTACTGCTTTTGTTCCTATCCTTGACTTTAAAAGAGATGCCTACTTTAATGACTTTCAGGTCTAATCTGATAGAGAAATCAGATGTGGGAGCTACAAAGTTATCTGTCTCCAGCTTTGAGAAGAACTTTGTGTAAACTCCACCCTCCTGGGTTTCATGTACATTATATGTTCCATTTACAAGCATTTTCTTCCTCTCAAGTGATTTTTATCCCTCATGTAGAAATTCATAAGAAGACGTGCCTGAGTGTGGTAGAACATGTCATATTCATGCCTGTGTGGATTTCTTCTGTGACTCTGAATTCAAGGTGCAAGATCAGGAGACATCTGTCAAGAGGAGAGAGGGGTTTGTGTCAAGTGTCTTGTCATTGTTCCTTCTGTAATTGAGGGACATATCCAGTCAGTAGAGAGACTGAATGTTGATTTTTTTCTGTTGCAAGAACACTGTAGCATCTTCTAACTGAGAAGGGTGCAGTTGCTGAAGTAAGTGATGCCTGTATATGATTCTTTCCTATTTATTACTTCCCAGATTGCCTTCATCAGATCTGTGCCATATTTGTTGTTTTAATAAGCTATATTTTAGAGTAGTTTAATGTGTGTTTTGATCTATATCTATTCACATATATTTGTGATTAGGATTACATTCATTCACCATCTCTGCGTTTCTCGCTTCTCCCTCCTGCCCCCTTCTCCACTGGTACTCTGTCTCCGTAGCTTTTTGCCTTTCCTAGTATATCACAGAGTGGAGTTGCTATTCAAGAACTAGTTAGGAGACAGCAGGGCAGAATGTTCAGGGTCCCTGCAGCAGAGTCTACAGTCAGGAAGACAGAGTTCAGCTCCTATGTGAGGATAAGTGGGAGTTCATAGCCAGAGAGGAGGAGGAATGTGGTGGGGAGGATCCCAGATGAGCCCACCTAACAGGGTCCTTGCGGAAGGAGGCCAGAGGACCTGCGGCATTGTGGGAGGCTGGGGACTGCATTTCCTCCCACTCCTTCCCCACCACTTACATATTCCACGGTCAAGCAGTCAGTTGTTTTATCTGTTCACCTACTGTAGGACATCTGTGTTATTTCCCAGTTGGGGCAATTATGAATAAAGTGACCTAAACATCTAAGTTTGGGCTTTGTGGATCAGTTTTCAAGGATAATTTCATATTTACAAGAAAGTTGTAGAGTTGTTTGTACAGAACATTCTTGTATAGCCTTTAGCTAATTTCTCCAGTGTTAACATATTACATTGAATTGTCAAAACTAATTAACATGGGCACATTGCTGTTGCCTAGGCTTTGTTTACGTTTCAGCGGTGTTTTCACAAATTTTCTTTCTCTGTTTTACCATCCGTCTCATGAATGGTTTTACCACGTTGGATTAGTAGTACATTAATTTGAATTTGAGTTTATAAGAGTAGTTTGGGTGTATTATATTTATTAAATATCTTCAAAGTCCTCAGCATATGCTGAGAACATGAGTGTAAACCTATCAGCTCTAAGGGGCCAGTGTCACTTGTCAGATGAGCACTTTAATTATAAGATTCTTATTTCCAGTGGGGGGTCCCCCCCACGTTTGCATCTGGCTTTGGTAAAATGTGCAGCATAGTTAGCGCACAGAGAGAGGCTGCAGGCTTTGGTTATAAGATGTTGTTGTGCGGCAGCACTGGAGCTTATAGGAAGGTCGTTTTAAGGACAAGTGTTCCAAGGAGTAGAAGGAGACTGGTGTCAGTGTGGTCATAGGAGCTGTCATTGACTACTTTTTCAAATCTGTCAGAGGACAAGATGTTCAGGTAGCTAATGAGCATCTTTAAATGTTTTCCTGGCAGAAGGACTCCATGAAAGATGACAGAAGAAGTCATTGTCATAGCCAAGTGGGACTACACAGCCCAGCAGGACCAGGAGCTTGACATCAGAAAGAACGAGAGACTGTGGCTGCTGGATGACTCCAAGACGTGGTGGCGGGTGAGGAACGCAGCCAACAGGACAGGCTACGTGCCTTCCAACTATGTGGAGCGCAAGAACAGCCTGAAGAAGGGCTCCCTGGTGAAGAATCTCAAGGACACGCTAGGTAAGTATCCATATCCCACCTGGAACAGCGAGGCCATTGCTGAGGCCATGGGACAACATTGCTGCTTTAGCGTGTGTGTGTGTGTGTGTGTGTGTGGTGTGTGATGTGTGTATGTAGTGTGTGTGATGTGTTCATATGTGTAGTGTATGTGTGGTATGTTCATATGTGTAGTGTATATGTGGTGTTTGTGTGTGTGGTATGTATATGTATGTGTAATATATATGTGGTGTGGTGTGGATGTGTGTATGGGTGGTGTGGTATTAATGTTAATAGCCTCCTACTTGGGTTTTGAATTGAGATCAAAGTAATGACATTCCTTATCATTTTCTGGATAATTTATACAGTTTGGATTCTTGGGTAAATTGACTCCTCTATGTGCTATAGATGCCTACACAGCTGTTTGTCTCTTTGTATCCAAACTAAAGAGAACGCTGTCTTAGAATCATGACAAGTTTCATAGCTTTTCCTGCCAGTGCACCAGCCCTTTACTCTTTCAGACTCCCAAGCACTGGCCTCTGTACACACAGAAGGAGAAGGCAAGAGCTCCACTCCCACTACCCCTTACGTGATAGGATATTTTATCCCATAGTTTCAGGCAGTTAGTTGATGTGTAGTAGGGGTGGTTAACAACATGACATCAGAAGCTTCTTAAATAGATACCTCCATAAGTCCTGTTCAGTTATCACATTCTCTGGTTCTTTGCATTTGTGTCTCTTTTCTTTCTCTGGTGTATTATCATTACCTCCTATCACTGTAACAAATTGCCTGAGGTTGGGTGACTTTATAAAGAGTAAGGGTTAAATTGGTTTACACTTATGTGTGAAGTCAAGTGGCTATATGTGTATTACCTTCTTGGCAAGTTTTCAGGGTGGTATAAGTATCATATGGCAAGAGGCTAGGGGAGATAGAGGGGTGTGTGTGTGTGTGTGTGTGTGTGTGTGTGTATGTATGTATTTTCTGATATTGTTCCTTCGGTAGGGCCACCAGTATTTATGCGCCTTCTTTCACCCAAGCCACCCACACCTCTAAGCACTGTGATAGGGACCAGTTTCTTCTTTCTTACTATCTCTCAGTGGGGATTAAATTCAACATAAGGACCCATGTGAGGAGATACATTCAAATCCATGATGCCTGGTCAGACAGGAGGACGTTACCATACTGTGGCCAGCCATATCTGAGTGTGCACCTTGTGCTCACCAACCATAGTCACTACTTCAGGTTACCTAAGAATATAATTGGCAGGGCTCTGGAAGGACAACAAAACTAAGCTGGCAGCTGGCAGCAGTTGCCTCCTTGGGTAAGTATAAACTTGTTTGTAGGCAACAATGTTGACTTGTCACTGTGGGTTTGCTGTGGGAGTGAGCGAGTGTCATCACCTGGGCCAAGTGTATGTAGGCTTTTCTGTGTTTCACTAGAAGAAGGATTAGTTTCATTGGAGGGGCACAGGGTGAGGGAAATATGTGAAAACTGAAAACAAAATCACACTGACTGGTGGGAGTTGAGGGTGCCCATCTTCTCTCTTGTATAAGCTGCAAGGTCTGTGCTCTGTTCAGTCAGTCACTCGGAAGTGTTTTGTGCTGTGGTTGGTTTTTCTCAGGATGTCTGGCTAGTAGACTCTGAGACTGCTGGAAGGATTACGTTTGTTGTTAGTTAGCATTCTCGGTCTTTTTCCACTAAGCTCTCACCCTTCTGTATTTTTGCTTGAGAATGTCACTGGAAAGTAATGCTCCTGTCCTATTCTTAGGACTCTAGTTAAGTACGGTGAATGGGTCGGTGCATCAGTGTTGTTCTGAGAGTATTTGGCTGACTTTCCAGCCTCCTAACACACCCTCTGTAGTAATGTTGAGAATTGTTGACATATTTTGCCTTAAATTTTTTTTTTCAGAATTCTATAAACCACAAAATATGCATGACTTGGGAGCGGAACAAGTAAGCCCCCTCAGCTCACGGAGAGCTCCTCAGGTGGAGCTCATGGAGAGCTCCTCGGGTGGCTGCCTGTCTTAGGAGAAATGGTAAAGTGTTAGACTGGAGCTCCAGGCCTTATCTTTGCCCAGTGTGTTCATATTAACTCCAAGTGTGATCATTTCATCTGATTTCACACCCCTAAGTAAGAGCAAACCAGCGTATCTCCACCCCAATACTGGGCCTGCTCTCCTGTCCCTGACATACTGCTACCCAGCCCTGTTGGAATGCTTAGACTGCCAGAGAAGGCCAGCTCCATTTTTGGAGAACACAGATTGTTAGAAAGTGCTTCCTTAAATAGAATCAAAATGTTACATTTCTCAAACTTCCTCGCTTTGGCTCTGATTCTGCCCTCAAGGGCTGTGCCAAGCAGCACAAATCTCTTCAGTGAGTGACAGTTCTTCTGTGAACTTCCGACTCAATTTCAGCACATAGTTCTCTGGAAACATTTGCATTAAGCGTGAAAGATTGAAAAAATACATATAAAACTATGTTTTAGATATCTATATTTATTGCTAGATTTGATTTTCATAGCCAGGGGGCCTTTGGGAATCAGGGAGAAGTGGCCCACTTAATTTTTTTCTACATTTTATGTGTGTATGCATAACCACAACATGTATGTATGGATCAGAAGACAGCCCACGGGTGTCTGTTCCTTCTTTCTACCATGTAAGTTTCAGAGATTGGACTCATTGGGTCTTCAGATATGATGTCAAGCACCATGTCCACTGAGCCACTACCCTGTCTTGGCACTCATTTTTAGTATTTTGTCATTGCTATTTTTTGTTTTAATACATCTGTCATGATCACCTTTGCTATTAGATGAAGAGAGACCTTGTTACTGAGCACTGGCTTCCTATTGAAGTAGTATCTAGAAGAAGGGGAGCTACCTTCCGATTACCGATCTCTGTACAATAGCTTCTTTCTCTACAGCCTGTCTTCTGCCAGCTGATAGGCCACAGACAGGTGAGAAAGCTTTCCGTAGCTCTTCCTGTCTCCCAGCTATCTCTTTTAATATAAACCTCAGAGACTAAGTGTTTATGGCTTCCTCTTAGTTATAGACTCTGCTATGTCGTTAGAGTTAGATCATGCATTTTAGACTGCATGTGCAGAATCAAAAATGTCCCGCTGTGTGGACATGTCCAAACAATATTGACCTTCACTGAGTACCTTAGCCTTCTAGTAACTGAATGGTGTCCTTCATGTGGAATTTATACTGCAGTGGGAATCCACCTGAGTCTGAGGTCCCTGGCAGGACTCCTATAATTCGTCTCCACTTTGAACTAAATTGCACAGGAGTCACCCACAGAGAGAGCCACAGTGCTATGAACTAGAGCTTCTGTCTATGAGGAGAGGAGACAGTGGCTCTGTGTGGTTCTCTATGTGCCTTGGCTCTGCTGAACTCAGTTGAAAACTGAAGTCTTGTCACATACAGTGTTTTCTTAGAGCCACTTGAAGGCAACAGTGTATTTGACACACACAAAAAAAAATCTCTTGAAAGTATTAACATTCTTTTCCTTTAATAATTTGTAGTTGAGTAAAACAGTCTTTTATTTTCTTTCATGAGGGCAAAACATTTATCTCCTGGGTCTCCTTTCATGTTCTGCTCCTGGTCATGGGCAGTCAAGATGGTCCCATGCAGAACAAGGAGTGATTGATTGTCAAGAGCTGATTCTGCAGGCAGTGTCGTGGCATTGCTCTGAGCTCAGCAGGGACTGAGCAGGCCCAGCCCTCTTCTGGCGTTGACACTGCAACTTGACCTTTATAACTGTAGGGTAGGCATTGTACAGGCCTTTTGGGATGGGGGAAACTGCTCTCTGGGAGACAATTTTCAAAGACTTATCTGCTAGTGCCTCCAGTACAGTTTTGTTGCCATTCTGACTCTGGCTAGAACACACCAAGCCTTAAAGGAGTTGAGCCTTTTCTGGGTGATTATGAACAGTAGAAGCATTGTGGCCTCTGTAGGAAATGAGAGGAAAATGGGAGGTGAAGAAAGGCAGAACTCAAGAGGCAGACATACCCTGATCCAGACCAAAATAGGAGACTGCGAGGACTTAAAAGAGACAGGAAAAATTGACACCTGTCCCTATGCCTGCAGGTGCATTAGGACAAGGTCGTATTTGGATGTGTACCTCATGGGATGGTGGTACATGGTTTCTTTGCTTTTACCAAGCTCCTACATGGGAGCCCTTGGGTCCTAGGATACTTCAGTGTCTGGAGATCCAGCCTGGTACATGAGACCTCCAGCAGAAAAAGACAAGAGCTGCATGCATAGAGAAGGATACGCTGCTTCTATTGACTTTCATATCTCTACCAGGTTTGGTTTTAAAATTTGAGTGAACTAGTAAGTGAAATTTTCCTTTATGTAGAAATTAAACACCTGGTTTAACAGTTGAGATTCTTATAACTAACCCCACAAAGACATAGAGGGCTTACCATGTAGGCTGGTCTGGTTTTAGCTACCAGGTAGACCAAATGACCTTGAATTCTCAGCAGGCCAGCACACCTTACTCAGCCTTCTAAGTGCTGAGATTATAGGTATGAGCCCCCATATGTGGCTTCTCATGTTTTTAACATTAGAACCACAAGCAATCTTTCAAGGCATCATGTACAGACTTGATATATTTGGAGAAAGGTAAACTAGTCAACCTGATTCTGATACTTCTGGGGTGAAATGGTTCCCTGTAAGAACTGTGGGTCAGATCACAGGGACAAACAATTTCTTTTCTGTTAGTGCCATCAGATTTTGCTTGTCTTAAAGCATACTGTTTCCCACAAAGAATACTTCCTTAGTCATTGTAAGTTTTGTCTTTAATTAGTCTTTCATTAAACTGGTAGAATGTAGTGGTGGGCAGGAGGCAGATGGCATAGAGTGCCAGGACCACTAGGTACCTGCAGCAGTTATCTAATAAATGAACATGGAACAGCTTGCAAGTCACACAGCACTCTACCCTTGCCAAATCAGCTTACCCCACATACATTTTTTCTGTTAACTGTAAAGATGTCAGCATTCTGCCTAGAAAAGTCTCTGGGGGCTTCAGAGAACAAGGGGCTCTTGAGCCATTGTCATGCTAGTATGCTTTTTCAGCTTAACATAGAAAGATATGATTTCTTAAGCTAAGCAAAATGTGTTTAATCAGTTGGGATGTGGGCTTATGAAAACATCTGTTATTATATAGATGTAGGTAATACCATTCCTGTCCTGAGAATGGCCCTGTGACCTCCCTAGGAACACCAGATATGAGATCCAGGAGTATACGTCAGCTCTAACTGGCATGCTTTACCTATATAGAGTTGACCATCTGGCTTGCACAAGAGGCTTCCCTGTGTGGTAGATTAGGTAGATTAGGAACTATCTCCAGTTTATGGAGTGGTGGAGAACAGTTTGGAAACAACAGTTTCCTAATTTTAGACATGAAAAACTAGGGCTGACTAGCACAACTTGAGTGAGGTCCCAGGTTAACCGATAATGATGAAGAAATGTAAACTTTCCCCTTTTGATTGGTGTCCTTGTATGTAGTACTGAGGTGATAGAATGTGCTCGAAACAGCCTAGTCTCAAATGGGCCCTGGAAACAGGGCTCCTGTCACTGGCTGTGCATTAAAAGCATACAGACCCACCTAGGCCTTGTGGCATTTCATGGTCAAGAGGATGCTATGACATGAGCCCCAAGATCTGTAGGAACATTTGCAGTAGTGTATGTAGTGACTTCAGTTTGGAACTAGCCTTTCAGAGACCAGATGTTACCATGAGTATGTACTGTGATTGAATGTAAGACGGGGAAAAACTGCAGGTGCTCATGCATTCTTCTGATTCCTCATCAAAATGATGCCCCACCTTGATTTGGAACTTCCTGTGGTCTGCTTATTTTCTGTGTTTCTCTAGATTGAGAGTGATGAATGCCTGCTGCTTGCTGCATCTACCCAGCCTGTGTCTTTTAGCCTCCCTCTGGTTATTACAAATGTGGGGGGTTGGTGGTAGGTTCCTAGCTTCTGTCTCTCAGTTCCTTTGTGTGAGGAGAATATTAAGTTTTCATTTAGGCATCAGCACAATACCTGCTCTTGTGACTGTAAACATTCTCACAAGTCTCTGTAACTATTTGGGTTTGGGCGGAACTTGGGAGGTGAATTCAGCAGCCTGGCTCTCGTGAATGGGATGGCTGGACATCTCTTCTAAGCCACTGTATTTCCTACAAGTGACTTTGTGAAATAAAACCAGGATGTTTTATAGTAAGGATGGCAATGTAAACACATGATAGGCTACGTTCAGATCAGACAGAGTTCCTGGTCAGATGTTGCTTCATCTGGCTGGATTTGACGTCAAGGCCTGAACCTCAGCTGTTTTCGACTTACCTAATTGGGGTATATAGTGGCAGTTCTCATCTGAGTATAGCATTGTCTCTGCCTGGTCTATTGGATACTGGGGATCAACTGCCCTCATGGCATAGCTGTTAGGAGGAAGACTTCTAGAACAGTGGTTGTTAGCTTTCCTAGTGCTGCAACACTTTAATACAGTTCCTCATGTTGTGGTGACCCCAACCATAAAATTATTTTTTGTTGCTACTTCATAGCTGTAATTTTGCTACTTTTATGAATCATACTGCAAATATTTGATATGCAGGATATCTGATATGTGACCTCTATGAAAAGATTGTTTGACCCCTATTGGGATCACGAACCCCCCAAATTGAGAGCCACTGCTCTAAAGTCTTAGCACACCATGTACCTGCCCAACAAATGTAAAGACCAAAATCTGTGTCTGTAGCACCCACATAAAAAGCAGGTGGACATGGGAGCCCACTTGTAATCCAGGGCCAAGGATTTGAGAGACCCTTAGGGCAAGCTGGCTAGTTGAGTTGTTGGGTTTAGTGAGAGACCCTGTTCACTAAATGTAGTGGAGAGTGATTGAGGAAAACAACTTCTTACCTCTTCATTTCTCAAGAAAATTAAAAGGGACTGCCTCTGAGCTAGGTTATGTCTTGGGGGGAGGGTAGCCAAGTTATAGGGAACCTAAACAACAGTTGACCACAAGTCCTAGACACATGGAAGGACAAATAAGCCAGAGGATTGGAGTGATTCAGAACAGGCACTGGCCTCAGTGTTCAGAGCAGCCTGTACAGAGCCCCGGGACTAAAGGCTTGGAGGGTCCCACTTTGCTGATAGAGATGTCTGTTATATTGATGGTAGGTGTTCTGATCCTAGTTTTCGGCATGGGATGGGGTGTAGAGGACCGTATCTATTTTCAGAGGCTGGGAACAGGGTCTCAACATGATCCAAGGATGAGAAAGAAGTGATGCTTTGAAGGGACCCTTCCAGACCTTCTGGCTCAATGTGGAACTTAAAAGCATCAGTCCTTGATTACTCGGGGAGTCTGAACCAGAAGGACCAGCAGAATGACAAAGAGAACTAGGGAAACCAGAAGAAAACCTCAGTCTAGAGAGGATAAGTAAGACCTGTGTGAGTTGAGTGACGAGCAGGATATTTGGAGGAAATGAGAGATGGTACACTCCTGAATGACTTTGGTTGCTGCTAGAACAGAGGACGTCAGACTGGTTGCTTTGTAAGGAAAAGGAAATACATTAGCTAGGTGTGGTGGCACACGCTTGTAATCCTAGTGCTTGGGAGTCAGAGGAAGGAAGATCAGAAGCTCAAGGCCTTCTTTGGAAACCTACTGAGTTTGAGGCCAGCTTAAGCTACATGAGGCCATTTCAAAAGAGAGAGAAGGAAGTGACCTATCTGGTAAGAAAACTTGCATTAGGACCTGAGGTTTAACCCTCAGGGCCCATGAAAAATGCCAGGAGTGCTTGTATGTAATTAGTGTGTGTGTGTGTGTGTGTGTGTGTGTGTGTGTGTGTGTGTGTGTGTGTATGTATGTATGTATGTATGTATGTATGTATGTATGTATGTATATATCCATTCCTAGCACTGGAGGAATAGGGAGTGTGGGGGTGGGAGGAACTGGGGGTTGCTGGCCACTAATCCAGTTTCAGGTTCAGGGAGAGACCCTGTCTGAAGAGAACAAGGCAGTAAATGGCCAAGCAAGATACTCAGTGTCCTCCTCTGGCCGTCACGTGTACACTAGTGTTTGTGTACACTAGTGTTTGTGGCCAGGATGTGTCATTTTACATAGTTCTGCAGGCTAAGTTGTGGGACATAGTTGCCTTGTTTGTCTAAATTTAAGGTTTTGGAGTCATGTAAATCATTTTTATCTGCTGACTACAGCTGGTGCTTCTGATGTAGTTCATACGTACCTCAAGCCAGCCTTTCCATCTTTTTTTTTTTTTTTTTTTAATTAAATGACTGGCTTTTAATGTCAAGTCTTCAGTGTGTGATTTTGTCCTCCTTTAGGCATGACTTTGGCCTCCTGAACTCAACTCCTGAGCTTTGTGAGAACCTTCTGAGCACTTGATAGGCAACTGCTCCCCTTTGCTTGCACCAATATCTTTGTTAACACCAATAGAATAATGCCCCAGGGGTGGGGGTGGGGTAACAAAAGACTACATCCTATTAGTTAAAAGCTGTCACTGCTTTATTCCATGGCAGAAAAGGTCTGAAGAACTTTATGATAGCATTCCCGAGGTGGTACAAAGGTGTGGACTCCCTGTTGGGCATTGTGTAGTCCCAGCCCTGAAGCCCAGCAGAACGCTCACCCAGAAGAAAACCCAAGCCGGGTCCCCACCTGAATCACGTGTGTTTTCAGTGAATGGTCAGCAAGATGTGGCTTTTTTCTTTTTTGTGTGTCAGTAGCCCACCGCCACCCTTCCAGGGGTCTGAAGTTTCACTTACTTAATTTTTGCTTTTCTCATAAGAGGGAAGTGAGTAGTCTCACTCTTCAGGAAAATGTTGAATGTTAGAAGTTACTGTTGTGCCCAAGAGCACAAAATAAGGCAAGAGGTTGAAATTCACATCCAATGAACCCTGACCTCACTCTCTGCCATTCTTCAGTCTCTTGGGGGAACGTCATGGAGAAAGGAGTGATTCCTGTGGGCTGTTCATACTGGTGACTTGGTTGCTCCCTGGATGCTCCCACAAAGCTGTTTTGATTTGCTACCCTTAACGGTAGCCTCTCAAGTCTTAGCAGACTGCTGCTTCAGCAGATATTGCTATGGTCCAAATTACTCATTTATTAATAAATGTGCCTGGTTCTTTAATGTCAAGAGGGAAAGTAAGGCATTCATTTATATGAGTCAGAAGCTAAGTACCCCAGGAGCACAGCTTGTCCTCATATGTTGCTTAGTATTCTGACATCAAGCTTGCCTTAGCGGACATCCATACTTTTCCAGCCATCCTTGCCCTTCACAGTTCTCAGCGTGATGCTGGATTCTGTGAACAGGTAAACCTCATAATTATAGTCCCTTTTCACTTAGTCTGTCTATTGATAGTGTCACTGTTCAGGGCTTGTTAATGCAGCCATTTCTAAGAGAGGCAGTCTCACAGAAGACCTTTCAGTAGTTTGGCTCTCACAACCTTCCCACCCTCTTTTCTGTAGTGTTTGTTCCCTGAGCCATAGATGTAAGAGCTGTGCTGCTAGTGAGTTGGGCCTGTGCTCCATGCAGTCCTTTGGTCTTTGCATTGTGTATGTCATTTTCTGTGATGGTCTCTAATACAGAGCAGTTAGCCCTGAATGGGTATACATACAAACAATCAAAATGGGCTAGGCAGGTTGTGTGTGTGTGTGTGTGTACGTACATGTGTGTGTACGTGTGTACACATGAACAAAGAAGAGGAGGTTATCAGTTTGAAATGGTGAGAACATGGGAGGGGTTGAGGAAAAGAATTGAAGTAATTATATTTTAATAAAGAATGAAAAAAATTCCTAAAAACGATATTTCATAATACTACTAAATAGTTGTCTCCAGTCTTTAAAACAAGCACACCTTTAAGAAAATTGGAATATATAGACAAACTTAAAAGAAGAAAGCACGTCTCCTGGAGTCTCTTGGCTCTGAAAGAAACAGTTAGCACTTGTGTCTAATATCTTAGTGTTTGTTTGCATTTAAGTTAGGTTGCTTGGATGGCTCACCATTCTCAGTGGAGGTAGTATAAGCACATGGACTCTGTCTGCAAGGTGCCTGACATTGGCCAGGGAATTTCAGTTTTCTGACAGTCCCTGTACTTTTTTGTTCCTTGGATGCTTAGCGTTTTGAGATGTTGACTTGTGGCAGTGCATTTGCTGTAGGCGCCATGGGCTTTTCTGTACTGACTGTTCTTTAGGAATGAGAACAATGCTGCTAGCCACCCTACCCTGGAACATGCTTCCTACCCAGTCATTCTAGAGCTGCTTCATTAAGGAACAGGACAAAGCCCAACACACCCCCAGAAAATTTGTTTTGTAGCATTAAAAAAAATCAGGCTCTCAATTCCATTTCAGATGTCCAGCTCTCAAAGTCTGCTTGTCTATTTCACCCTCTCTGTGCTGTAATATCTACCATTGTGCAAGTATGAATTAAACATAATGCATTGTAATTTAGAATCCATTACAACTCTGTCTCACCAGATTGTTCACAGCAGAAACAGACTGTCACATGTATTACTGCTGGAATACTATGGAAACTTCTATAGTGATGCGCTGCCAGACACTCAGAATAAATTCAGATTTGTTTCTGTGTGTCATACACTTCCAAGTATTTAGAACCAAAAATGTAAAACAACTTACAACAGATTAGTGGGAGGATAATTAGAAAATAGAGACAGATTGTTTTGAAAAATAAAATAGTAAGAGGACAAAAGTTAAGAAAGACCATGAGATGTGGGAGGGGCGTATACCTCAGGAATCTTGGAGAAGCAGGTATGAAGCCAACAGAGTGCATGAAACCCATGTTGCTGTGCCCACTGGGCTGTAGTAGCCCCCCGTGTTTTCACGAAGGTCAGTACTGTGAGCCTCTGTGCTTTTCTATTGGTTCCGCACTAAAGATTCTACCAACCGTGAGCAGGTTGAAAATTATCAGAAAATTACGGTGTTTCTATGAGTATGTACAGGTCTCTGTTGTTGTCATTATTCCATACAATACAGCATATCATCTACACAGAACTTACTCTACATAGTGGGTAATTCTTGACTTACAGTATATGGGAGGATGTGCCCAGGTTCTCTTCTATGCAAATACTCTGCCATATTATATAAAGGATGTGAGTAGACACGATATTGGTGACCGTGGCAAATCTTTGGGATGCTGTCCGAGGGTCCTGGGCATTGACTGTTTTTCTAGATAACTAACATGTTGATTACTTCTTACAGTCTCACTCCTGCTGAGCAAAAGAGTTAATTCAGGCTGTGCAACAGAGGAACATGAACTAAAAATGCCTAAAAATAAGTAAAACCATCTTACTGTGTTTCTGATTGAGTTTTCCCATATGGCTTGCATTTGTTGTTAGCTCCCATGGTCCTTTTCTCTGTGGATGTGTCCCTGGGTAGCTGAGGCTCCTTAGGGCATTGCTGACTAGCTGCTGAGTGCAACCCCCCCCCCCCCCCCCCCCCCCCCCCCCCCCCACAACTGCCCTGAGCTACTACTGGTTCTTCCTTTCCTCTGGCCCTGGCCTTGTGCTATGGAGAGAGTAGGTGGGCACCCAAAGACTCCTGCCTTGTACACAGAGTATCAGAGTCTACTTAATGGGCTCAGCCAGTACAGCTAATGCTGGGTCGTTTTCTACCTGTCAAACAAGGTACATGTGTCATTTTTTGCTTAGATCAGTGGTTCTCAACCTGTGGACTGCAGCCCCGTGGAGGGGAGTATTGAACAGCCTTCTCACAAGTTTCACCTAAGACTATCCTGGATATCAGTCACTTAATGTTATTACTCATCACAATCGCAAAACATAACAGTATCAAGATTACAGTTGTAAAGTAACAACAAAATAATTTAATGGTTGGGGGTCACCACATGAAGGGAGAATTGTATTAAAGAGTGGCAGTACTAGGAAGGTTGAGAACCATTGGCCTACAGGCTTGTCCTTCCAGGCTGTTGCCTTTCTGCTCTGTTTCTGAACCCACTGATTCTGCAAATGCATTAGGTCATTGTTGTTTTCCCCAGCTGTGGAAGTCACTTTGCAGGTCCGTTCTTAAAATTTTTTTGAGGCTACACCACCCATGTTTCTTCAAGGATGTATAGCCAGGGTAATGGCTATTGGAGGAAATTTGCTTGATTTTTGTCTTTTTGTTTCCTTGGGAAACACAGGTGCTAACTGGCTGACCTCTAAAATGTGCAAGTGGGTATTTGTGAGTTGTTAGTAGTAGCATGTAGTCATTGCCATGCTGCTAAGTTAAGTTGATCAGATCTATAATATTTAACCTGGTATGCTAAGTTAAAATGTAGCATTGACAAAAGTTAGCCTTGTGTCCTCAAAAGGACCCTTTGATCCACAGTGGCTTTTATATGTTGGTTTTTTTTTCCCCATGAAGAGAATTTATGTTGATTTCTAGAATGTACCTCTAGATCACCATGCCACACTTTGCTGTGAAAGCCAGACAGTTGAGGATTAGACAAAGCAAGGAGCGAAGTCCCTTGTGTCCTCGCAGGGCACAGTTGACTGTGGGCCACCAGTGGTTGAGGGCTGAGAGGCAGGGGCCAGGTGTCTGGAGGACTGGGGATTGATCACCTCTGTCTGCTTCACCCAGAATAACAAGTAGTCTGTCCAGCCACCCTTGCCTTGGAAATGATTCCTTTATCCTCCCAAAACCAAAGCTTTCTGTTGTAGATGCTGAGCAGCCTCTCTCTGATTATTCCTGAACACTCTGGTACATAAGCTGCTTCTGACCCTGAGGGCAGGAGGGAAGTGACACCTGCCCCTGGGAGTGGCTGTAGGAGACAAATTCATGCAGCTCAGTAAAGAAAGCCTTGCCTCTACGTTCTTCAATCAAGCTACCTCTGATTTTAACTCTAGCATTAACCTATGAAAATCCTTATTCACAGCAGACCCCTAGGCACCTGCCACATGGGTGCTTGCTGTGTGCCCATCACTTAAACCCAGGGCTTTCCCCTGCTACTTTATCCACCTGGCACTGCCTTCCTGACCATCTGTATCTGCTGGAGATGAGGGTGGAGAACGGAAGAGGTGCTGTGGAATTCCCAAGGCCAAGAGCTAGGCAGCATGAGAGCTGGATCCCAAGTGTTCTTGGACATTTCTGCAGGAGTGATGTGTGCCCGTGACTTCCCCATGACCATTTACTTATTTCAATTTGAAAGGTTCAATTTTTGTGGATTGAATACAGTCTTAGAAAGCTAAAGTGTGTGTCCAAGTTTTGCTGGTGGCTTGGCACTTTCATTCATACTGAAAAATGTCACATGTAATCTGTGCTACATATACTCTTTTACATATTCAAAATATCCTCTTGGATTGGGTGTATGTGTTGAGAGGTACTAAATATATATTTTTCTCAAAATTATAATGAGAAATTAAGGTATTTTTAATGGCATCTGTGTTACTATTTGACTATTAAACATTTGTTTAAAAATAATTCCTCCAAATCATTTTTCCTTAAGTTTAAATATTTAGTCACATTATTTACCCGCCTATTAACAAAAGAACATACTTTCAAGTGTGGTAGGTATGGACATTCAAGTTCAAAGCCCTGTGCATCATAAGGAACTGTGTGATCATGGGGAGAGCTGAAGAGCCATTTGCCCCGACACTCTACCCTTGTGTTGGCTCTTGTTGCATCTGCCCAGTGGAAGAAGGACAGCCTGGGCACAGAGAACACAAGTGGTGACAGCTCTCCCCAGATCACAGGCCCTTCAACCTGGCCTGCCTTCTCCTACAGCTATTCCTTTTTCTCCCATCCTTTGCATTCAGACCTGAAATTGGGAGTTTTATATGGCTCTCAGTAGAGTACTTCACTATAAGGCACACACTCCTAAAAAGAAATAACCAGTTCCAGAATCAGGAGAGAAGTCAGGATTAGTGCAACCCGTTGCCGGCTGCTCCTTCCCACCCACATAGATACACAGTAAGACGAGGCTGTGGGGGCGTATGCTGAGGAAGAGGACTGACCTGCTAAGGCTACCAGCAGTCACCAGCATTGGTTTGGAAGGACAATGATATGTATGAAATGGCTGTGGTAAGATAGGAAATGTGGAGTTCATTAATCAAGCATATGTGTTTTTGATGGCCATATGACTAAAATCCTGCAGGGAAGAAGTACACACAGGATGGTTTCCTTACAGGGTGCTCCATTGCTGTCTTTGAATGCTCTTGACAAATCTAGATGCTCAGCAGATCTTTCGAGTAAACCCCACTTCTATAGAAGAAAAGTCCACATTTTACTTATTTCTTGGGCACTGTCATCATACATTATGTGTCCAGGACATCTTGCTATACAGCTGTGCTGTCTGGGGACCCACAAAGGGCTTTTGGGATGAACTCAGCATGTAGAGACGACACTGGTTTTAATTTTTCAAAGCTAGAATTAACATGGAAGAACAAAGTTCCTGGATAAGTTTTCTGCTTCACTGTCAGTCTCCTTGGGTTTACACATTTTGGCTGCCAGAGGGTACGTACTCTTGCCTTTTCAAAGCAAAAAGACACCACATGACCCCAGTGACACTGCCTGAGGTCTTGAGGTGAGGTGGGATGTTTGTTATATAGGAAGGAGCAGGGAAAGCATCAAGGCGGGTGCTGCCTTTGGTATCTTGTCTCCAAGGTAGTTTAGAATTCATAATTCCTTTGCATTCCTAATGGTGTTTCCCCAGTGACAGGTGAAGAGGACTTCGCACAGCAGGACCCTGAGATGGGAATGTACAGTTAACAAGCCTTTTGCTTTGCCCTGTGTTGTTCTTCCAGCCTTTGAGAGAACCCTGCCTCTCCCATGCCCACTTGCCCTCTCTGTAGTTTCTAAGCAGCCTCTGGAGCCTCCTGCACAAGCACCTGCTCCCACCCCCACCCTTGCCTTGTGTCCTCTGCACCTGCTCTCTGTGCAGAACCCAGACCTCCACATGGAGCATCTCAAAGCCCATCTGCACATGACTCCAAATAGCTTATAGTTTTTACCATGGACACTCCTGGTCCTTATTTATGTAGGTGCTTCTGCTTCCTGCAGGCTCAGAAGCCACAGGCTCCCAAGGACCTTCCCCTGAGGCCCTTTTATTGTACTTGTTACCAGATTGACATTTAGTATTATATAAAAGCTTGTCATAATTTTTAGTTGACTTTAATAATGGGTCCTAACTCTAATGGAGGAGATGACAACACATTAGTGCCTCTGATCATAACAGTGTAAGCAACATTTTATCATGAGAGTTTTTTTTGTTGTTAAATTCAGTTTAGGTTATAGATCTAATTAGTGGCAAAACTTGTTATTGGCATCTTCTTTGAGCCTTCACGAATGACTCTTCTGCAATGGTCTGTGATTTCCAAAGGGACAGAGGGGCATTCTCCTTGCTTTGCTTCTGGCTGAACACTGAAGAGTGAATGAGCAGAAATAATTCTTGAGAAGACAGAGAAGAAGGAGGCATAGGCATGGCTGCTGTTTATAGAAATTTGCTTTATAATCATGGCTGACTTAGCTCAGTGCTTTTAGGAGGGCATCAAGAGCTGCTATAGTCCAGTAGAATGTTCCTGAAATCTCCTGCAGCCTAAGAGCGACCTCTTGAGCAGAAGATTATGCAGTGGTGTACAGATGTCGGAAGACATGACCTGTCCGGGTTGCATTCTCTGAAGCCCACAATGGTGGAGTTCTTGAGTCGATGTATATCAGGGTATGACACTGGGAAATACCTTGTCCTCTACCCACCTTTGGTGGTTATGCTGTGGCTGAAGTGGTCTGGTTTCCATAAAAATATCACTGGCCTTTCAGAACCCTCATTCACTAGCCTGTAAACATCTGTAAATCAGTACTGGCATAGTCTGGTATCTGTAAGACCAAAGGAACTGACCCCATTGTGCTTGAGTCCATTTTGATTTAAACTTGACTTTGCCTAAAATTGTTTTGTGTTCAAGAGCCTGTCCTATTCCCTAAGCTACAATTGGGGTTTATTTGGTACTTTCTAAGACCTTGGCCATAGTGAAATGCATCCATGCTACTCTCCACCAAGTCAGATAGCTTGCAGAAGACAGGCTGCTTGGTGAGTGAAGCCTCCTGGCTATAGAAGCCGACTCTCATAGATTGCTCGTAAGAACTCTAGCCATGAAACCTAAGACACAGTAGCCTCAGAAAACAGCATGCACCATCCCAGGGGTTCATGGAGCTCATGAGCAGGGTTTACAGACCTTCTCTTTAATACCTCCTGTCTCCCACAACCAAACTCAGGAGGCTCCAAACCATCAAAGTGTTCTTTCCCACAGATAGCACTTTCACAAATAGGCATCAGTGGTTTGGTACTTTCAAAAACGTGGAGGCAGAGAGTGAAGATAGGGAAGGTTGTTTTATTTTCTCAGGACTCTGAATTAATGAGACAAAAATCAGCTGAAACCCAGGTTTAAATAAAGAAAAAACAACTAAAGTCAGCTTATCATGAGTATGCATGTTGGATTTGGGGTTCATGCTGTGAGGACAGAGTCTCTGGGTATTATTTGGTTCACCTCTAACCTTCATGAAGTGCAGCATGCTGCTGGCATCTGCTGCCCATGGCCTTTCCTCATGGTCCCTGGAAAGCTTGGGTAACATACATATTCCCTCCGGCTCAGCAGTGCAAGTGGATTGAGCCCTGCTAACCCAGGTGGAAAAGCTTGAATATGAAAGGATTTAAGAAGTGCTGACCAGGTTAAAACTAGAGGCACTGTTACCTTACATGGTCAGTCTGTGCAAATATCCTTACAGTTAGTGTCTTAGTAAGAGTTTCTATTACTGTGATAAAATACCATGACCAAAATAATTTGGGGAGGAAAGGGTTTATTGGATCATACAGCTTGTAAGTCCATCACTGACAGAAACCCTGAAGTAGAGGCTGGAGAGCAGTGGTTCTTAGCTTTCCTAACACTGTGACTATTTAATACAGTCCCTCATATTGTGGTTACCCCAACCCTAAAATTATTTTCATTGCTACTTTATAACTATAATTTTGCTACTGTTAAGAATCATAATTTAAATATCTGTGTTTTCTGATGGTCTTAGGGCAATCCCTAAGGATTTTTTGTATTGTTAAGGATTGAAATGGCTCTTTGACCTCAAAGAAGTCATGACCCACAGGTTGAGAACCACTGCTGTAGAGAAAGACTGCTTACTGGGTTTCTTCGTAGGAGTGGCTTCATCCCCAGTGAGCCGGGCCCACCCACATTATTAATCAGGAAAATGTTCTGCAGGCTTGCCGCAGGCCTGTCCACTGGAGACAAACCCATCTAACTTGTGTTGAGTTGACAAAACACATAGCAAATTTGAGGTTTCTCTTTTCACTTACTCTGATGGTTTTGTTGTGGTTGTTAAATTTTTTAAAACTTTATTCTGAAATAACTGAATTGATGTTACCAGCATTACCACAAAACTAGATGCAAATCAAGTCAGTGCACAGTGATGTGAAATCACTGAAAAGCCAAATATTAAATGCTTCCTCTCGCTGAAAATTTGCTGTGGTCACTAGGTGCCTTCCTTAATCAGATCTCATGGCCTCTAGTAATAAAGGCCTTTCCTAAGTTTTAGTTGACATTAATAATAGGTCCTAACTCCAATGGGGGATATCCCTACACTTGAATACGCTCCAGTCACAACAGTTTAAGTAGTGTTCTGAGTAAGGAATATATTTGGTTAAATATTGCTTATGGTACAGATATGATTAGTGGCAAAATTAAGTAATTTGCCACAGAACTCCCAAAATTCAAGCATACTCCATGTGAACGAGTCAGCTTGAAATTATTTCAGAACTATTGGGTTTGTTTGGCATTTTCTCTTGGATATGTAGGGTTCCAGCTGGAAAATGAGAGTTAGAGCATGTCTCAGTGTTTTTTACAACAGCCCTTCATCTTCGCGGGTGGGGTGCGGTGCATAAAAGATTTTGACTTTAAATTAATTAACATTAATAATGTATGACATACTCAAACTTTTATTAGAACTTTAGTGTATGTAATTTTATTCAAGGAAGTTAAAATGTACCTGTTATCATACCAAAAAAAAATAAAAAAATGTAGTTCATGACTGAGCTAACACTTGGTGCCAAAAAATTGTCATATAAGTGGAAAAGCATAGTCTGCCTATAAATCTAGCTCAGCTGTTAGCTATTTAAAACAGTACCCCCTATCTGCTCAGAAGAACAAAAATACCATCCCACAAAGTACTTGTTGTTACATACAGATGACATATGGTACAGTTTGCAGCCGGCTTTTCCATAGGTCTTTACAGAGGTGGCTTCATTAGGAGCTCGATCACCTATTGCTGGTAAACCTCACCCACCTTGGGCACCTTTATGCCTGGCAGGGTGGCTGCCTGGCCAGGAACAGTTCAGCTGGTCCAGTCAGCCTCTCTGAGGTTCTGAAACCTATGTCAACTGCTGAGCATACTGTTGATTGTTCTCCAGCCTCAAGCTCTGTGGAGAGAAAACAGCCTTGCAGCTGCTCAGGTGCTGCAGGGAGGAACTAGCAGGGACAGAGGCACTTGCTTCTAATCTCATTGGTAGAACACTACAGGACTCAGGGCTTCCTACCCACAACAGAAGCTGAAAAATACTGGCCAAGCTGCTATGGCCTGAGCATTTGTGTTCTGCCTCACCCCATCTTACCTCTGGTCTTGGGAGGTGTAAGGCCTTTGAGAGGCCTCAATAATGGAAGATCAATGTCCTTTTTAAAGACTTAAGGAAATGTTTTCCTCCCTTCCTGCCTGGTGAGGACATAGCCAGGAGACACCACTCCTACTGTTGTGAAACAGGAGTTGGACCTCACCCAGTCTTTCAGCTCTGATTTTTAGACTTCCAGCTTCTAGAACTTGGAGATTAATTGTTTCAGCTGTGGCCTTGTGTGACAGCCGGTCACTGTACAGGTGGACTTCTAAAGTCTTTTAGTGGTAAAGGCCACAGGTTTATTTTTCTGTTAGAAGAAGTGAACACAGGGCCTTGGAAATGTATGTAAAAGTTTACTACCCTCAGTTCAATACCATAATCTTAAAATAATAGTTTCAGAAGATTGAGAATTTTCCCTGAGTATAGGTCTTCAAAGTAAGTGTTTGTTAAAAATCTTGTTCCTGAAAACAGCATCTTACAAGTATTTTGTTTTGGGATTTTTCACTGGGTTTTTCTATTCTGTCTTTGTTCTCTCTCTCTCTTTTCTTTTTCATGCTAAAATGTTGCAATTTAAACATAATTGAACAAGCTATAGATAATGAGAGCCATTACTTTGCACGGTGCGATACTTTACCTGACCCAACATAGAGCGTGTTAAGCAGATGGGAAGTTTCTAATAGTCTCACTCTAGATACTCTCCTTCATGTGCTTCAAGGCTAGCTGCAGCAGCATGCACAACTGAAACGCCCACTCCCCAGGTCAGTGCAAAGCTAGCTGCAACAGCATGCACAACTGAAATGCTCACTCCCCAGGTCAATGCAAGGCTAGCTGCAGCAGCATACCCAGCTGAAACGCTCACTCCCCAGGTCACAGCAAGGCTAGCTGTAGCAGCATACCCAACTGAAATGCTCACTCCCCAGGTCAGTGCAAAGCTAGCTGCAGCAGCATGGCCAGCTGAAACGCTCACTCCCCAGGTCAGTTCTTTGAGGGATGATTTTATGACTAACATGAGAATTGGTAAGAGGAATGTGTTGCTGAACTCTCACGAGAAGTTTGGTACTCTCACCTTGTTATTTACCATGTCTGTGTAGGTATAAGATGGCGCATACTGGCATGCTTGTTCTGGGTAGGATGTACTGAGGGCAACAGGAGGGACCCACTGTTGGTAGCTGCATCATACTCTGCTAAGAAGGACACAAATTCTGGAGATAGTGCGAGGAAGTACATGCTATCGTTTGTGCCATAGACCTACTGGCAGTTGTTAATGGGTAGAAGGGAACAAACCAGTTTCAGTGAGTATCAGCTTTCAATAATTTCATATCTGTATACCACGCAGCTGGGCCATTTTCTTTTCCAGCTTGTCTCTCTTGTTGGTAACTGGTCTTTTTGCATCCCTCTCCGCCTGACCCCCGGGAAAAACTTACATGCCCAGATAATGTAGGAGTGGGTATGGTGTACATGTGCCCAGTTGCAACTGAACCCTTTGCCGTGTCTTCGCAGGCCTCGGAAAGACACGCCGGAAGCCAAGTGCTCGGGATGCATCCCCAACGCCAAGCACCGATGCGGAGTACCCCGCCAATGGCAGCGGCGCTGACCGCATCTACGACCTCAACATCCCAGCCTTTGTCAAGTTTGCCTACGTAGCAGAACGAGAGGATGAGCTGTCCCTGGTGAAGGGCTCCCGTGTCACAGTCATGGAGAAATGCAGCGATGGTTGGTGGCGTGGCAGCTTCAACGGGCAGATCGGCTGGTTCCCCTCCAACTATGTGCTGGAGGAAGCGGACGAGGCTGCAGCGGAGGCCCCCAGCTTCCTAAGCCTGCGTCGGGGTGCTGCGCTAAGCAATGGGCAGGGTGCACGGGTGCTGCACGTGGTGCAGACTCTGTACCCCTTCAGCTCGGTCACTGAGGAGGAGCTTAGCTTCGAGAAGGGGGAGACCATGGAGGTGATTGAGAAGCCAGAGAACGACCCTGAATGGTGGAAATGCAAAAATGCCCGAGGCCAAGTGGGCCTGGTCCCCAAGAACTACGTGGTAGTCCTCAGTGACGGGCCTGCATTGCACCCCACGCATACACCACAGATCAGCTACACCGGGCCCTCAGCCAGCGGGCGATTTGCTGGTCGTGAGTGGTACTATGGCAACGTGACACGGCACCAGGCCGAGTGTGCGCTCAATGAGCGGGGCGTCGAGGGTGACTTCCTCATTAGGGATAGCGAGTCCTCGGTAAGTGCCCAGCTGCTCCTCTGCTGGGGTCAAGCTGCCAGAAGAAGGCTAAATACAGTCCTTTCAGGGACTCCTGCAAACCCTGGTCTGAGGATATTCAATGATATTACAGTTCATTTGCCTGATTCTTCATTGTTAAATGTCTTACCAAGTCTAACTTATGAGCTAGACTTAATGATGGGTATAACAAAAGAAAACATTTCTAGGGTTCTGATCTACCATGGTTTCAGCCATCCACTGCAATTCTTGGACCCGTCACCACCTTATGTAAGTGACATGACTGGTGTGCGGTTCCCTTGTCATGTTCCCTGATTATACTTGAAATAGCAAATGTGGTATTTGGGGGCACACACTAAACTAGATAAACACTATGCTGACACAGGATCCCCTGTTCCTGGCTTAGCTAAATCTGGGCTGGTAGACTGAGGACCTTTTGCCACTCATTTTCCTAGTTGCAGGAAGATGAGGCAAGTGATTTTTCAGCTCTCAAGGTGGCTTTAGCCCTGTAGTAAGGCTCTCCTCTTTTCAGTTTAGAGATGCAGGCTTTCTTTCCCTTCCTGGTTTCTGCTGGTATAGAAAACCCCTCTGATTACTTATTCGGTGTCATCTGTATCGGAGTGTACAGCTAACAGGTGCCTGGCTTCTCACGTAGCCCTTTGTTGCTGGTTTGCTTTTCTTTGTAAACAACAAAATCCCAGGGTTGTCTCGGCTGCAAGCAGAGCCCCTGAAAAGCTCATCTCTGTAAAGCTCTTAAAGAACTTACAAACAGAGTGGAACAGAAGCCTGGAGTGCTCAAGGGAGATGAGTAAATGGGAAATGAGGCCACCTGTCTGGCACAGCCAGTCCTCCTTTAACAGGCATCTGGTTGTAGGGGGTTATAGCTCATCGGGACTACCTGAAAGAACCAGACAGTTTCACCACAAGCAGCCTTATTGTGTGTACCTCCTGAGAATAATGCGTTTTTAGATATCTTCCCAGTGGCCGTTCCAAACCTGTAAGCAAGGGTCAGTTCAGTATGTTCGAGTGTTACTGGTTCTCCTAAGCTTTGGTTTCATGTTAAGTGTTTTAAGTGCACACTATAAAGAGCAGAATGTGTGTGTTACACTCTGCTAACACAGTGAGCAGTGTGTACTCCTGCCTCAGAACTGATCTGAGAGGAGGTCACAGCCCCTCATGGAGAGGGGCCACTGTCGTCTGTTCTTTAGAGCAGATGGGGCATTGAGCTGGTGGAAACCAAATCCCTTTATGCTGTCAGCAGCTTTTCAGGCTGGCCTCAGCCTTAGATGTTCTCAGGCAGGGTTCCAGATGCTGACTGCTTCTGCGATCTGAATACTGAGATGTCCTGGTCAAGACGAGGGTTCATCATTGCTGGCAGAGATTTCTCATGGCATTGTTTCACACGTTGAAGGCCCTGTGCATGGCTGCCTTTAGAAGCACAGGCTTCCTCTGGGCCTGTGAGGAAGTCAGGACAGTGGTGCCTCTAGCCCTGGAGAGCAGGAACAGGCAAGGCACTGGAACACTAAGCAGAGTACAAAATGCACAATTCAGATTACTTATGAGCCAAATGCTTGAATTTGAAGTGGCTTCTTGGAAGAGAGAGGACCAGCAGGCACATAGTAGGGAGGTACTGGCTTCATTTATTGACAGATGAGGAAGGTATCCCCTGGGGTTTCTAGTCCAAAAAAGACGTGTTTATTTTCTGTGTCCAGATAAGCAGTCTTCTTCCCACCAAAGGAGTCATTGATTATTTACAAACTGGTTTCACACTTTTTTGTGAACATTCTTTATTCTGTCTGAAGAAGCTAAGGTGAGACTGGGTTTTGCTGCGAGGGTGTGGGGGCAAAGAAGGCTTTGTTGGAATGTGTATCCCTTTCAGAGACACTGATTGGCCAGCAGCCGTGTGTTGGGCTTTCTGATCCCACAGTCTTGGGGCTGTTATGCTGTGTATCCGTGCAAAGAGCCTGGTACAGGAGCTCCAAGTTGTGTTAAATTTTCTTCACTGAGAAAAGAACAGACCAGATTCAGATTTACTGTCTTGTCTGTTTGCATCTCTGCTCCATGATGGTGAAGGGCCTGTCCTGGTGGACTCATGGGTGACCCCCTTCCTCATTTTTTCCCCACCTTCTGCTGCCTCTCCCATGTCCTGTGTCATTGACCTGTTCTTTTGGGATTTTTCAGTTCAGAGCCTTGTTCTCACAGCCAAGCCCTGGTCACACGGAACATTAATTCATGATCTAATTGCATGTCACTGGGTTGAGGGTTAGAAAGTTTTCCCAGGGGCTTGACTCTCCCACAGGACTAAGTCAGAGACATTTGAGCCTGTAGCCTTCATTATTGAGGGGACTGTGGGAAGCCTGGCTACTGAATGTGCACAGTAGGTTGGGAGAACACATCTTGCTGATGGACATCAACTAAAGTGTAATTCAGGTGATTGTAAGGTAATGAGCAAAGCGCTGGATTGTGTTCTACACTTATAAGTGCCTACTGTTTTTCTTCTTTGAAGAATTATGATGGGCCCATTCCTGGGTACAAGAAAGTCTGCAGTTTTGAGGAGAGAGGTGCACATTGCAAATAAAGTGAACATTGTTTCACCTGTGCCTCCCAGGCAGGGGGAGTGCTAGGCACTTCAGAGCTCTGTTGGCATGGTGCTGGACTTGGGGAATGAACAAACAAGCAGAGCTGTTTGACTCTCCCATCACCAGCTGTGGTACCCAGCATCCTTTCTCTTCTGGCCTCAATTCCTTTTTTTACTCTCTTCACTAATCTGTAATAATAGTTCTTCTTGAAAGCCAAAGGAGGCACAATATTTTCCTTTGTCAACCAACACCTGTGTACTAAACCTGCCTGGTGGAGAAAGTTCACAGAAGCCCTGCCTGCCCTGTATGGGCATCAAATTCTTACGTGTTTGCCTACATTAATTCCCTGGGGGTGCTTAAGGGTCTGGATTTAAAATCAATTTGACTTCTGGCAAGCAGTACAGGTGTCAGTGTTTTATTTTCTCAGGTACTAGATCCCTTTCCTTGTAAAACATACTCATAAGGCATTTGATGTAAAATAAGGAGACATTCTGAGAGGTAGAGAGGGTGTTGGGTTGAGACAGGACAGCATCAGCTAGACTTTTGATCCCCGGAGAGCTAGGAATTCCCCTGTGGTGGGTTATGCCCAGCTCCGTAGCCTGTGGTGCAGCCCCTAACTGAGTCAGCATTAGGAAAAAGCAGGTTACCCTGAGCAGCATCCATATTTATCCCTCCCTGTCTTAGAGTTTCTATTGCTGTGATAAACACCATGACCAAAAGAAACTTTGGGAGGAAATGACAGAGTTTTGTTTTGTTTTGTTTTTTTAGCATATACTTCCATATCACATGATAATAACTAGGTACTGCTGGTCGTCATGCTTCATGTTCATTTGAAGTAGAGAAAAAGTCCTGTGTTAAAAAAGATTTAATATACTGTTGGCCCCATGAAAAGTCAGTGGCTGTTTCATTTTCCCTTCTAAAGCCTATTAATTTTACTTGATTAGGAAATAAAACTAATGAGCTCTTCATTTAAAAATCATGGTATATTTAATTTTTAAAATTTTATTTTATGCATATGGATGTTTTGCCACCATGTATGTCTTGGTGCCACATGTGTGGAGTGCCCTTCGTGACCAGAAGAGGGCGTTGAATCTCCTGGAACTGGAGTTAACACAGGGTTGTGAGCCACCACATAGGTACTTAGAATCAAACTTCATCTTCGGAAAGATCAGCAGTGTTCTTAACCTCTGAGTCATCTTTCCATCCCACAATTATTTTATTTCTTTTAGAAAGATTTCTAACCGCAGCTTAAGAATAATGAGTTGGGACATTTTAAGAATTTATTTCTTAAAGGAACATTTCTAGGCACAGCTTCATAGACCCATTTGTCTAGATGGGTATTCTTACAATACAGGTCAGATGCAGACACCCCCCTCCCCCAGGAACTGTCCATGAAGAGATTACTTCCCTCCCACCTCCTCAGCATTCTTCAAAGTGTGAACTCTTTCTGGGTCAGCTTGGAAAACAGTCAGATGAGTCCCTGGGGTTTTCACTGCCCAGCTCCCTAGCCTGTGCCTCAGCCCCTGAGTCAGCATTAGGAAAAAGCAGGTTACCCCGAGCAGCATCCAAATTTATCCCTCCCTGTCTTAGAGTTTCTATTGCTGTGATAAACACCATGACCAAAAGAAACTTTGGGAGGAAATGACAGGTTTTTTTTTTTTAAAGCATATACTTCCATATCACAGTCAGTTGTTGGAGGATGTGAGGGTAGAAACCTAAAGGCTGAAACTGAAACAAAGACTGTGAAGGAGTGTTGTGTACTGGCTTTCTCTTCATGACTTGCGCAGCCTATTTAACAGCACCTGAACCACAGAGAGCTGTATCCTCCCACAGCAGTTATCAGTTAAGAAAATGCACAGGAGGCTTGCCCACAGGCCAATCTGTTGGGGACATTTTTTTTTTTTTCAATTGAGGATCCCTCTTCCAAAATTACTGTAGGTTGTGTTAAATTGACATAAAACTAGCTATCACACTCGGGTTTGGAAGCAAGTCATTTTTGTCAGGCTTTTTGCACAGTACCAAGTGAAAAATTTCTAACTTTAAACTTATTTTTTAAAATTACTTTAATTCAATATATTCTGATCTTGCTTTCCCTTTCCCTGAATCCTACCCACCCCTAAACTCCATGTCCTTACTCTCTCCCTCTCAGTCCCTTACCCCCTCCCAGAAACAAACAGGCAAACAAACAAACAAAAAATCAAACAATTTTTTTTAAAGAAACAGATACAAATACAAAACTACAAAATCAGAGACCATAATGTACATCCAAAAGACCAAGAAGATCTAACAAACCAGCAAAATGCAATATGAGACAAAAAGTTTACAAAAATACCATTGCGTTCTTTTGTTTTATTTGATCATCTTCTGCTGGGCGTGAGGCTTACCCTCAAGGGAGATTCCACCGGAAAAAACTAATTTTTCCTTTTGAAGTGGGTGTCAATTGCAGATAGTTTCTTAGTTAGGGGTGGAAACCAGTGTCCACTTTCTCTTCTCAGGGATAAGAGCCCATCTGGCTTAAACTTGGGCAGGCCCTGCTCTTGCTGCCAGACTCTGAGAGATCATGCGTGCACCCATCCTGTTGTGTCTGGAAGACACTCTTTCCTTAGAATCCTCATCCCCTGTGGCTCCCCAGTCCTTCTGCCTCCTCTTCTGCATAGGTCCCTAAGCCCTGAGGGGAGGGGTTTGATGAAGTCATCCTAGTTAGTGCTAATTGTTTCAGATTCTCTCATTCTCTACACATTGTCCAGCTGTGACTCTCTGTATTAGGTACCACCCACTGGAAGAGTCTGTGGTGACGGCTGAGCAAGGATTGATCTATGGGTGCAACCGTGTGTCCTTAGGAGTCATTGTATTCCTATGGTTCTCCTTTAGCAGAACAAAGTATTTTGTTTTCCCCTGGCCTATCCAGTCACGAATTCTTGGCCACCTAAAGCAGTGGCCAGCGTTAGTTCTACTTCATCGAGTGGGCCTCAAATGCAGTCATAGAATGGTTGCCTGTTTGTACCACTATTGCTCCACTATAGCTAGTGTGATGATTGTTTTTCTCCTCTGGTAGTGTGCAGAGTATTGTCTGGTACCATGAACAGTAGCCAGTCAGTCGGTGTGAAGCCTCTAGTTGGGTAAATCATAATCTTAGAAGCCCATACACATGTTTAGAATGGGTTCTTTTTCTAAGAGCCATTGCTCATTACCTGACTGCAGCACCCACTTTTCAAGTGAGCCAGAATTCACTTTACCAGCCTTTGATCTTCAGTACTCCCTTTAAAGCGGAAAGCACACCATTTTCTGGGACTTGTGGAAAGATATGATTAGCATGAGAGGCCAGCTCTTACTCAAAGCCCAGTGTTTCTGGTCCTGAGTATTTTGAACAAAGCATATAGACCTACAGTCCTGAATCCATGTTGGCCTCTGTGAGTGAAATGTAGAACTGTAGCAATATAGAAAAATAGAGAACAACCTACCACAACTTGGGAATCACAGTGTATTGGCGAGATGAGTCACCTGAACCATCATTACCCTGAAAGTGGCCTCTTAGTTTCCCCAGCAATGTGTCTAACTTCCATTAACCACATACTCACCTCCATCAGTTTCTCCAGCTTGGCTTTTGCCTGTTCAGACCTCAGTACAAATGTGGAGGACTAAAACACTATCCCCAACACCTGAAGTACAATGTTTCTACCATCTTGGCAAGTACACATTTTTCCAATCACATTCTGACCATCTTCACTTCTGAAAAGTCTTGGCTGGCCTGTAGGCTTGAGCCAGGTCCTTCCTCCATCCCCTTGCATGCCCCTTTCAGTGAGGGTTAGCACAAGGATATTCAAGGAACACTTAACCATGTCTGCCTTGCTTGGTATTGAGGCATTGAACATTAAGAACAGTTGATTATGTACACTAGGGAGATTCTGCTCTGAGCCCAGCAGAGCTATGGGGCCGCCCAGTTCATGCTGTATCCTGTTCTTGTGTGGGGTTGTGCTGTACTACTGGCTGGCTTGGGTCAGACCCGTGGCCTCTGGAGTACCAGTGCTGCTACTGCTATAGGGTCCAGGTGCTCGCTCTTCAGGCCTGACAGCATGGTAAGGGGAGAAGAGGTCATCCACTGTCAGAATAAGAAAGGATGTCAAATCAGCAATTCAGTCTTAAGAGTGTTCAGAAATGATCTCATTAAAATCCCTTAGACCAGTAGCTCTTTTTTTGTATATAGATGTATGCAAAATTGCTAGTACAGGGTAGAAGTATTTTTCACCCAAAATATGTAAAAGTATAATGGAAAAAGAAACTTAAAACCCCAGGTCAAATATACCTCTATCACTTGAGTCCATGAAACACCCATGTGGCTAGTACCCGAACTATACTAATGGGGGACTTCTGGGGTTGGCTTTTTGCTGTTCTTTTTTTTTTTTTTTTTTTAATCTGTTTTGCAGTTTTGACTGTGGCTGCAGAAGATGCCTTACAGATAGAGACCTTCCTTTGCCTCAGGGAGGAACTGTAAGAGTTCAGCTTGCCTACTGGCAATCCCACAAGCATGCCATGTTAAGTGGTCCTGATGAACTTGTGGAAGTGCTGTGGCATGAAATGTGTCTACCTCTTACAAAGCACATGCAGAACAGAGTAGAACAGGATGAGACGAGTGAGTCTGTGGACCAGCAGTACCATGCGTGGGCTTTTCTGCCTCCTCAGTGTCCTTTGAAGAGTTCTTTGCCATTTCCCAAAGAAACTCCACAAGAAATGTGTTGGCGTACTTTTTATCTGTTTTATTTGTTTTCTTAAGCCTCTACCACCCTCCCATTCCCTCAACACTAGGTAGGAGAGAAAGAAGGGGAAAAGGGAAAGGGGACGTAGACCTCTGGAGACTACTTCCTGTTGTGTAGGGATGGAATTTCTTGGAGGCAATTCGATCTTCATAGTGAATATGTCCAGCTAAACAGCAAACACAGCAACAGGATGAAACAGCAGCAGCTTTCTTTCTCCTCAGACTCTTTTCCTGTCAGTGCTCTGGCATTTATATCCTCTCAAACTCTTTGGAATTAAACTATCTGCATGCAGCTGGCAAAGACCATGCCCCTCCACAGTTAACAGCTATGGAAACTAAAAGCAGCCCCATATCCCATACTTGGGATTAAAACAAAAACATATTTACATAACATAACTGAGTTTTTAAAGGAACTAAAACTTCCACTGCAGAAATGTTTATGTTTAAAGAAACTTGTAGATAACTTGTCACACAGCTTGTTCAAGGCAGCCAAACACTTTGCCTAGGCCCAAACTCTATCCATCTCCATGAGCCTCTGTACCTTTAAGAGGGCCATCCTGACACCATGGAGCCCCACTCAGTTTTACACTTTGACTGTCAGATTTTGCTGACTTGGTATCCCCCAAAAACAAAGAACTATGATAGACTGGAAACTAGAAGAACAGCTAGCTTTATAACCTCTTTCACAGTTTGTCCTTTTGCCTGCATTCTATCCACTTTGTGTTATTAATGTCATCTCTTCCAAAGAGGTACAGTGGCAGTCAATGTCCTAGGATTTTTTTTGAAAGATGTATTTATAAAAGAATAATCCAGGAAGAGATTCTATGATGCTGGGGCCATCTCTCAGGTTTTTTCTGGTCCCTAAGAAAAACTGAAGTGGTCAGCAGGTGTCTCAAGTGGCCTCATACAAACGCTCTGTTTGATCTCCAAGAAGCACCACATGAGGATTGTGGCTCCTCCCAATGATTTCCCCTGTTCTTCCTGGCCACTGTGGGTGGCTTCTGTGGTAGGGAGGGAGCAGCCTCCCCACCCACTGCTGCTTCTGTTTCCTGAAGTCCCATCAGAGTTTCACAGATCTTTTATAGATAATCACTTAACGATCACTTAACGCGCGTGTGTGTGTGTGTGTGTGTGTGTGTGTGTGTGTGTGTGTGCGCGCGCGCGCGTTAAAACGTCTTTGAAACCAAATTGGCTGTTTTAGCAGTTTTTAAATGTGCAGTTCAGTGGATACTTTCACACCATTGTGCAGCTGTCAGTCTTCAGAGCTTTATTACTGTCCCAAACTGAAAGTTGTTCCCATTGAACACCGACTCCCTAATTGCCCTCTTCCCTGAGATTCTTTTCTCACTCTGAGTTTTTATATTATAGGGCCCTCTTATACATGGGAACATACAGTGTCTGTCTGTCTGTCTGTGCCTGGTTTATTTTACTGAAAATGTCCTCAGAGTTCATCTATGTTATAGCAGTGCTTTAGAAATTGTCTTTTGATGCTGAGTAATATTCTGTTTTATATATCCATTTATCTGTTGATAGAATGTCAGAGTGTTCTCACGTTTTTGTTTTTAATTATTAATAATCCTGCAGTGATTGTGTGTATATAAATATTTCTTTAAATTTTCTACTTTGAACTCTCTTGCATAGGCCATTTGGTAGGTTTGCTGAGTCAAATGGTAAATTTTTTTTTTTTAATTTTTTGAAGATCTATATATGTTTTTCACAGTGCTGGCCCAATTTTCCATCCCTACCAGCAGTGCACTGGAATTCAAATTCTCCATCTCCGGCAATATTAATTGCTTTAAAATACCTAAAACAAACAAAAGAACAGTCTAGTGAGTGTGAAGTGGTTTTGAGTTGTACAATCACAACTCAAAGTTAGACACAACTGTGCTTATATGTGTGTAGTGTGTGTGCATGTTCCTATGGGTGCATGTACCTGGTAACAGTGGATGTCTTTCTCAGTTGTTTGACTCAGACTTTGCAGAGTCTATCACTAAACCTGGAGCTCATCTGTTCAGGCAGGCTCCAGCAGCCCCATCACCCAGGCTCTAGGGCAAGATGTGAACCCAGATGTGAGGCTTATTTTTCCTGAGGTTCTGGGGATCCAAACTTGTGTGTGCATGCTTGCATGGCCAGCACCTTACCTACAACCCAAGCCACCTCCCTCTCCCTCAGAGTCACTTGGGCATGCAGTCTCTAAGCATGGCCTTACCATGTTTTGTGGTATTTCTCTTTAGAGTCCGTCATTATGGGATGTTTCTCAATGCCCTGCCCCTAGCATTTCCTTAACAAAGATATTCTCATGGCAAGAGCAGCAAGCAAAGCAAGAAGGTGGTGTTTTCAATGTCATGGAGTTTGCAGTACACAGTAGATTTAATGTATGGTAACCATGGTGGAATCCCACGTATGCCTTCCATGCTGCATTCTGTTTCACTTTTTAAAGTTCCTATTGTGTGATAAACATCAAACATGTAACAGAATCCACTGCAGGAGGCTCAGCAAACGAATGGGAGCGCCCTTGTGAAATTCCTCAGTGCTCTGTGCAGTACTTCTCAGACAGGCAGCATCCTTGTCAGCAGCAAACGTAACTGGAAATGCAGAGTGCCAGCCCCCTCTAATGGTTCTGATGCTGGGATTTGAGAAGGCCTGCATTATGGAATGTAAGCTTTTTTGAAGCCCCTGAACAATGTTTATTTTGTGGTAAAATTAACAACTTACTGGCATACTGGCTTACAACTGTGGTCCCAGCACTCAGGAGCCCGAATTAGGAAGACCACCAAGAGTTCAAGGCTAGCCTGGCTGCATGGTAGGTTCCAGGTCAGCCTGAACTACAGAGCAGCAAACAAACAAAACATGTTCTTTAGCTACATGCAGTGAAACAGGTTTGTGTGAAAAGACAAGGAAAGACAATATTCCTAAAGTCTGTTTACCCTACTGAAGTAAAAGAGAAAAAATATTTCTTGCTTAAATGAAAAAGAGAGAGAGGCTGTAGCATTTGGTGAGAAAGCAATATTCTGCCTTCTCTGAAATTCAGGGAGGATCAACATAAGTGTGGATCCCTGATACTTGAGACAGTGAGCTCATGTGGGTGGTCAAAGGCATTTCCCCTCTTGTCCAAAGTGGGTACGTTTTATGGTTAATTAGACACCAGGTGTGTCTCCTGGCAAAGTCCCCTCTTCCCTTATTTCCTTATAGACATCATGCTTAGGAAACAAATCACAGTAATGCTTACTAAGCTCTCAGAGGTGAAGGAGCAAAGGAGATTAAAGATCATTCTTAATGTTTGTGTTTTTCTCTCTGTGTTTGAGGAAGACAAGTATTTTCTCAAGTTACCTGCTCTATGGGGAGTATAGAGGCTCTTCTGAAGCTTTAAAGGCAGTGGATTAAGCAGGTGCCACTGCAGAAACCATCTGACCCTGTAGAAAGTACCAGTGAGCATTCTTTCAGGAGTTTTTCTAAAAACACCTATGAATAAAAACTGCTGAGATGCAAGATTTAATGAAGTGAATAGTGGAAGAAGTGAGGTGATCAGAATTGGGAATCTATAAGTACCCTGAGCCTAGTGCAAAGCTGTGAAATTAAACCAAAATCTTGGATTTAGGGGGATTGTATAGTAAATGCCTCAAGGAAAGTTTAATTCTATCAACCTACTGTCTTTAGATTCACTTGAACATGACTTCGTAGAAAGAAGAGGGGCGTGGATGGGTTGTGTTCATTTGCTAATGCTCCAGAGTCTTGGATCCCACTAGGTCGTGAGAAAAACAGAATCATCCCTTACAAAGGAAGAGGCAGAGAAGGTGGGCAGAGCATTCCAGCATTAGGGAATATGAAGGTGCCCTAGTCATTGGCTCAGAGGAATGTCTACTAGCAGATCCAGTGCTGGAAGAACATGTGGATCCCAGGCAGGCATCCAAATAGGGAACAAAGAGAGGACATAGAGGCAGGTGTTTCCCAATAAAGAAGGTGTGGTCTTAGTGTAGCCAGAGCTTAGTCAGGCCATAGAAAGGTGTGATGGCTAAAGTATATAGACTGGTAGACAAAGCTGTCAATCCATTCTTCACTACCTTTTTCTTGGGAATTTGGAGCCTGTTCAGTGACTGACTTCTAGTGACTAGAATGTGGTGAAAGTGGTGGTGTGTAACCCAAAATGGGCATTGACAGCCGGAGTCATCCTCCATTCTCCTTTGGAACACCCTATCAGGTTAAGTCAGCTGCCATGTTGTATTACACTCACACCGCCTTGCAGGGGGCCTTGTGTGGTTCAGTGAAATCCTAAATTGAGCCAGATGACTGCAGGTCCTGTCTTATGTCTTGTGTTATGGAGCTGGAGATGAGAACCAGAGCTTCCCCCATGCTAGATGAACATTATAGCAGGAAGCATACGTATAACCTGTTGCTTTTGTGTTTGAAAAACATGGACAGGTTTTCAGACAAGCTTTGCGTTAGAGTATGCCATCATACCACAGTACCCTGCTGCTTCTTGAGAAGAGGCTTTTTTATCTGTTCTCCCTGAGTCTGGTTCGCAAAAGCCGGCACAGGAGGTTCAGAACAGAATGAGGAAGACTGACGGAGTAATGTGTCTCATTGCCCTGCCTGGTGTTCTTTAAGGTAGACTTGTTTGGAGCCCAGAATAGCTCCCATTTCCAGAAGACCCAAGGGTTATCTCACATGATAGGAGCAAGTGTTAACCCTTTTCAGCATGTCATCCCATTAGTGGAAGTTACTCTCAGGGACTGGCCACACAGAACAAGGAGGACAGTATTACAGACCACCAAGGAACCTGGCAGTGGGCTGCCATCTCTCGACTGCTTTGCTCATAGTCAGATTGACATCTTTTCTGATGGTCATGTACGTTTATTTATTAGTGATTACAATCCTGTTGGCTAGCCCAAGGCCTGTGAAACCCAGGTGGCTATACTATCCCACACCGGTGACCTGATCCTGCACTGCGTAAGTTTCTGTTTCTGGAGTAAGCCTAAGAACCTCCCTTCATAAAGTGCCCATATTATGCCACTGATGCTGATCTGGGGACCACCGAGCTATACCATTTCCAGGCTGCATGTACAAATGGGTTCAGAAGTGCAGGGGGGGGGGTCAAAGCATAACATTATTTTAAAACACTTTACAAAACATACTATTCGTCTTTGAGATTTAGTTCAGTGGATTTGTTCCTTAGCTCTGGAAAAGAAAGGGAGGGAAGGAGGGAGCAAATTAGCTGTCAATCAAGCTGTATAAGGCTTAATTGAAACATAAATTACTGTTTTAGACTTGGGTCACATCCCCAAACTATTTCAGTGTATGTGCAAATACTAAAAAAAAAAAAAAAAAATTCAAAATCTAAACATTTTGTTGAGAAACGATCAGTACCTGTACCAGGATGGGATGTCTACTGCCATAGGTTGTTCATTTTCAGATTGTTTAAGGAAAGTCTTCTCAATTTGAATTAAGAACACTCCAGACTCCTGGCACTCCTGCTTAGCATCAGTTGATTGTGTGTCCTTAACTTAAAAGTTTCTGCTCAAGAAACCCATGAAAGTAGAAATTCCTTTTCCTGTGGCATCATTTTACTACTGTGGTATAACAAGCCCTCATACATCGTGGCATCAAATTAAGAATCTGATTAAAAGCATAGTTCCCTGTTCAGAAAGTTATCTTACTAGCATATCATATGCCGACTACAGTTATCCCCAGTTAACCACCCCTAAAACAAAGCTGCTTTGTCATGGTTGATTAAAGAATCATCTAGGTAGCACAGTCTGGCTAGTGGCAAGCTGACACAGGAAGGGCACCCTATTTTAGCTCAGAACAGACCAACTTATAAACTATTAATAGTGAGGAGCCTGGAACTAAAATATAATCCCTCTAAAGAGAACCTGGAGCCATTGGAAGAAGATTGAACAGCTCCAGCTTGTATGTGTCTTTGTACTCAATTGTCTGATGACTGCCTCGTGACCTTAGTGCCAGTGTATACCTGTTGAGTAGTACCTGTTGTTCCCTTTCCAAGTGGGCCACTCAGAATACTGAGGCTAACTTGTATCCGTCTGTAGCTATCTTGGTTATCAGGTCAATGGTTGTGATATCACATGGTTACATTAAAGTAGCCCTATTTAATACTGATGTCAGAAGGCAGGAACAGTGATGCTGGCAATATGAATATTCCAAAAGGAAATAAACTGGGGGTCTTGGAAATAAATATTTATTGCAGACGATGTTAGTGGGGCTAGTTGGCATGCTTCTAATTTGTATCCATCTCTAGCTGTCTTGGTTATCCGATCAACAGTTGGGCTCTCATGTCATTACATTCAAGTAACCCTATTTAATGCTGACATCAAAAGGCAAGAACAATGATACTGGCAATTTAAATATTCCAAAAGAAAACAAACAGCAATTTTCAGCCGTATTTGGGGGCTTGGAGGGGGAAAAAAGGTCTGTTAT
>OU015751.1:59040154-59070133 GCA_907169655.1 Acomys percivali
ACACACACACACACACACACACACACACACACACACACACACACACAGAGTAAAAGCCTAGGGCTTATTCAGAGGGCAGTGAGGCTTACATGTAACCTTAGCACACACTCCGAGAGCTGTGTCCACAGTGTTTGGTGCCTCCCAACAGCTATGCTGGTTCAGGCCAGCAGCTTGTATCCTGGGCCTGTTTTTGTTTTTTGATTTTTAGGTGTTTTGTTTTGTTTTGTTTTGTTTTTTTAAATGTGAGGCTCCAGGCTCTGCAGGAGTCCGAGAATGTGCAGATAGCAATACTGAAAACCCTGGGGAGGTAGTGGTGAGGGAACTGCCCAGTGCCTTTGAGGCTGTATTTGCAATAAATGAGGGCCTTTGTGAGAGTCCTCCGCAAAAGGTGGAACTAGTGACACAGAAAGAAAGCTACTCTGGTAATATACCCCCAGGTGTGCCATCCACATAGTGCTTTTTCCCTCTTGCCCTTCAGCTTGTTTGAATTTCACAATTATGTATTTAATTCTCAGAGTAATATGTATCTGTAGCTGTTTGTTGACACTAATAACAGTTGATTAAGGCAAACAGCTGATCTTTTGGGTAGGGGAGCTACCAATACTTTATACATACACACTATATATATATATTATGTGTATAATATATATATATTATGTGTATAATATATATATATTATTTGCTTTACAGGGAAATTTTTCAGGGTTTACAAAAGAATATGTGATTGGTAGTAACAGAATGTTTATGAAGAAATTGCATTTTCCTTTTTCTTTACATTTGAACTTCTTTATAGTTTGACTATAGAGTCTTGAGATGGCACATTCCTACGATTGAAGAAGGGGTCTTGAGATCCCCTAAACTTGCATATCCAGTTTTTTGAATATTGTAATAAAAAAAAGTATCATGACAAGGCTGTGTGTTTGTGTTTTGGGAGAAATGACTCTCTTCTAGGGAAGGAACAGCACAGGAGTCATGGAAAATTCATGACAAACAGAAGATGGCTTGTTGTGGCCTTTCAGCTTTCTCCTTGTAGGGAGATGGGGGAAGAGCAGTGTCCACCTGAAGACTGAGCAAAAGTTCAGTAGTGGAGCCAATGACTGAAAATGAAGGCTCCATCCGCAGATTGTGTTTCTGTTCTGAGGTTCCTAGCATTGCCCTTTTAAGAGCAGTTCCTTCAACTATTAGGCTTCTGGTTCACCACTAGGTTTGCTTCAGCACTCTAATCCAGAGACAGGAGCCATCTGTGGGTTTTAGTTGGCATCAGTCCTGGGGTTGCACTCAGGGCCTTGGACATGCCAAGCATACAGTGCCAATGAGCTAGGCAACCATTTTGGTTCTGGGACTCTTATCCAAGGTCTTTTGTTTAATGAGTACTTGACCACAGACTTGGTCTTGCTATGTGCCCCAGGCTGACCTTGTGATCCTCCTGCTTAGCCTCTAAGTGCTGTCCTCACAGGTATCCAACTCCATACCCAGTTTCTCATCTGCGTTTTTGAAAAGCTTCTAAGAGATGCCATTGTTTGTCTAGTGTCTTAACACCATAGGTGTCTTAACACCGCCTACTCTCTATCTCAAAGTGCATGAAGGCCTAGGGTCATAGCTTGCAAGATGGCACTTTCCAAGAGACATTGCTTTGGTACCTCAGACAGAAGACTTGGCTCTGCTCCTTTTATCACTCCATCTCAATCCAGACATTGTTTTAAATTTTTATTGTTTCTTAGAAAAAAGCTGGTATCGCCTCAAAATCAGGGTCAAAATGTGCTACAGGGTAGTGTTACCTATAATACATTCATCAAGTAGTAACAGGTCAGAAACAACACCTGAAAAATGGGGTAAATGTTACCCCAGGGCAGTCTGAGGTTTGACCCTAGAAGCCCCTTGCCTATCCTAATCCACTCCTAATTTTTTATTTTAAACAATCTCAAGTAGGTCTGTACATGTGGTACCAATAGACAGAAAAGTAAATGCATGCAAGTGCTTCATTGGGTTAAATCATTACACCATCAGGAGACCTTTCAAATCACTCTTAGATTTCAGTTCTGGGATTTTTGCCTGAACACCCACTGGGAATTTACAGCAACTTCCTACCTATTTGAAATATTTTCTTTGCAGTTTCCAACACCCACCAAACATTAGTCCAGTGGAGAGGCAGAATCCATTTGTACTTAGTCAGCATTGTCCTTCCTCAGCCGCAGGCACGCTGGTTACGACCCTAGGGGTTCCTTCATGTGAACAGACTTGCACAAAGGCTGCTCTCAGTTGTTTCTCTCCGACCCTGGAAGTCCTCTGGCTGAGTCCCTTGCCTGGGACTTAAGCTACAACTAAGCAGAGTGACACAAAAGGACTACTGTGAACTGTAAGTAGGAGGCAGTGGGACCCAAGGCTGACTCACCAAGTGTATCTGCCTCAGTATCTTGGGTACTGAGTGGGCGGAGCTTCCTGGGTGCCATGGGCTTCATTCCACTGCCCTACATCTAAATGCTGCAGCCTAATCCACAGCAGTTCTTGAGCCAGTGTGATCAGAGAAGGGTTGGCCCATAGTCTACCTAAAGTTTACATGTGGCGATGTTAGAGATCCTGATTATTGGCCATTTCCAATAATTGGTGTATTGGCCTCTGCCTACAAAACATTTCATAATGCACGTTTTTTAGCCCATTGGCTGGGCTGTAGTTAGGGGGCAAGGCCAATGGAGCAAGGTTAAGACCAAAGTAAAACCCAAGAGTGAGGATCACGGAATCTAATCTACCTTATTTTCTATTGCTCTGATAAAACACTGACTAAAAACAAGTTGGGAAGGAAAGGCTTTATTTTAGCATAGATGTTATAGTCCATTGTCTAGGAAAGTTATGGAAGGAGCAGGAGGCAGGAACCTAGAGGCAGGAACTGAAGTAGAGACCATGGAGGAACACTGCTTACTGACTTCTTCTCCATGGCTTACTCAACGTGCTTTCTTATACAACTTAGGACCACCTGCCTATTAATATCCTGGAAAAAGGAACAGGCTGGGGATATTCTTGAGCCTGGCAAGATTAGGAGTGAGCCATGGGCTAATGTTGTTTCCTGAGACTTGAGCTGACCCACACTGTCATCACTGATCATTTATAGACACTGGACATACTGGAATGAAGACATACTTAAGTGTAAAATACATACCAAATTCTGAGGGAGTCATGCTAAATATAGAAAGAATAGAAACTATTTCATAAGAGTTTATGTTGATTTCACATTGAAAGCATAATAAGTTGAATATGTTTGGCTTAATAAAATATTAATAAATCCATTTTAGTCTTTTCCATTTTACTTTTAAACACATGTCTGCTAGGCATTTTTAAATGGCATAATTTAATCAAATTGTAATTTTGGTAGTGTTGCTCTGGGACATTTGCTTGCCTGTATACCTCAGGTATTCCCACTTGGTCCCCAAGTTCTGCACAATACTATGCATAATACAGTGGAGTCAAATAATAAAATACTATCAGACTGGAAGAGTGAGAAAATCACAAGTGATTTTGCTCATAGACTTAGTAGACTGAACAATAATGTTGAGAAAAATTTCCAACATTAGAAGAGAGAAAAGAGAAACTATATGATTGGATACACAATAACTAAAATCAAATTACTAAGAACTCCCACCATCAAGAAAAGGGGAGAAAAAGATGGAAAGAAAACTGTTTAAACTACTGTCCATACAGGCTCAAATTTTAGATCTTGACTACCATCATGGGAATTTGATAGGAAATGTCTAAACCTGCAAAATGGAGTTTTATATCCAAAATTGAGTTTCCAAGATCTATGTCCTACTGCCCTTCAGATATTTGGCCTTGAAGTATTGAAAGTGGGATCTGTCGGGGAGGACCACTGCAAGTTCTTGGAGAGATGTAGCATAGTCAGACATCAATGCAATTACCGAATCTTACTCATATCACTGAGGAGTAATCCAGATTTAAAGGCACAACATGAAAAGAGAAACCTAGAAATGCTTACAAAACAAAACAAAAAAAACTGTATTTTAATGAATGTGGGATAAAAAACAATTTAAAAAATTAATTATTATGTATATAGTGCTTTGCCTGCATGTATACCTACATGCCAGAAGAGGGCATCAGATCACATTATAGATGATTGTGAGCCACCATGTGGGTGCTGGGAATTGAACTCAGGACCTCTGGAAGAGAAGTCAGTGCTCTTTACCTCTGAGCTATCTCTCCAGCCCTGATAAAAACAATTTTTAAAAAGCAGCAAAAACTATAAAGATGGGGCAAGAACTAAAAAAAATATTTTTATTATATTTTACGAGGAAAGGCTTTAAAGGAAAAATTTGTACTTAATGTACAAATGAAGAAAAGGATATGAATAGCCAAGGAAACAATTGGCCATGTGAAAGAATAAGGAAACACAAGAACTGAGGTTAAATCCAATTTCTAACTTTTAATACTCATCAGGCATGGTGTATAATGCTGGGGTTCATTGTGTGTGGTAGCTGAGGAATGTGATTTTTTGTTCGTTTTGGGGACTGGATCCAGTGCCTTTCACATTGCAGTTCAGAATTCAAACACTGAAATAAATCTCCAAATAAAACAATATAGCAACTATTTATAAATCATTTCCATTGTAGGTTAAAAGTATTCCAGAGAAGCTTTAAAGTATATGATTGGGGATATAAATACATTATATGCAAAAATCATGCCATTTTAAATAAGGTATTTACATAGGTATGAATTGGAGTAACCACACAGGGTTACTGGATCTACTCCTTCATGGATGCTGAGGGTCACCTGTATACATAACCCCATAACATATAAAACCATGTAGAGCAGAGTTGGATACACTAAAGTTATATATGTGCAAACATCTCTAACTAAAGGACACCAAATAAGTGCAAAGACTAACAGCAAATTCAAAAGCTACACTGGGCAAGGAAAGAGGCTATGGCCAGGCAGCTGCCCTCTATGCCTGACTGTACAGGTTATGTTTCCTTTCTTAGACTGATGTGAAAACTTAACTTTCTTTTGAAAATAGTTCTCAACTTATCTCTGTGTATGTGTGTGGTACATTGCATGTTTATGTGTGTTCCCATGTATGCAAAAGCATGTGGAGGTCAGAGATCAAAAAGAATCTCTCCTCTCTTTTTTTGAGGCGGAGTCTGTCATTGTACCTGGAACTCATCTAGGCTGTCTGGCCACTGAATTCCAGGGGTCTTCCTGTCTGCAAGCCCACAGTACTAGGGTTACAGGTACATACAGTCAAGCATGACTTTGAGGTCAGTGTTGGAGCTTTGAACTCTGGTCATCACACATACACAATCAGCACCTTGATTAAGCCTTCTCTCCAACCCCTGTTCAATGTGTTTGTAAAGCAAATGCTCACAAATGTACCACACAAATCAGGACAAGGACTGAAGACACGTCCAGCTGTGTCCTATGTACCATGTGCAACCACATGAGGCTAAAGATGGCTATGTATGGCTCAACACAAAGTCATATGCTTACTTGGAACATTAAGATTCTTTCCTGTGCTTTGTTCTGTTCTTTTTAGTAATTTCATTGCACAGTTTCAGAGCATAAACTTTTAAAATAGCAATGACATGTTGCAATGTCAAAGTGTTGGACATAGTGAGAATATTATCAGCCCCCAGAACCTGTAAACTTCTTTCCCTTTGAGACTGTTCTTCCTTGCAGAGAGGATCATTATTCTGACTTAGAAACAGCCTGTTCCGAACTCCATCTACTGTTTCAACTCCCGGAGAAGCATAGTTTGATTTAGCCTGAATTAAATTTCTATTTAGGTGAAATAGCATTGTACTATTTTGAACCCAGCTTTCCCCCTCTATTGTCTACTAATAAAAATGAAAAGTAATGCTTGTGCCTCCACTGCACCCATATTTATTACCAAGTAATAAATCATTTGTGTTAATATATAATACATTTATCCATTCTCAGAAAGTTTTTTTTCTGAATAGTGTATTCTATTATCCAAATTTTAATGAGCTGCCCACATCCCAAAAGTTGCCTGATTTAAGAGGAAAAAAAAATACTGAAAAAAGAACACCAGAAAGTGGACAATGTGTGTTTCATGTTTACTTCAAGTTTTGGCTCAGACATAGGAAGTGACACTTTAAGTCACTTGTTCCCACACCCATGCTCTGAAGAGCATTAGCCCTGGGTCTGCTTTAGCAGACACCAGAACCCTTGTGAAATAGATTAATCAAGATCCTGGGCCCAAACCTGGAGTGTCTGGGTGGAGCCCAGGAAATCTCACTTCTAGTGAAAACTGAACTTGGAGGGCTGCTACACACAGCCTTTGTCAGAGGCTGCCAAATGTCCTGAACTTGAAGCAATAACCAAATGCTAATTTTTGAATCAGAATGTCTCTTTCAAAAATCGTGACCTGGAAGTTTGCTGGGATCAAGCAATGCTCTTCTCTGTATAAAATGCAATCATAGCTGAGCTATCTGGATTTCACTGAGACAACGGGTTGGCCTATTGCACTCCATTTCTAAAGCTGTGATATATCATCTCAAAGAGTAATGCATGTAAAAAAAAATGAGATCATTTACCCTTGAGATATAAGTAACCACTGTGTCTTCACCCCCACATATTACATGAAAAGCCATTACTGTAATCTAGAGTCCTTATTTTAAGAGCTTGACTTGAAATTTTTTGGAAAGATGTATTTGCAATTGTTTATATTAAATTTATTACTTTTAATAATTTATGTTGCAGATTCAGATTTTCTTTATTGATAGTAGCAGCTTCTGAAAAGTAAATAAATGACATCATCAGATCTAGGGATCCTGCACCCCCTGTTCCCCCCCCCAAAAAAGGACAAGAAGTGCCTTCCACTGCTGGGAATCCCTAAAGGCCTCCCAAACTCCCACTATAAGCAATTCCCATCATAAAGTTCATGCTCTCCCTTTGTAGAAGCATCACTGGCCATCTGTCTAAACATTCTGTGATTTACCTAGGTAGAAATCGTGGGTAGCCAAGGAGCTTCTAATGCTGGTACTAGGAACTTTCAAGTGCTGAGCAGCATTGAGAAGTGACAGCAGAAAAAGCAGGAAGCATTCTTTAAATAGGACAATCCCTGTAAAGTTTCTTAGCCTTACAAGTGGTGTAGTCTCCATGGGATCTGAGTCTTTCCCTCAGCCCTAAGACTTAGCAGCTCTTTAGAGCTCTTCTGTTCTAGGAGCTATCAGGGTCTCTTCTCTAACACCCCACAGCCTTTCTCAGCTCTCCACTCCATTGTCATCTCTGCTTCTCCCCTTCTTCTTGACCCAGTCGTCCTCCATCTGTCGAGACAGCCCTTGGAAGTTGGGGCACCCAGAGGGCCTTTCAAGAATTGGGCACCAGGCATAGCTAGAAATATTTAGACACAAGCATCCTCTTCCATAGGGTATGGGATTGTGAAGAATGAGGTCTTCAGGATGGGTCATTAGGCAGTCAAAGGATGTGATGCTGTACTGTCATATTAAATTTAAGGGTAGTGCTGGTGGACAGTGTAAGTTGCAGGTGGCCACGTAAGGCCTCTACAGTGCTTTCTCAGCAATCAGCAGTTGCAGGTGCTTTGTGATATGAAGCTATCCCATGTATTGGATACCAGATATTAGAGATTGAGTGCCAGCCACTGAGACTACCTGCAAGGCCACAGAACCTCTTCATCTGTCAAGTTGTTGTGAAAGCCTTTGTGATGGAAAGACCAATGCTCAAGAACACACAACAAGGCTGAGAACACTGGCTATTCTTCTAGAGGGCCTAGGTTTGATTCCCAGCTCTCATCAGATATCTCACAACTATCTCTAATTCCAATTCTAAGGATCAGATGCCATCTTCTGGCCTCTTCAAGCACCAGATATGTATGTGGTACATAAACATGCATGCAGACAAAACACCTGTACACATAAAATATCTATTTTAAAAAAAATGCACAATGGATTGTTTAGGAGGCTCAAGATCCAGTACTGCCAGAAGTGGTATGAACTCAGAGATAGTGTTTGATTCTGTTGGGTTCACCTAGGACCAAGTTGCCAGGGGGGATGGGTGCTAGCTTCAGTTTTCAAGCCTCCAGGTCCACACAGCAACCACAATCAAGTTTATGTGTGGTCTGTGAAACCCAGCCACTGAGGGCTGGTGCCACTTCTCAGGGCCTGCTTTTACTCTAGCTGTCCAGCTGCCCCCAGTTTTTTTTCTGCCACCAGGGGAAACAGAACACTCACAGTGTAAGTGAGTCTAAAACACTGTTTATATGGCTGGACAAAGGGCAGCTGAACTAGTCATTTTTTTTTGAACACTCTGCCAGGGAAAGTGTGCCCTCTCTGGCCATATTTGTGATTGAAAAATGCTTTGATAAGCCTGCACAAACTGATGCAGTAACCAAGGACAAAACAGGGTACCTGGGCCCCCTGTTCAGATACAGCTGATGGACAGCTCATGCTCAATGTGTATGGGGAGGGAGGAGAGAGGGGACTGCTTCTGACATGAACTCTGGTGCCTGCTATTTGATCGCTGCCCCTTTCTGGGGTAGCCTTGGGGCACAAGGAGGAAGGGGATACATGCTACCCTGATGGGACCTGATAGATTGTGACCAAATGGTGGAGAGGGAGTCCCCCCTTGGAGGGTCTAAGGGGGAATGGGGCAGAAGAAGGATGGAGGGTGGGAAGTGGAGGATAAGAGTGAAGGGATAACACTTGGGATGTAATGTGAATAAATTATAATAAAAATTAAAAACAAACAACAATATCACTAAAACATAACAAACAAACAAAGAAACAAAAAACTGTTCAAACCTCTCTGGAAGAGACTGTGCCTTCAGGAGCCAGGGAGATTACCTACAGTCTTTTGCATATTTGTCTCTGGGCATTTTTCAAGATAGCTGGAGCAGGCATGAGGGTGGTCTGTCTCTCCATTAGACTATAAGTCATTTTGCTCAAGGCACTTCACAAAATTTAAGAATAGTGCAAAGAAATGTGTTTAATAAAAAGAGTTATTGAACTGGAATTTGCTAAGAGGTAATGGCTTCCATCTGTTCTCCAGCCATTCAAAATAAGTCTCCAGTGACCCACAGGGTTAAACTTACTATACAGATATATTTTTAAAATATGAGTACAGGCACAATCATAGGCTGCTTGAGAAACTGACAATGTGCACAACTGCCACCCAACATCCCTCTACTAACCCATGCCTGGAATCTTCTAGTCTTCCAAGGCCAGTAGGTGAGGAACTCATTTCTTCTAGTCTCCTGAAACTAGAGTCCTTGACCTCACTGAAGTTCTACCTCCTGATGCATGTGGGGACATTTCATTTGGAACCATTCAAGTAATCACAAAGGTCCACCTTGCAGTATCTTCTCCCAAGATCAGAATAGAGGGGGTTGATCTGAGAGAGAAAAAGAATGGTATGTTGGTAGGTTTCTGAGACAGCATCTTTGCTGGAAATATTCTTTTAGCTTTCCTGGTAACTTCCTATGCCATTTAGCAAGCCATGACAAACCCTTTCAACTTAAACCATCAGATTTTGTTCTTTGCAACTGAACCCCAAGGAAAAGCAGCTCAAGGCTGTCTGTCAGAAAACTCAGCCATCCAGCTATAGCAGAGCTGGCTATGCCTAAACATCAGAGTGATGAACACCTACAGACCATGGGTTCCTGCCTCCACCCAGGCTTACTCCTTGGACCCTGGGAAAGGTCTGATTTACATATGGCAGTCCAGTAGCCCCAGCAGTTAAGCAATAGGAAAATGATGACTGGAAATCTATCCAGGCATCTTATTTGCTGTATGTGAGCAGTTGAATCTACATTGTGAGGTCTGGCAGAAACCCAACTGCCTTATCTTAAAGAAGAGTGAAAGCACATGACGTAAGACATTCTTTGAGTGCAGGAGGACTCACATCTTCATCATTGCACTAACTCCTAGAACACACAGGACACTTCATAAATTGCTCTCAGGATGGTGAGGAAGTGTTCCTGGACTGAAATGTATTTTAGCAGTAATTGGAGATTCTCTGCTTCCTTGCCCCCTTGCCAGTAAGAATTACAGGAAGGCAAAACAAGAATAGTGGTTTTTATAACTTGGGGGAGAACAGCAGCCAAGTACTCTCACAAAGTACTTATAGCCATTTTCCCATGAGTCAAACAAATATAAAGAGAATCTCCTAAGGACCTTATTTATTACTGATCGATGAAGTGCTTCCACCATTAGGCAGTAAGCAGCGGTTAATTAGCACAAGGCAGTGGTGCAGATTACATCAAACATTTGTTTTACATTTGAAAACTCTGGAAATGAAAATTAATGGACTCATGCTGGAACAACCCTGTTGGTGGGGGACCAATAGCTCTGAATAGCCTACCAATTATTCATTTTCCCTTGAGTTCTTTTCTGTGGTGGAAAAAAAAAAAATGATTTCAAGAAGGAAACTGCTTTATGGAAATCTGGCAAGTTTTCCCCAGAGCTGAATTGTTCTTTTGTTTTCTGACCTGTGATGTTAGATTGTCATCTGAAACCAAGTGTCTGAAGCCTTTCAGCAGACTGGCCTTTTTCAAACCTACAAACATCAAGTCCTGACATGGCTCTGCTCTGGGGACGGACACATAGGCCATGCATGGTGCCTGGAAAAGGCTGGGCATGCAGGCCCAAACACACTGTAATCTTGGCATTTCAAAGGGCGGGTATGGTAATCTGAAGCTATAGGCAGATGCCCTCTACAAGATAGGTAATAGTTAATTTAGTTGCCATGACAATGATGAAGAGAGAGGGAAAAAATTCAATCAAATAAACCCCGGATCTACTGACTGCTTTTTCACAGTTGCCTTACTTTTTACTCCCAGGGAATCCTTTTTATATCCTTAGTGACTGCCTGAAACCGGATAGTCTGATGTACCCACACTGTCTCTTGATAGTGATGGATAATGCAATTTCCTCCATATGTACACACAACACAGTGGGAATACATTGATGATGGGATGACTTATGGCCCAGGAGGGACAGGCTAGGGCAGGTTGAGATTTTATCACACTATTCAAAATAGTGTGCAATTAAAAACCTATGACTCTTATTTCTGGAACTTTCTTTTTTAATTAATTAATTAATTTTTATTTCTGGAACTCTCAATGGAATGTTTTCAAATTGTTATTGGCTAAAGAGAACTTAAGCCTTAGGTAAGTAGTGTATTGTATATGCAGACATAGTAGAGGTACGTATACCTTGTGACTCACAGATAACCCTGAGCCTGTCACAGTGAGACCACCATTTTTGATAAATGATTGCTTATTCATTATAAAAACCAAAGGGACCAAAGAAGCAAGGGGAAGATGCCTGTATGACAACCAACCTCTAACAGGTGATATCTGTTTTTGTTATTCTTTTATTTTAAAGAGTGTTCCAGATATGGGACACTGAAGCTAAAGGCTTTGGCAGAGTGGTTAACTGGACTTCTATTTGAACTGAGGATCTTGGAGGCATCCCAGAGTTGTAAGGCATTAAGGGTAGAGGGAGGAAAGATGATGTGACAAGCTAGCAGCACTGCTGGCAAGATCAATAGAGGTAAATGAACTCATTAGTTCTCTTCCAGCCAAACTGAGCCCTTGTTGGTTGGCAGCTTACAGCAACCAGGATGAAGATTGGCTTTCTTGTACCACCACACCCTGGGCTGGCTGAAGCCTGGATATAAAATAATTCCAACAGTTATTGAGTACCATTCTTTTTTTAAAAAGTTTATTTATTACTATGTATATAGTGCTCTGCATGCATGTACACCCGCAGGTCAGAAAAGGGCATCAGGTCACATTATCTATGCTTGTGAGCTACCATGTGGTTGCTGGGAATTAAACTCAGGACCTCTGGAAGAGCAGACAGTGATCTTAACCACTGAGCCATCTCTCCAGCCTCTTGAGTAAGGTTCGTAATGTAACACTTTAAAATCTTAAAACCATCTGTTAGTAATTAGTTATATAGTTTCTGTTTCATACACTTCAGTGAATTGGGTATTGCTATGAGGTTCTCTCCATTACGCCCAGCACTTACATTATATAAAATAAAAAAAATATACACACATATACATACATATATGTGTACACATAAGCATATATGTATAACTTCTAGGTCTCCTATAATTGTACAAGTCAGAGGGCAATTATATTATTCTGTGTTCTGGAAAAAACAATATCAAAACCAGGTCTAGAACATTGGTCTCACTCCACTGAATATCAACAAATTCCTGTCATTGTTATATTAAGTGCCATCAACCAAATGCTGGTAAGCACAATGCCCCAAAGTAGATACAACTGCTATTTCTCAGTTTTGGTTCTCCTTAGACCTTTGAGTATTTCTTTCAGAGTGAGAGACACCTGGGGTGCAGGCTGGAAGAGGTCCTTGTTATGAATGCAGAAATAAAAGCCCACACAAACCTTCCTAAATGGACCTTCAGTGGACACACACACACACACACACACACACACACACACACACACACACACACACACACAGCAGAGGGATCTGTCTTTAACAACTGAGAATGTTACTGTATTAGTTACTTGTTATTGTGACAAAATGTATGAGTAAAACCAACTTTAGGCTTATTTTGGCTTATGGTTCAAAGGGATACTGTTTACCATGACAGGGAAGGTATTGCAGTATGAGCAAGAGGTGGGTCACATTGGGCCAAAAGCCAGGAAACAAAGGCTGATTAATGCTGGTACTCAACTCATGTTCCTCTTTTCATTTAGTCTGGCTCCCTTGCCAATGGAATGGTGCCACTCATATTTAAATTGAGTGTTCCCACCTCAATTAACACAATCTAGAAAATTCTTCCCAGACATGACCAGATTCCCATTGGTGATTCTACATACTGTCAGTGTCAATCATCATGGTCACATACAATGTTTCACTCTCAGGGAGTCATGACATTTGCTAACAACTAGAAACTCTGGGAATTCCTGCAGTGAGGAAGTGCACTTTGGACAAGTTCTATGTACTCTGAGTTTGCTAGCAACAGCAGCCTCACAGATTCTACGACAAGATTACTTAGAAACACCCACGTGAAAGGAAAGAAGTACAAAATACTCGCAAAGCGAATACAGCAGCATATCAAAGACATCATTCACCATGGCCAGGTAGGATTCATTCTAGGCATGCAGGGATGGTTTACCATATGGAAATCCATCAATGTAATCCATCATATAAACAAACTGAAAGAGAAAAACCACATGATCATTTCTTTAGATGTAGAAAAAGCATTTGACAAAATCCAACACCCATTTATGTTTAAAGTTCTGGAGAGATTGGGAATACAAGGCACTTATCTAAACATAATAAAGGCTATATACAGCAAACCAATAGCCAACATTAAATTAAATGGAGAGATACTCAAGGAAATCCCTCTAAAATCGGGGACCAGACAAGGCTGCCCACTTTCCCCATATCTCTTCAATATAGTCCTTGAAGTTCTAGCCAGAGCAATAAGACATCAAAAGGAGATCAAGGGGATCCAAATGGGAAAGGAAGAAATCAAATTATCCCTATTTGCAGATGATATGATAGTGTATATAAGTGACCCCCAAAATTCCACCAGAGAACTCCTACAGCTGATAAACACCTTCAGCACATTGGCAGGATACAAAATAAACTCAAAAAAGTCAATAGCTTTCCTATATACAAATGACAAACAGGCAGAGGAAGAAATTAGGAAAATTACTCCCTTCACGATAGCCACAAGCAATATAAAATACCTAGGAATAACCCTAACCAAGCAAGTAAAGGACTTATTTGAAAAAAACTTTAAATCTCTGAAGAAAGAGATTGAAAATGACATCAGAAGATGGTGGGATCTACCTTGTTCGTGGATTGGGAGAATTAACATAGTAAAAATGGCCATCTTACCAAAAGCAATTTACAGATTCAATGCAATCCCTATCAGAATACCTACAAAATATTTTGAAGATATTGAAAGAACAATTCTCAACTTCATATGGAGAAATAAAAAGCCCAAAATAGCAAAAACAATCCTATACAATAAAAGATCCTCTGGAGGAATCTCCATATCTGATCTCAAGCTGTACTATAGAGCAACAGTAATTAAAACAGCATGGTACTGGCACAGCAATAGGATAGTGGATCAATGGAATTGAACTGAAGACCCAGAGATGAATCCACACACATTTGGTCTCTTGATTTTTGAAAAAGAAGCCAAATCCATTCAATGGAAAAACAACAGCATCTTCAACAAATTGTGCTGGTCTAACTGGATATCTACATGTAGAAAAATGCAATTAGACCCCTATTTGTCACCATGCACAAAACTCAAGTCCAAGTGGATTAAAGACCTCAACCTAAAACCAGAGACATTAACCCAGTTAGAGGAAAAAGTGGGGAAGAGTCTGGAACATATAGGCACAGGAGACAACTTCCTGAACAGAACACCAACAGCCCAGGCCTTAATGTCAACAATTAATAAATGGGAACTCATGAGGCTGAGAAGCTTCTGTAAGGAAGGTAACACTGTCAAGAGAACAAAGCGACAGCCTACAGACTGGGAAAAGATTTTCACCAACCCTACATCTGACAAAGGTCTAATATCCAAAATATATAAAGAACTCAAGAAATTAAACACCACCAAACCAAATAACCCAATTGAGAAATGGGGCTTGGAACTAAACAGAGAATTCTCAACAGAAGAATATCAAATGACCGAGAAACACTTAAAGAAATGTTCTACCTCCTTAGTCATCAGAGAAATGCAAATCAAAACAACTCTGAGATTCCATCTTGCATCCATCAGAATGGCTAAGATCAATAACTCAACTGACACCACATGCTAGTGAGGATGTGGAGAGAGAGGAACACTCCTTCATTGCTGGTGGGAATGCAAACTCGTACAACCACTTTGGAAATCTATCTGGCGCTTTCTCAGAAAAATGGGAATAGGGCTTCCTCAAGACCCAGCTATTCTACTCCTTGGAATATATCCAGAAGATGCACTACCACACAACAGGGACATATGCTTAACCATGTTCATAACTGCCTTATTCATAATAGCCAAAACGTGGAAACAGCCTACGTGTCCCTCAGTAGAAGAAAGGATAAAGAAACTGTGGTATATTTACACTAAGGAATACTACTCAGCTATTTAAAACAAGGAATTTCTGAAATTTGTGGACAAATGGATTGAACTAGAAATTATCATAATGAGTGAGTTCACCCAGAAGCAAAAAGAGTCAAATGGCATATGCTCACTTATATTGAGACTCTAGTCCAAGGGGTACGTCCCCATGAAAAACTTTACCTACCAGGAAAGTGGGTCAGAGGGGAGGACATCCTATCGAGACTTCAGGTGTGAGAAGCCTGGGAGAATGAGGAAATAGAAGGATCCAGAGGGTCCTGGAAAACTACAGGTGGGTCTGGGGCCTGGAGTCCTCCTCAAACTATGGCATCAGCCAAGGAAAATATAGGCAGTAAACTTCGAACCCCTACCCAGTCTAGCCGATGAACAGGACATTCTCCACCATTAAGTGGAGAAGGAGATCTGATTTTCACACAAACTCTCGTGCCCCATATTGGACCATGTCCCTTGGATGGGGAGGCCTGGTGGCACTCCCCAGAGGAAGGATAATAGGTCACCAAGGAGAGACTCGATACCCTATGAGCATATACAGGTGGAAGAGGTCCCCCTCAGTCACAGACATAGGGGAAGGGAGTAGGGGGGAAGTGGGAGGGAGGGAGGAATGGGAGGATACAAGGGATGGGCTAACAATTGAGATGTAATATGAATAAATTAATAAAAATTTAAAAATAAAGAAAGGAAAGAAGTGCTTCAGCAGTCTCTAGAGACCCTGCTGTGGAGTCTTTCCAGACAGTTATTTTTTTTTTTTTCATTTTTTCTCATTTTTTAAGACAGGGTTTCTCTGTGTAGTTTTGGCTGTCCTGGACAATCAGACTGTAGACAAGGCTGGTCTCAATTTTACAGAAATCCACCTGCCTCTGTCTCCCAAGAGCTGGGACTAAAGGTGTGCACCAACACACCCAGTCAGACTGTTATTCTTTTTTTTTTTTTGATCAATTTTTTAAATTAATTTATTCTTGTTACATCTCTATGGTTATCCCACCCCTTGTATCCTCCCATTCTCCCCTCCCTCCCATTTTCCCCTTATTCCCCTCCACTATGACTGTTCCTCAGAAGGATTACCTCCCCCTGTATATGCTCATAGGATATCAAGTCTCTTCTCAGTGTCCTGCTGTCCTTCCTCTGAGTGCCACTAGGTCTCCCCCTCCAGGGGACATAGTCAAATGTGAGGCACCAGAGCACATGAGAAAGCCATATCCCACTCTCCACTCAAGTGTGGAGACTGTCCTGTCCATTGGCTAGATCTGGGTAGGGGTTTAAATTTTACCACCTGTATTGTCCTTGGCTAGTGCCTTAGTTTGAGCGGGACCCCATGACCCAAATCTGCCTATCATAATGTTCTACTTGTAGGTTTCTAGGACCCACTGGATCCTTCTACATTGATATTCTCACATGGTTCTCTCATCTAGAGTCCCAATAGGATGTCCTCCCCTCGGTCCCAGTTTCCTGGTAAGGGAAGGCTTTCGTGGGACATGCCCATTGGGCTAGTATACAGATATAAATGAGTATATACCATTTGAGTCTTTCTGCTTCTGGGTTAACTCACTCATTATGATCATCTCTAGCTCAATCCATTTGTCCACAAAATTCGGGAATTCCTTGTTTTTAATAGCTGAGTAGTATTCCATAGTGTATATGTACCACAGTTTCTTTATCCATTCTTCTACTGAGGGACATTTAGGCTGTTTCCATGATCTGGCTATTATGAATAAGGCTGCTATGAACATGGTTGAGCAAATTTTCTTGTTGTGTGCTGGTGCATCTTCTGGATATATTCCCAGGAGTGTAATAGCTGGGTCTTGAAGAAGCCCTATTCCCAGTTTTCTGAGATAGCACCAGATAGATTTCCAAAGTGGTTGTACTAGTTTGCATTCCCACCAGCAATGAAGGAGTGTTCCTCTCTCCCCACATCCTCTCCAGCATGTGGTGTAGCTTGAGTTTTTGATCTTAGCCATTCTGATGGGTGTAAGATGGAATCTCAGAGTTGTTTTGATTTGGATTTCCCTGGTGACTAAGGAGGTTGAGCATTTCTTTAAGTGTTTCTCCACCACTTGATATTCTTCTGTTGAGAATTCTCTGTTTAGTTCCAAGCCCCATTTCTCAATTGGGTTATTTAGTTTGGTGGTGTTTAATTTCTTGAGTTCTTTATATATTTTGGATATTAGATCTTTGTCAGATGAAGGGTTGGTGAAAATCTTTTCCCAGTCTGTAGGCTGTCGCTTTGTTCTCTTGGCAGTCAGACTGTTATTCTTAAGAGCCACTCTGGGAGACTTGCCTTTCATTTCAGAATCATCTGCTTGGCTGGAATGTGTTCTAAACCTAAGAGAGTCTGGGGTAGTGGGATCTGGAGGTCCAAAACAGACATGCTAGAAACATCAAGGTGCCTTTCCTGAGGGCTCAGATTGAGATAAGGTTTGACAAACGATCTCAGATATCTCTCCATTTCAGAGCACAGATGTAATTATAAATTCCTTAAGAATCACTTAAGTAAAATAAATTCCATTTATTTTAAGATGAGGTTTCACGCAATCAGACTGGTTGTGAACTTCATATCCATCACGGTTGACTTTGAACTCCTGATCTTCAAGCCTCCACCTCCCAAGTGCGAAGATTACAAGCTTGTTCCATTATTTATCATTTAGAGAGGGCCTATGTTACTATCTTTCTGTCTATTGAGGCTCCATCTAGTGTTGTGAGCTTCTTAACCTGATTAAACTCTATAGCCCCCTCCATTTAGACCTACTTTAGTTTCTGCATAACCCTGGCTTCTCTATTAACACCTGCTGTCACTTTTAGCATATCAGAAGGCATTTTTTTCTTCTGTCTCCATTTTGATCATAAGGTAAAACTAAGTTCAGGTTCTCAGGCTCTACCTGCCTGGGAACTTGAATAGCCTTTTACTTACAATTCAATAATTGTTGAATGTTCTGTTTGAATTAATGATTTATGTTCTACTTAAACAAAACCAGAATATCCTGTTATGTTCCCTTCTTCTGGAATGGTAGGAAACTGGAAAGTCCCCAAGATTATATCCTAGCCATTCAGCTTGAAATGCTTTGTCTAACCACCTGGATACACTGTGTATGGGACACAATGGATTCTTCTTGTGTTTAGCTAATCAAAATGTTGTAATGCTGCCCTTCCCATTGCTTCCCACCTGGTTACCTGGATGTTAACTGGTTATGGTTTTCTTATGAAAAGCCTGCCTTAGAAACAGACCAGCATCATAGTCTGGCTCCTAGGCCCAAATTATGGTCAGAACTGGTCAGTTTTTGTTCAGTGGTCAATAAACTTTCATCAAACTGAGTCTGGTGTTCGACTGGTCAGTGTGTGGCTGTTCCTGAACCCATAACATCTAGCTTCTTCTCTTTGCCATTCATTCCTTGACTCACCAGGGTTCTGAAAGCAATTAACACCCATCAAACATGTATTGACCTCCAAAACCTTGAGAAAAATCAGTCTTCTGCATTTTAATTTGCCTATCTCAAGGCTCTCATTACAGAAAGAGAATAGAATACAAGCAACAACTCTTAGGGTTGAAGCTGGAGTGTGTATGTCCATCTTAGTTGCTATGCCAATTTCCTTTGTCTCATTCATTCTGGAGAACAAAGAATGGTTTACAGAGGGTAGCCCGTAAGTATTACACCTTTTGTCAAACCAAAAGGAATATAATAATTTTCAGTGGAGTAGAGGCATGTTCTGAATCACCTTAAATTTGGATAGACTCGGGCTTAAGACCTGTATGGGTTTGAGTGTGATAAACTCCCCTTATCCACTCTTTACATGTTTATTTGAAGGCCACCATGCCCCACATTCAAGCCCATGTAGCTCAGTGAGGGCAGTGCATGATTTTTCCTGTGGTCAACCCTTCCCTGGGAGCTTCTCTATCTCATACACACCTGCTGTCTACACAGGTGGGAGCTGTTTGAATTATGGATCGATATGAAATATGTTTGTGTCTTCCCTCAGAGAAGGTTCAGGACTGGGCTTCATGGAATTATGGATCTCCTCCTTCCTAATTTTCTACCTCACCTCCTGGCCATAAGTACAATGTCATACATATCTGGTTCTGTAGGCTTGATGTCTTGCTTTTGCCTTCAAGGGATGAGACTTATCCAGGCACTAAGAATTTCCCTCCCACAGCTTCTTGCCATTTTTTCCCTAAGATATACAGCTTTAACACCCATCTTTTCTCTTATTACCTGAAATCCTACCAGGACAAGTTGCTGACCTACTCATCTTTTGGTTTTCCTTTTGAAACATGAGAGAACACATCTGTTATAGTGATCAAGGTTTGCTGCTTAGAAAGGTGCTCACAGCATGGAGAAATTATTTCTTTGCTATATTTGGAGTGGAGGGAAGTCACAAAGGACTCTGAAAAAAAGTCCTGGCCCCAAGATTGTCTCAGGTTTCCCTTGCATGAGGGTTGCAGAATGAGTCCACAGAAGAACAGACTTAAAAGATTCCCATGGCAAGGCACCACATGCACTAGTCATAAAAGTTTCCCTTACTTTGCAGCCCAGAGTTTTGAGCTACCTTTAGGCTTCATCTATGGCCAGCCACATTAGATCAGTCCCCTCATTGAGGAGGCAGGAGCTTCCCAAAACTGTTTTGTTATTTTGCAGAGCTTAAATTAGTACTTCAGTTCCTATAGTTCTCCACACAATCCTGGGAGCCACTTGCTTTGCTGCCTCCTAATCTCCTTCTTTTCTCCTTCTTCCTTGCTTTTCCTTTCCTCCTTTAAAAAAAAAAACCAAATTGTCTCCAAGGACAGGAAAAGGAAGCATCCAAGGAATTCAGTGGCTGCCTGTATGGCCTGACCATCTTTTTGCAGGATGGAGAGATGACTCAATAGTTGAGAGACATTACTGCTTCTGGGACGGAGCTAAATTCAGCTCCTAGCACCCACATCTTGTGGCTCACAACTGGCTGTAACTCCAGCTCCAGAAGATATGGCACTGTCTACAGACATCCGCATGTACCTTCACTTACACGCACATAGCACCACAGAGATATGTAATTGAACACAAAATCAATCTTTTAAGAAAACTGTCTTTTGACTAAAAAGTAAAATGTTAACATCTAAAAGTATTTTGAACTGATCCACCTGGTGGATAGCCAGCAAAGGTGAGCTGCATTGAGGCCCCAATCCCATAGTGCATCATCCCAAGGAGGCCTATGGGGGACTCCAGCAATATTCCATGTAGAACCTTCTCTACCTATTTCCTAACTGCCTGAACCACCTGGGGCACAGCCAGCTGAGTCCTTAAGGACACCAGGATCATTTTGGTCCACCTGAGGCACAGCTACCAGAGCCAACACTAAGGATATCCAGATGGCTAAAGGAGAGCATAAGAACACTATCAGGGGAGATCTAAGATGGAGGCACCAATCACACACTGTTTGTTAAGCAGGACAGCAGTGACTTCAAAGCAACCAAAGGAACAAGCTGAGAGATACAAAATACCAGTGCTGGTATTTCCCAGGTGAGAGGAGTCCACACTGTGTGGAGCACAGGTAGGTCCACGCTCAGGCCATATGGCTAATCCACAGAAAAACCCATGGGTTCCTGCAGGCATGTGCACAGTCCCCAAAGTCTAGCAATTTGTCTGCCTGTGCACAATACCCGCACTCTATGTGACAGACTGAACTATAGGCCACAGAACACCAGTTTCTGTGTCTTCTAGCCCTGATGATACTGGAATACAAGTAGATCAGACCTCAGGTAACCTAGCATATCCACAGAAAGTTCCTGGGTCCACAAAAAGCACTACTGTGGTCTACAAAGTCTAGCCACATGCCTTCTGGCACTCAGGACCTGTGCTTTGTGTCTCAGACTGAACTATGGGCCACAAAACACCAGTGTATGAGTCTCCTTGCCAAAAGGAGACAACACAGTGTGGAACACTGGTAGATATGATCTCGTCACCTGTCCGATGCGCAGAAGGGTTCCCTGATCCCCACAGTGGTGGGGTCTCAACCGATAGCCACTCATCTATGAGCTGCTCTCAATGGCCAGTGAAGGACATAAGAAACTACCACACAATGTGAGAGATGGCCAGACGGCTAAAGGCCATTGGAAAAACACAAATAAATAACAAAAGCCAAAATAATTGGCATCTCCAGAACCCAGTTATCACAAAGCAGTCAGACATCGAAATTCTAATACAACTGAAACACAAGAAAATATAATGGAGGAAAGGAATAAAATCCAATAAGAAATAAAAAAAAAGTTGCAGCCAAACAGACTGAGGCCCTTAGAGAGGCCATGACAGAGCACAAATCAATAAATCACTAGATGAAATTCAGGAAAATACAAACAATAATGTGAGGTAAATCATTAAGTGGTCAAGATCTGAAGATGAAAATGGAAACAATGGTAAAAGCACAAAATAGGGAAAGCCTGAAAAGGGAGAATTTAGAGAAGAAAACAGGAAATACAGAGGTAATCATCTCCAACAGAATACAAAAGATGGAGGAAAGAATCTCATATGTAGAAGATACACAGGAAGAAAATGTTAAATTTAAGAAATTCCTGTCACAAAACACCCAAGAAATCAAGGACACCATGAAAGGACAAAACCTAAGGATAATTGGAATTGAGGAGAGAGATGATGCCCAGGTCCATGGCCCAGAAAATATTTTCAATAAAATTATAGAAGAAAACTTCCCAAATTTTAAGTAAAAGATGCTTATAAGAATACAGAAGGGATCCAAGATGGCGGCGAGATGTGTGGACCATGTTTGGAAGCTCCAGTGAACAATTCGGAGAATTGCACAGATTTCTGAGCCAGGAACACCAAGGTCCCGACACCACGGCAACAGGAGTGCTCCACGGTTCGGAAGGACCAGGGTGCGGAGGACCTGTGTTCCCCTACACACCGGAGGAGTGCGGATTTTATCGGATCAGAGCAGCAGTGGCACAAGCGGATCCAGTGGCACCAGCGGCAGCGACTGAGGTTTGCAGCTCAGATTCTTCCACTGGAGGGGGTTAGTGTGGTGGCTGGTGGGAGTTGCTGTGGGAGAGGGGACACTGGACAGGATTTGGGTCGCATGGTGCCTTGTGACCCAAACTGGACTCGGCGGACAGTTCAGCCCCAGAGTCCTGGGTACAGCTCAGGGCGCAGTGCTGTGGAGATGCTGACTCAGCGCAGCGGGCAATTCTGCCCAAGGCAACAGCTTAGCACAGCCACGGCTCCCCTGCTGTGATGCAGGCTGGGCAGAGCACTCAGGTCCACCCTAGGTGCCATCTCAGCGCAGCCACACTTCACCTGCTGTGACGCAGGCTGGGCGGAGCGCTCAGTCCCAATGAAGGCGGCATCTCAGCGCAGCCGCAGTTCACCTGCTGTGACGCCGGCTGGGCGGAGAGCTCAGTCCAACTGGAGGTGCTAACTCACATCAACGAGCAGTACTGCTCAAGACACTAGCTCTCCTCAGAGGGCAGTTTTGGGGCGCTGACACAGGCACGCAGATTCAGCCCAGAGGCCCTAGCTGGACTTGCCGGGCAGACTAGGCCCAGAGATTCTTCCTGAGCTGTGCACATAGGCTCGGCGGCCCCAAGACTGTGGCTGGATTATGCACGCAGTATAGGCCCGGAGGCCCGGGCTGAATTCAGCGTGAAGTGTGGGTCCATAGTCCCTGGCTGAGCTCGGTGCACAATTCTGCCCCAGAGACTCGGGTGGAGCTCGGCGTGCAGCTTAGGGCCACAGTCCCTAACCGTGCTTGCAGACAGATTGGGCCCAGAGTCTCTAGTAGAGCTTTTGACACAGTCCCAGCTCTAAGACTCTGGTTGGACACAGTGTGCAGTTTGAATCCAGAATTCCTGGCTGAGCTGCACATATGGCTCGGGCATGAGTCAATAACTGACCACAGCAAGCAGTTTGGCCAAACACCCCTAGCTGAGCTTGGTGCGCAGTCCCAGTCCGAAAATTCTGGCTGGACCCTGTGTGCATTTTGATCCCAGAATTTCTAGCTGAGCTCAGCAGACGGTTCAGGCCCTGAGATTCTAGCTGACCTTGGAGGGTGGTTTGGGAACAGCGTCCCTGGCTGGACTTGGCAGGGAACCCAGAAGGCTGTGGTTACCTTGGCCTGACCCAACGCTCATCCAGAGACCCAGGACGATTGCAGGACCCACAGCACAGAGGAGCTGAGGATCACTGGCTGTGAGAGCCCAAAACGCCAGGGCTAACCTCCTGCCATCTACAACCTAAGGAAACCATGAGAAAACAAGTGAATCTATCATCAGACTCCCTCCATCCAACTCGGGAAGCTACCCAACCAAAACAAAGCTGGCAAGATGTCTAAAGGACAGCGTAAAAGCATACGCAAAAAACCCCAAAACAACATGGCGTCTCCAGTTTCCAGCTATCCCAAAGAAAACAACCCAGAGAGCTCAAATACAACGGAAATACAAGAAAATGACCTCAAATCCTTAATAAGAAGCATATTAATGGAGGAAACAAATAAACTTCATAATCAAATACAGGAAGACGCAGTCAAACAGGTGAGAGACATAAAAGAAGCACATAGAATGGAACTGGAAAAATTTAAGGAAAATGCAAATAACCAGATGGAAGAAATAAATAAAACGGTTCATGCTCTGTAGACCTATAAAGAGGCAATGGAAGAAACTCAGGAATATACAAAAAATGAGATGAAAGAAATAAAAAAATCAGTTCAAGATCTGAAGATGAAAATGGATTCAATGATAAACACACAGACAGAAGAAAAACGACAACGTGAGACCTCAGACAAGAAGGCGAGCAACACAGAGGTGAGCGTTTCTAACAGAATCCAAGAGACAGAAGAACGAATCTCAGGTCTAGAAGATACCATCACAGATCTTGAAGCAACCATTAAAGAAAATGCCAAATCTGGAAAACTCCTGACACAAAACATCCAAGAAATTCAGGACACCATGAAAAGAAGAAATCTGAGGATAATAGGCATTGAAGAAAGAGAAGATATCAGACTCCAAGGCCCAAAAACTATTCTCAAAAAAATTATAGAAGAAAATTTCCCCAACCTAAAGAAAGAGATACCTATAAACATACAAGAGGCCTACAGAACACCAAATAGAATTGACCAGAAAAGGAAAACTGCCCGTCACATAATAATCAAAACACAAGACATACAGAACAAAGAAAAAATATTAAAAGCTGCAAGGGAAAAGGGCCAAATACCGATACTCTTCAAGCTACTCCAAAACATAGAATTGGATGGAAAATTGCCAAATTCATTCTATGAGGCCATACTCACGTTGATACCTAAACCTCACAAAGACTCAACAAAGAAAGAGAATTTCAGACCAATTTCTCTTATGAACATCGATGCAAAAATACTAAATAAAATTTTTGTAAAACAAATACAAGAACACATAAAGGATATCATTCATCATGACCAAGTAGGCTTCATTCCAGGCATGCAGGGATGGTTTAATATACGGAAATCCATCAATGTAATCCACCACATAAACAAACTGAAAAAAAAAACCACATGATCATCTCTTTAGATGCAGAGAAAGCATTTGATAAAATCCAACACCCATTCATGTTTAAAGTTTTAGAGAGATCGGGGATACAAGGCACTTTCCTCAACATAATAAAGCCTATATACAGCAAGCCAATAGCCAAAATCAAAGTAAATGGGGAGATACTCAAGGAAATTCCTCTAAAATCGGGAAGCAGGCAAGGCTGCCCACTCTCTCCATATCTCTTCAATATAGTACTCGAAGTTCTAGCCAGAGCAATAAGACAACAAAAGGAGATCAAGGGTATCCAAATGGGAAAGGAGGAATTCAAACTATCCCTATTTGCAGATGATATGATAATGTACATATGGGACCCTCAAAATTCCACCAGAGAACTCCTACAGCTGATAAACACTTTCAGCAATTTGGCTGGATACAAAATTAACTCAAAAAAGTCTGTAGCCTTTCTATACACAAATGACAAGCTTGCAGAGGAAGAAATTAGGAAAGCCATACCCTTCACATTAGCCACAAGCAAAATAAAATATCTAGGAGTTACTTTAACTAAGCAAGTGAAGGACTTGTTTGAAAAAAATTTCAAAACTCTGAAGAAGGAGATTGAAGATGACATGAGAAGATGGAAGGATCTTCCTTGCTCATGGATAGGGAGAATTAACATAGTAAAAATGGCCATCCTACCAAAAGCAATCTACAGATTCAATGCAATCCCTATCAAAATACCTACACAATTTTTTAAAGACATTGAAAGTTCAATTCTGAACTTCATATGGAAAAATAAAAAACCCAGAATAGCAAAAACGATCTTGTACAGTAAAAGGTACTGCGGACGAATCTCCATACCTGATCTCAAATTGTACTATAAAGCAATAGTAATTAAAACAGCATGGTACTGGCACAGCAACAGGCTGGTTGATCAGTGGAATCGAATTGAAGACCCAGATATAAATCCACACACATATGGTCACTTGATTTTTGACAAAGAAGCCAAATCCATTCAATGGAAAAAGGATAGCATCGTCAACAAATGGTGTTGGTCTAACTGGATGTCTGTAAAAAAATGCAACTGGACCCATATTTGTCACCTTGCACAAAACTCAAATCCAAGTGGATTAAAGACCTCAACATAAAACCGGAGACACTAAGACAGAAGAAAAAGTGGGGAAGAGCCTGGAACATATTGGCACAGGTGACAACTTCCTGAACAAAACACCAACAGCCCAGGCCTTAATGTCAACAATTAATAAATGGGAACTCATGAGGCTGAGAAGCTTCTGTAAGGCTAGAGATACTGTCAAGAGAACAAAGCAACAGCCTACAGACTGGGAAAAGATCTTCACCAACCCTACTTCTGACAAAGGTCTAATATCCAAAATATATAAAGAACTCAAGAAATTAAACACCACCAAACTAAATAACCCAATTGAGAAATGGGGCTTGGAACTAAACAGAGAATTCTCAACAGAAGAATATCAAATGGTGGAGAAACACTTAAAGAAATGCTCAACCTCCTTAGTCATCAGGGAAATGCAAATCAAAACAACTCTAAGATTCCATCTTACATCCATCAGAATGGCTAAGATCAAAAACTCAAGCGACACCACATGCTGGAGAGGATGTGGGGAGAGAGGAACACTCCTTCATTGCTGGTGGGAATGCAAACTAGTACAACCACTTTGGAAATCTATCTGGTGCTATCTCAGAAAACTGTGAATAGGGCTTTTTCAAGACCCAGCTATTCCACTCCTGGGAATATACCCAGAAGATGCACCAGCACACAACAAGAAAATTTGCTCAACCATGTTCATTGCAGCCTTATTCATAATAGCCAGATCATGGAAACAGCCTAAATGTCCCTCAGTAGAAGAATGGATAAAGAAACTGTGGTACATATACACTATGGAATACTACTCAGCTATTAAAAACAAGGAATTTCCGAATTTTGTGGACAAATGCATTGAGCTAGAGATGATCATAATGAGTGAGTTAACCCAGAAGCAGAAAGACTCAAATGGTATATACTCATTTATATCTGCATACTAGCCCAATGGGCATGTCCCACGAAAGCCTTCCCTTACCAGGAAACTGGGACAGAGGGGAGGACATCCTATTGGGACTCTAGATGAGAGAACCATGTGAGAATAGCAATGTAGAAGGATCCAGTGGGTCCTAGAAACCTACAAGTAGAACATTATGATAGGCAGATTTGGGTCAAGGGGTCCCGCTCAAACTAAGGTACTAGCCAAGGACAATACAGGCGGTAAAATTTAAATCCCTACCCAGATCTAGCCCATGGACAGGACAGTCTCCACATTTGAGTGGAGAGTGGGATATGGCTTTCTCAAGTACTCTGCTGCCTCACATTTGACTATGTCCCCTGGAGGGGGAGACCTAGTGACAGCAGGTCACCGAGAAGAGACTTGATACTCTATGAGCATATACAAGGGGAGGTAATCCCTCTGAGGAACAGTCATAGGGGAGGGGAATAAGGGGAAAATTGGAGGGAAGGGGGAATGGGAGGATACAAGGGATGGGATAACCATAGAGCTGTAACAATTATAAATTAATAAATAATAAAAATTAAGAAAATGAATACAAGAGGCCTACTGTATACCAAATAGACTAGACCAGAAAAGAAAATCTTTCCACCTCATAATAATCAAGACACTAAATATATACAAGCAAGAAAAAATATTAAAAGTGGCAAGGAAAAAAGGCCAGTACCATACAATGGCAAACCTATCAGAATCACATCTGACTTTTCAGAAGATATCATAAAGGCCAGAAGGTCCAGGAAAGATGTCTTGTAAACCATAAGAAACACAGATGCCAGTCTAGACTACTATACACAGCAAAAATTTCAATTACCATACATGGATAAAACAAGATATTCCTTGACAAAAACAAATGTGAACAGTACCTACCCACAAATCTGGCCCTAGAGAAGATAATAGATGGAAAACTCCAATCCAAGGAGGCTAACTACACCCAGGAAGACACAGAAGATAGCTAACTTCACTTTAGCAAAACAAAAATTAGATAAGCACCCAAACACACTACAGAACCAACATCAAAAGAAAAGAACTGAACACTCAATGGACTAATCCCTCTCAACGCTCCAATAAAAAGATACAGACTAGCAGAATGGATGCATAAACAGGACCCAAAATTTGGCTGCATACAAGAAATACGCCTCAGCCACAAAAATAGACATTACCTGAGAGTAAAGGGCTGGAAGAAGCTCTTCCAAGCAAATGGACACAAGAAGCAAGCTGGAGTAGCCACTTTAATATCTAATAAAATAGACTTTCAACAAAAATTTACCAAAAGACATGAGGAAGGACACTTCATACTCATCAAAGGTAAAGTCAACCAAGAGGACATCACAATTATGAATATCTATGTCCCCAAAACAAGGGCACCCATATTTGTAAAAAAAAATTAATAAAGTTTAAACCACACATCAATTGCCATACATTAGTAGTGGGAGACTTCAACAACCTCCTTTCACCAAAGGATCAGTCAATGAAACAGAACCTAAGCTTAGAAATACTGACACTAACAGAAGTCATGAAACAAATGGACCTAACAGATATCTACAGAACTTTTCACCCAAACACAAAAGATTATACCTTCTTCTCAATACCACATGGAATCTTCTCCAAAATTAACCAGATAGTAGGTCACAAAGCAAACCTCAACAGAAACAAGAAGATTGAAATAATACCTTGTATCCTCTCAGACCACCATGAAATATAGCTGGACCTCAACAACAACAAAAATAACAAAAAACCTACACTCATGGAAACTGAACAGTTCTCTATTCAATGACAACTAGGTCAGGGAAAAAAATAAAGAAATTAAAGACTTCCTAAAATTCAATGAAAATAAAGTTATAGCATATCCTAACTTATGGGACTCAATGAAAGCAGCACTGAGAGGAAAGTTCATAGCATAAAGTGCCTACATTAAGAGATTGGAAATATCTCATACAAACAACTTAATGGAACATCTGGGAGCCCTATGGCAAAAAGGAGCAGACACACCCAGGAGGACTAGATGGTTGGAAATAATCAAACTCAGGGATGAAATTAATAAATTAGAAACAAAAAGAACAATTCAAAGAATCAACATAACCAAGAGCTGGTTCTTTGAAAAAATAAAAAAGATAGACAAACACTTAGCCAGACTAACTAAAAGACGGAAAGACACTATCCAAATCAACAAAATCAGAATTGAAAAGAAAGATACAACAACAGACACCAAAGAAATTCAAAGAATCATTAGGTCTTACTTCAAAAGCCCATATACCACAAAATTTGAAAATCTGAACAAAGTTGACAATTTTCTTGATAGATTCCACTTATCAAAGATGAATCAAGATCAGGTAAGCAAATTAAACAGTCTGTATCTTCTGCGGAAATAGAAGCAGTCATCAAAAGTCTCTCTACAAAAACAAACAAACAAACAAACCAACCAAACAAAAAGACCAGGGTCAGATGGATTTAGCGCAGAATTCAACTAGATCTTTAAAAAGAAGAGCTATATCAATACTTTTTAAACTACTCCACAAAATAGACATGGAAGGAACATTACCAAAGTTATTCACAAGGCCACAGTCACCTTGATACCTAAACCACACAAAGACCCAACAAAGGAGGAGAATTTCAGGCCAGTCTCTCTCATGAACATTGATGCAAAAATACCCAATAAAATACTTGCAGATTGAGTACAAGGACACATCAAAAATATAATTCATCATGACCAAATAGGCTTTATCTAGGCATTCAGGACAGTTCAATATATGGAAATCCATCAATGTAACCTACCCTATAAAAAACTGAAAGAAAAATAAAAGGCAATACACAACAATAACCCTAGATACCGAAAAAGTATTTGATAAAATCCAACACCCATTCATGTTTAAAATCTTGGAGAGGTCAGGGAAATTAGGGAAACTACACACTTCACAACAGTTACAAATCATATAAAGTATCTTGATGTAACTCTAACCAAGCAAGTTGCAGACTTGTATGAAAACAACTTCAAGTCTCTGAAGAAAGAAAGTAAAAAGATATCAGAAGATGCAAAGATCTCCCACATTCATGCATCAGGAGAATCAACAAAGTAAAAATGGGCATCTTACCAAAAGCAAGCTACATATTCAATGAAATCCCTGTGAAAATATCTACACAATTCTTTACAGAACTTAAAAGATCAATTTTCAAGTTCATATAGAAAACAACAACAAGAACAAAACAAAAACAATCCTGTACAATAAAAGAGCTTCTAGAGAAGTCTCCATCCCAGATCTCAACCTGTACTATAGAGCAACAGTAATAATAATAATAATAATAATAATAATAATAATAATAATAATAATA
>OU015751.1:59070143-59083270 GCA_907169655.1 Acomys percivali
TAATAATAATAATAATAATAATAATAATAATAATAATAATAATAATAATAATAATAATAAAGCATTGTACTGGCAGAGAAATAGGCTAGTTGATCAATGGAATTGAAGCCGAGACACAGAAATAAACCCACACACATATGGATACTTGGTAAAGAAGCCAAAACCATATAATGGAAGAACTAGAGTATCTTCAACAAATGTTCAGGTCTAACCAGATGTCTGCATATAGAACAATGAAAATAGATCCATATGTATTGCCCTGCACAAAATTTGAGTTCAAGTAGATAAAAAAAAAATCCTCAACCTAAAGCCAGATACACTAGGTCTATTAGAAGAGGAAGTGGGAATATTCTTGAACTCATTGGCACAGTAGATAACCTCCTGAACAGAAGCACAGTAGCTCAAGCTCTAAGACCCACAGTTAATAAATGGGATCTCATGAAACTTAAAAGCTTCTGTAAGGCAAAGGATACTGTCAACAGAGCAAAATGACAGCTTACAGACTGGGAAAAGACCTTAACTAACCTTACATTTGACAGAGGGCTAGTATGCAAAATATATAAAGAACTCAAGAAATTTAACATCATCAAAACAAATTATCCAATTAAAAAATGGGGTACAGAACTAAACAAATAATTATCAACAGAGGAACATTGAATGGCCAAGAAGCACTTAATGAAATGTTCAACACCCTTAGTTATCAGGGAAATGGAAATCAAAATAACTCTAAGATTCCATCTTACCCTTATGAGAATGGCTAAGATAAAAAACTCAAGTGATAGCACATACAGGTGAGGATCTAGAGAAAGGGGACTACTCTTCCATTGCTGGTGAGAGTGCAAACTTTTGCAACCATTTTGGAAATCAATCTGGAACTTTCTCAGAAAATTGGTAATAGTGATACCTCAAGACCCAGCTATACCACTCCTGGGCATATACCTTTAAAGTGCTCCACCAAACACAAGGACATTTGCTCAACTATGTTCATAGCAGCTTTATTCCTAATAGTCAGAACTGGAAACAACCTAGATGTCCCTCAACCAAAGACTAGCTAAAGAAACTGTGGTACATTTACAGAATGGAATACTACACAGCTATTAAAAACAAGGAAATCTTGAACTTTGCAGGCAAGTGGATATAACTAGAAATTATTATCCTGAGTGAGGTAACCCAGACCCAGAAAGACACACATGGTATATACTCACTTATAAGTGGATATTAGCCCAACATATATGTTCTCTGAGAGACTTCACCCAGTAGGGGATCGAGACAGATCCTGAGACTCATATCTGGCTTCTTGGTGGAGTGCTGAGAGTTGTATGGAAAAGTGGGGGCATGGAAGGACCCAGAGGGTTAAGAAGCCCTACAAGGAGACCATCAAATGCAGAGGATCTGGACCCAGGAAGGGGGGCTGCAGAAACTGTTGCACCAACCAAGGACAATCCATGCAGAAAACCTAGACCTATGGTCAGATATGGCCAAGAACAGCTCATTCTCCACGGTTGTAGGGGGAGCAGGGAGTGCTTCTGACATGAACGCTGGTGCCCATGATTTGATCACTTCTCCTTGGCTGGTAAGTTATGCAGGCACACAGAGGAAAGGGATGCAGGCTGTCTGGATGAGACATGATAGGCTGTAGTCATATAGTGTGGGAGGAGGAGCTCCCTCTCAGAGGTTTAGTGAAGGGCAAAAGGGCAGAAGAAGTTGTGAAGGTGGGAACAAGAAGATGGAAGCAAGGGGGTGGGGGCGGTGATAAAAATCAGGATGTAATATGAATAAATTATAATAAAAACAAAAAAGAAAATGTGGGCAAGTAACATTTCTAATTGTTCTATCATCTATAAATTGGGGAAATAATTTCTGTTTTGTGTAGTTCCAGTAAAAAGAATAGTATTAAAATAAAAAAATAACACAATCAACAAGAAGCAGGGAAATATTGCACTACCAGCTATTCTACTACAGCAAGCTCTAGATGTTATAACACAACTGAAGCACAAGAGGATGGCCTTAAATCCAACCTTCTAAAGATTATAGAGGTGTTTAAAAAGGAAATGAATAAATTCCTTAAATAAATACAGGAAAATACAATCAAACAGGTAGAGGCATCTAAAGAGGTAACAAATAAATTTCTTATAGATATACAAGAAAAAAACAGTTGGACAGGTAAAAGAAATGAACAAAACTATTCAAGACTTGAAAGGGAAGTAGAAGCAATAAAAGAAACATAAACTGAGCAATCCTGGAGATGGAAATCATAGGGAAGAGAACAGGAACAACAAATGCAAGCATTACCAATAGAATTCAAGAGGTAAAAGAAAGAATCTCAGACAAAGAAGATACAATAAAAGAAATTGTTACAAAGTCAAAGAAAATGTGCAATATAAAAAAATCCTTTTACAAAACATCCAGGAAATCTTGGATACTATGAAAATACCTAACTGAAGAATAATAGAAATAGAATAAGGAGAAGACTCCCAGCTCCAAGGACAAAAATATCTTCAACAAAATCATCAAAGAAAATTTCTTCAACCTAAAGAAAGAGATGCTTATAAACATATAAGAAGCTTACAAAACATAAATAGATTGGACCAGAGAAGAAAAATCCTCAAGCCAAATAATAATAAATCCTACATAAAAATCCTACATGTAATCCTACATACTAAAAGTGCAATGAAAAAAAGCCAAGTAACTTACAAAAGCAGACCTATCAGAATTATACCCAACTTCTCAAGAGAGACTCTAAAAGTTAGAAGGGCCTCAATAGATGTCTTGCAGCCCCTAAAAGATAACAGATGCTAACCTAGATTACTATCCTAGCAAAATCATCAATCACTGTAGATGGAGAAAACAAGATATTCCAAGAGAAAACCAATTTTAAACAATATCTATGCACAAGTACAGCCCTACAGAAAATACCAGAAGGAAAACTCCAACCTAAGGAGATTAACCACATCCAAGAAAACACAGGAAATAAATAATTCCATACCAGAAAAAAACAAAAGAAGGGAAACACACACACACAGATACCAACAACATCAAAATAACAGGAATTAATAATCACTGGTCATTAATATCTCTCTGCATTAATGCACTCAATCCTCTAATAAAATGATAGAGGATAACAGAATGGATGTGTAAACAGGACATACTCTTATGCTACATACAAGAAACAAATCTCAGCAATAAAGATAGACATTGCCTCAATGTAGAGGGCTGGAAAAATACTTTCCAAGCAAATGGACCCAACAAGAAAGCTGGAATAGCCATTATAATATCATATAAAATGGATTTTCAACTATATTTAATCAAAAGAGATGAGAAAGGACACTTCATACTCTTTAAAGGAAAAATCCAAGGGTAGGACATCTCAATTCTGAACATCTATGCCCTAAATACAAAGGCACCCATATTTGTAAATGAACTGTTACTAAAGCCTAAATCAAAATAGAACCCTACATGTTAATAGTAAAAGACTTCAACACTCCTTCCTCAGCAATGGACAGATCATAGAGACAAAAATTAAAGGAAGAAATAATGAAACTAGCAGATTTATGGATCAAATGGACCTAACAGATATCTACAGAACATTCCATGCAAACACAAGAGAATATACATTCTTCTCAGCACCTTACAAAACCTTCTCCAAAATTGATCACATAGTCAGTCACAAAGTAAGCCTCAACAGATACAAAAAATTGAAATAATACCTTGTATTTTGTTAGACAATCATGGGTTAAAACTGGACTTCAACAACAGCAGAAACAACAGAAACCCTACAAACTCATGGAAACTGAACAACTCTCTACTTAAAAAAAAAAAAAGAAATTAAAGACTTTCTAGAATTCTATGAAAATGAAGGCACAACATACCCTATCTTATGGGACACAATGAAAGCAGTGCCAAGAGGAAAGTTCATAGTACTAAGTGCCTTCATAAAGAAATTGGAGAGATCCACTACTAGCAATTTAAAATCACAAGTGAAATCTCTAGAACAAAAAGAGGCAAACATACCCAAGAAGAGTAGATGGCAGCAAATAATCAAATTCAGGGATGAAATCAATAAATCAGAAACAAAAAGAAAAATACAAAGAATCAACAAAATCAAGAGCTGATTCTTTGAGAAAATCAACAATATAGACAAAACCTTAGCTAAACTAATTAAAAGGCAGTGAGACAGTACCCAAATTGGTGAAATCAGAAATGAAAAGGGGGACATAACAACAGAGACTGTGGAACTCCAAAGAATCATTAGGTCTTACTTTAAAAGCCTGTACTCCACAAAATTGGAAAATCTAAACAAAATGGATGATTTTCTTGATACACACCACTTATCAATATTAAATCAATATCAGGTAAACAATTGAAGAAGACCTATAACCCCTAAGGAAACAGAAGCAGTTCTTAAAAGTCTACCAAGCAAAAAAAGCCCTGGGCCAGATGGTTTTAGCATATCATACCAGACTTTCAAAGATAAGCTTATACCAATATATCTCAAACTACTCCACAAAATGGAAACAGAAAAAACATTGCCAAACCCATTTTAAGAGGCCACAGACACCCTAGTACACAAACCACACAAAGACCCAACAAAGAAATAGGTTTTCAGACCAATCTCCCTCATGAACATTGATTAAAAAATACTCAATAAAATATTTTCAAACTGAATCTAAGAACGCATCAAAAACATTATGCCTTGGATACAGGGATGGTTCAACATATAAAAACCCATCAATGTAATCCACCATATAAACAAACTCAAAGATAAAAAGACACATGATCAACTTATTAGATGCTGAAAAACCTTTGACAAAACCCAACAGCATTTTATGTTAAAAGTCTTGGAGAGATAAGGGCTCCAAGGTACATACCTAAACACAATAAAGGTAATAAACATCAAGACAATAGCCAACATCAAATAAATGGAAAGAAACATAAGGCAATTCCAGTAAATCAGGGACAAGAGAAGGCTACCCACTATCTTCATATCTATTCGATATAGTACCTGAAGTTCTAGCTAAAACAATAAGACAACTAAAGGAGATCAAAGGGATAAAATTGGAAAGAAAGAAGTCAAAGTAGCCGGGTGTAGTGGCACATACCTGTAATCCCAGCACTTGGGAGGCAGAGGCAGGCAGATCGCTGTGAGTTCGAGGCCAGCCTGGTCTACAAAGTGAGTCCAAGACAGCCAAGGCTAACACAGAGAGACCTTGTCTTGAAAAACCAAAAAAAAAAAAGAAGTCAAAGTATTGTTAGTCACAGATAATATGAAATTATAAGTGACCTCCAAAAATTCTACCAGAGAACTCCTATAGCTGATAAACACCTTCAGCAAAGTGGCAGGATACAAAATTAACTTAAAAAACAAACAAACAAAGAAAAATCAGTACTCTTCCCATATACAAGCAATAAATAAAAAAATATTGGGGAAACAATACCCTTCACAACAGCCACAAATAATGTAAAATAACTTAGTAAAACTCTAACCAAGCAAGTTAAAGACTTGTATGATAAGAACTTCAAGTCTTTGAAGAAAGAAATTAAAGAAGATATTAGAAAATGGAAAGATCTCTCATGCTCATGGATTGGTAGGATTAATACAATAAAAATGGACCTTTTAATGTCTAACCAACTAAGCTTAATTGCAACACTAAATTCTTTGGTCTTCAACCCCATCAGAGACTTGAGAAGAGATAAAACTTAAATACGTGAGTGAACCAGAAGTGCAGATTAGCAGCTTCCAAAATGAAAAAAAAAATGACTGAGACAGTTTACTGCCTGAACAGTCACCCAACACTCTCTATAACACTGGAGGATCATCTTTGGCCTTCTAGCCCAATATCTCTGACATTTTATATTTGCAAGGCAAGAACTATTTTTTTTTACTTAGTTTTTTTAAATTAATTTATTCTTGTTACATCTCAATGGTTATCTCATCCCTTGTATCCTCCCATTCTTCCCTCCCTCCCAGTTTCCCCTTATTCCCCTCCCTTATGACTGTTCCTGAGGGGGATTACCCCCCCCCCCTGTATATGCTCATAGGGTATCAAGTCTCTTCTTGGTAACCTACTGACCTTCCTCTGAGTGCCACTAGGTCTCCCCCTCCAGGGGACGTGGTCAAATGTGAGGCACCAGAGTACTTGAGAAAGTCATATCCCACTCTCCACTCAAATGTGGAAAATGTTCTGTCCATTGGCTAGATCTGGGTAAGGGTTTAAAGTTTACCACCTGTATTGTCCTTGGCTGGTGCAAGGCAAGAACTATTGAGGATTTGCTTACCCTGTCTTGGCAGGGTTCGGCCATTTACTCTGCCTGCACCTAAGCTTGCCTATTTTTAGGCAGAGTTCTGTCTGTGCCAAAAATGAGGACATTTTTTTCAGTGGCTAGTTTGCCACATTTGAAGCCAACTCCATAAGGAGGTTCCTTGATAGTGATCATCTTCTTTGGGGTAGGCTGGGTGTCGCCAGGAGTTAACTTGTCTTGTTGTCAAATAAATTTTTGAATAATAAAAAACAACTTTAAATGCCATATTCTGTATGTCTCTGAGGCTTTTGAATACCTTATCTAGCTATTTTACCTTATGTATCTATAGAATCATATCTATCTGGTCAATGTAGGATATATTCTTATGGTAAAATTAGACTAGTTTTTGACATGACCATGATTTACATCAATAAACAAAATTCTTTACCAATGAAATAAAAATAACCTTATTTGTAAGTAACAATTAAGGCCTTGAGTTGAGGTGTAGAAAATTTATAATCTACATTTTGTTCTACCCTCTCTCAATATTTTTATATGCCCTTTTCTTTATTTTCAGCTCTTATCTCCTTACCTTGAAAGAAAGATAAAAGAAAGAGAGATATCCCTGGGTCCAACCTAGTTTTCTCTTCTATCAGAGACAAATAATAACTTGTAATCACCCCCTGATGAAAATAAGCATCTGTAGCCCAAGAGAGCAAACAGAAACCTATCCAACCCCCCCTTAGAGGAACTGGGATATCATTCTCTTAAGATTTCTTCAGGATGATTTAGGGCTAATAATACCTTTGAAGGCACTCCTCCCCCCCCCAAAAAAAATGGGGAAATGGTTAAGTAAGCTAGGAGTAACATTTGTGGTCCAGTTTCTAAGATGTTTTTAGATCAAGATAGATGTTTTAAGTTAATAGAGATGAGATATTATAGATACTGATTTTCATTCAGAAATTTAGACCTGACAAGGGAGGGAAGATGCTTTCTTCAAGTTTGACAAATACAAATAGCCAAATCACGATGAATGGAACATTTATATAACTCCTGATTGTCTCATGGTTCTTCCTGCTGTATGTAGTTTATTTTATTCAAGTGTAATAATATAAATATATATTAAAATTAATTCTAAAATATGGAAAAATGGACATCTTACCAAAGACAATCTACAGATTCAATGCAATTCCTATCAAAATTCCAACACAATTCTTTTCAGATGTTGAAAGAGAAATCCTTAACTTCATATGGAAAAATAAAAGGCCCAGGATAGTTGGAACAATTTTGTACAATAAAAGAACTTCTGGAGGTATTGGCCATCCATGATTTCAAGCTGTACTACAGAGCAATAGCAATAAAAACTGCATAGTATTAGCATAAAAAAAGAATTGAATAGAATTGAAGGCCCAGAAACAAATCCATACATCTATGGACCCTTGATTTTTGACAAAAAAAACCAAACCATATAATGGAGAAAAGATAGCATCTTCAACAAATGGTGCTAGTGTATCTAGATTTCTGCACGTAGAAGAATAAAAATAGATTCACATTTATTACTGAGAACAAAACTAAAGTCCAAGTGGATCAAATACCTCACACAAAACCAGATACAACTAATGTAATACACAAGAAAGTGGAGAACTCCCTTGAACTTATTGGCACAGGAGACAACTTCCTGAACAGAACACCAATACCTCTGGCACTAAGATGAACAATTTATAAATGGGACCTCACGAAACTGAAAAGCTCATGCAAGCAAAGGACACTGTCAATAGGACAAAATGGCAGCCTACATATTGAGGAAAATGTTCACCAACTCTATACCCAATAGTGGGCTAATAGTCAAAATATATAAAGAAATCAAGAAATTAAACACCAACAAACCAAATAACCTAATGAAAAATGCGGTATAGAGATAGAGAATTCTCAAGAGAGAATCTTTAATGACCAAGAAGCACTTAAAGAAATGTTCAGTATCCTTATACATCAGGGAAATGCAAATCAAAATGACTCTGATTTTCCATCTTTCACCCATAAGAATGGCTAGGATAAAAAAAAAAAAAAAACAACAAAACTCAAGTGACAGCACAAACTGGTGAGGATGTTGGGAAAGGGGAAGGCTCCTCCATTGCTGGTGGGAGTGCAAACTTGTCCAACCCCTTTGGAAATCAACCTGGCACTTTCTCAGAAAATTGGGAATAGTTCTATCTCAAGACACAGCTATAGTTCTCCTGAGCATATACCACAAGAACACCTAATCAACTATGTTGATAGTAGCTTTGTTCCTAGTAGCCAGAAACTGGAAACAACCTAGACGTCCCTCAACTGAAGGATGGGTAGAGAAAATGTGGTACATTTACACACTGGAATGCTACTTAGCTATTAAAAACAAAGACATGGTGCAATTTGCAGGCAAATAGATGGAACTAAAAAAAAAACCATTCTGAGTGAAGTAACCAGACCAGAAATACAGGCATGATATGTATTCACTTATAAGTGGACATTAGCCATAATGTACAGAATAACCAAGCTACAGCCCACAGACCCAAAGAAGCCAAGGAAGGCCTAAGGGAGGATGCTCAAAATCTCATGCAGAAGAGAAAATAAAAGAGTCATCTGAAGTAGACGAATGGAGGGAGCTATGTGAGAGAGAGGGTAGGGGAGAGTAAAGAGGGCAAAGTTCAGGAGTGTGGGAGTGTAGGCAGTAGGGAATGGGAGGGTGAAGGACCTGAGGAGAGAATACAAATCAGTGATGGAGGATTCTTGGGACAGGGAGGCCTTTGGAAGTTTGTTGGGGTGACCCTAGCTGTGCGTTCTAGTAGCATGAGGTTAAGGAGCCTGAAGTTGCCACCTGTAGCCAGATGGGACTTCCAGTGGAGGGAGGGTGACACCAACCTACCCATAAAACCTTTGATCCAAAATTTGTCTTGCCTACAAGAAGTATAGTGATAAAGATGGAGCAGAGATTGAGGAAACAGCAAGCCAATGACTGGCTCAATTTGAGAACCACATACTGAGAGAGAGAGCTAACCCTTGACACTATTAATGATACTTGCAGACAGGAGCCTAGCATAACTGCTTTCTGAGAAGCTTCATCCAGCAGCTGATGGAAACAGATGCAGAGACCCATAGCTAAACAATTCGCTGAGTTCTGGGAGATTTGTGCCAGAGTGGGAGGAAAGATTGAGGGAGCTGGAGGGATCAAAGTCACCAGGAGAAGACCTACAGAGTAAACAAACCTGGGCCCATGGGGCTCACAGAAAGTGAATCACCAACCAAAGAGCTTGTATGGACCAGACCTAGACCCCCTACATATATTTAGCAGATGTGCAACTTAGTCATCATGTGAGTCCCCTAACAATGGGAATAGAGGCTGTCTCTGACTCTGTTGCCTGCCGTTGGATCCTTTTCCCCTAGCTGGGCTGTATTGTCTGGGCTCAGTGAAACAAGATGCACTTAGTCCTACTGTGACTTGAGGTATCAGGGTGGATTGGTACCCCTTAGGAGCCTCCCCTTCTCTGAGAAGAAACAGAGGGGGTGAGGGGAAGAGGACATGAGGGTGGGGCTGGGAAGAGAGGAGGGAGGTGGCTGTAAAGTGTTTAAATAAAGAAAAAATTTTTAAATTGAACAAATATTTTGACATAAATAATTGTGTATAAATTAACTGTGTTTAAACTATGGAGAGGAGTGTTCTAGGCTCACACAAGAATTGAGGACAATCAGAATTAAAGAACATGAGTAGGGGCATGCCATTGAGGTTTAGTGAAAGCCTAATGCAATGCTCATATACACCACTAATTAACATTTCATGATATGTTAGTTATTTTTCTGTTGTTGAAATACAACACATGACTAAAAATAACTTTTTGTTTTAAAATTTCAGAGCGATAAGAAACCATTATGGCAGGGTTGAAGCATGGTAGTAATTGGTAGGCATGGTAGCAGGACCAAGCTCACATCATTAACTGCAAGCATGAAGCATAGAGAGAAAACTGGAAATGGTGTAAGGCTTTAACCTCTCAAAGTCAATTTCGGTGACATCTTCCAGCAAGGCCCCACCTCCTAAACACCTCCCCAAAGTGCCACAAACTTGAGACCAAGTGTTTAAATACCCAAGCCTATGGGGGACATTTGTCATTCAAACCACCAAACACACACCTTATTTTCTCATCCAGAGCCTCCTGCTTTTGTTATTTCTGTAGGCAGACTGTTTATTTTCAAACAAAAGATCTAGCACTTTTTAGCTTTATTTTCTGAGGACACAACTGTTCCCTTTAGCAAGAACTGTATTGTTTCTGAATTAGTTTGGTGCCATGAGTCCACAGAATGTATCTGGAGACATTTTTTTTTTTGGTTGTAGATTCTTCTAAGAGCTAGTTATTTAACCTCATTTTAAATTATAGAAAGATTTCTACTTCTGAGGAAGAAGACTCAGTGGACAAGAGATGGGCTGTAAGATAAGAGACCCAGCTGTCTGCTGAATGGCAAGAAATAAAGAAAAACACTGGTGACTTTCTCTTAATAAGGCTGGTTTCATATTCCATTGTTTAGATTTCTCTCAAAAGAGCCATCCCTGTGGACTTCACAAGTTGATGTGCTTGAAGAGTATGTGGAGAAGGTGAATTTTGGTCCCAATCCTTCAACTTACACACAATGTAGCTTCTCTATAAAGCTACCCTGGCTGCTATGTCCTTCTTCTTGTTGCTTGGGCTGGCACTTTACTACCCATCGTGACTGATTCTTTCCTACAAAACAGCCTGTTGAATTTTCTAAAAGGAATATGTACTATAAAACGCTTCTCATTCAGAGAGTCTATGAGAATGTTCCAGAAGAGCAATGCTGAAGTTACAACTCTGAAAAACAAAACTGAATACAGAGATTATTTTGAAGATGCATAGTGTCCCATGCCATCTTCAGCTCAAGACAACTTCAGATGACCAACTGCACGCAGACAAGAATCAAGTGGCCTACAAGAACAAGGGGGAGTTCTTTTACATATTATTTCATTCAGAGGGAACTTTGAAAGGCTTAAGGCAGTGACCTTAACTGGCCTCAGAAAGAACAGGTGCAATGTGTTCAGTCTAGAATTACCAGTGAACCCAGTATTCACTCTGATTCACTGGTTGACCCAGTTGTTGATACAGAAGTCAAAGAGAAAGGACAGGAGAGGTTCACTTGGTGGCAACAAAAATACTGACATCTTCTTTATCTCTGAGCATTGTAGACATTCTAGGAGGATTTAAAAAGTGCATTTGAGAAATAGAAATAATGGGAGTTATTATTATATATCTATGGAATGATCCCCACTACCAAAAGACATGCCAAGGTATTCAAGAAGCAGTGGTGGGGGAATCGAAAACCTCAGAGCCACCTTCATTCCACAAGGCTTATAGCAGGGAATGGGTGGTATCAGATGTCTCCACTGGGGAGTTCCTAACTCAGTGACTCTTGTTGGACCCTGGCCCAAAATGTTGGACCCTGGGGGTCCAATTCAGGAAGGGGGTCGCCGCAAGAGACCACTCAAGTCACACCAGCTGAGAGGTATAGGTATAGGTAAAATTTATTACTGACACGTCAAAGGTCCCAATTGATGTGTCAGGGTCCCTCAGCACTCGGGAGGTGAAGGACCCCAAGTTGCTGTTACAGGCTAGTTTTAAAGGCAAAAACCACAAAGCAGGTGGGGTTGCTTATCACTGGAATCCATATGGACATTAGGACATGTGGCCTGAGTGAACCTCTTGTGAGGACATCTGATATCTGCAAATTTGCATGTAACTATTCTGGGAATTAGGGTGGAACTCTTGAGGTTAGCAGTTCCGAGAACTGGGTGAGGTTCTCAGGCCACTGGGCAAGCAAAGTTGGACAAGCAAACAAGCATCTTATATTTTATAATTTTACAGTTTCTCACTCTCAATGTTCAAGTAAGGTGTTTGGGGGCTAAGTAAGTTCACTAATTTTAGGAAACTAGCAGGACAATTCAAGTCTGCCAAAAGTGACACATGGAGAAAATACATGATACTGGAAATTTGGAAACCCCAGGATTTGGCTAGGTACTGAGATGAGCAAATAGCAGAAAAGGAAAAAGTAAATGTGTGCCTTTGCCTCCATTTGGCCACACTTATGGATCCTCATGAATAAGGGATGTGGATGAGGATACATTTTTAATTCTTTTAGATGACTGGTTCTATACAAAATCAGGAACAAAAGTATTTATGGTTAAAAAAACTTAGGGAAAACTAGGGATCTTGGAATAAATTTGAAAAGATTTCCAGCCTACCCACAGAATAACTGAAGTCCTTGCACAAAATCACTGTGAGCTCACTGGTCTCACGCCCAGAGATCCCACTTCTTGAGGACTCTTTCTATCATTGAAACACCCAGTGTTGGGACTGGAGGGAGAAACTATAAGATCTATGAACCCAGTAAGTTCTAATGGAATGTTCTGGAAGCTTCACAGCTGAAGTGGATCTCAGGGATAACATTGTCCATAGTCTACTGCATAAAAATAACTAGTAGCTAAGGAAACATCACAAGGACATGGGTATGCTGTAGAAAGAGGTAGTGGCCAAGTAACAGCCCTCCTGGTGCTGTTCTTATACTTTGTCAAGGTCCAGAAAAACTTTGCTGCAGCTAGACATACAGAAGTTCATAACCTAAGACAGAAAAATCAAACTTAAGCATCAAAACTGTGGGGATTGCTTCACCCTGAAAGGCTTTGTCTAATGACTTCAGGTAAGTGAAGAGGGATAGAGCTGTTTCCTCCAAATCACATTTGAAAGAACGAATACCACCTCATGTGTGTGTGTGTGTGTGTGTGTGTGTGTGTGTGTGTGAGACAGAGAGAGAGAGAGAGAGAGAGAGAGAGAGAGAGAGAGAGAGAGAGA
>OU015751.1:59083280-59105887 GCA_907169655.1 Acomys percivali
TGTCCATCTCTTTGGTGCTGGGATTGATTACAGTGAGATCCATCATTATTGATTTTTGTTTTGTTTTGGCTTCATAAATGTGGGTTCTTGATATTGAATTTAGGCCACAATGCTTGCAGAACAAGCATTTAATTAAACTGACACAGTCCACAAATACCTTTTAAAGACTATGACCGATGGCTGGATACCTAGATACATAACTAAATTAAATTAAATAGAAACAGAAAACCTGAAGACAGCATAAAGACAATTGGACAGAATTTTTTAGGTGATTAACGATGTAAATGCAATATTTTCAAACGTATCTAAGACACAATATGCTTCTGCTGGGACTAAAATATACAACACAACACTGGCCACAGTAATTATAGTCAGGCTGATAACTCTATACTTTATATTTTATACTCCAGAGGTATACTAGAAAATAGAACAATTGATTAGGTACCAGGAAGATTTGGCTAGCAGGACTCCAAATATAAAGCTTCACATATTCTAAATAAGTATTAATTAACTTGAGCTGCCATCATAAAATACCATAGGCTGGATAGCTTAAATCACAGAAATTTGTTTTCTCGTGGTTCTAGTGAATGAATGCCAGGCAGTTCAGTTTCTAATACGGCTTGCATACAGCTGCCTGTCCTTATAAGCAAGATAGTTGCAGTAGGGTCTATCTGAACCTTCTTGTGAAGGCACAATCCTATTGTATCAAGACCTTACTTTTATCAACTCATTTAACTGTAGGTTCAAAGAAAATTGTGCTGGGTGCCAAGGCTTGAACACATGATATTTAAGGGGAAACAATCCAGTCTACAGCATGAAAGTTGAAAGTGGCCCCTCATTAAGCCAATATCTGCACCCAGTGACTCACTGTGTCACAGCCCTAATTTGAGAGGAAATGGTCTATCTCTTTCTGTGTGGGAATGCCAGTCCCAGTGTACAGTTTTCTTCTCTTAGAGTCTACTCTATATCATTCCTTTTAAGATGTTGGCTCAGCATCTCCAATGTACCAGACTTGTACTAAGTCCCTGAAGTTTCCTGTGTGAAGAGGTGGCACGGGCTCCAGGCCCAAGGAATAGTCAGCAGCCAGTTAAGATGTCAGAAATTCTGGAGTTGATTCAGAGAGAAAAAAATGTTTGCAATTAGAGATAAGATATTAAATATTTAGTTATGTGTATACATATGTGTCTGTGTGTGGGAATACATGCATGAGCGCAGGTACCAACTGATAGCAGAGGTACTGGATCTTTTGGAGATGGAATTACAGGCAGCTACTAACTGACTGATGGGTGCTGGGAACTGAACTCAGTTCCTCTGCACAGTAGTACGCGCTCTTAACCACTGAGTCATTTCTCCAGACTCTGATCCACCTTTCAAGATTTTATTATATATTTTTTTCAGATAGAAGGGACTCAACTGCAATTATCTGCCACTACACCTGGTTTGCAGAAGCAAGAGCTGGAGGAAAACTTGCTGTGTGTGCAAACTACTAAGTTTCATTAAAAGCTGATGCAACATTGAGAAACATTCAAACCCAAACACAGACATGCTCCCAGTGTGGTTGACTATGCTTCAGTGTTGGAAGCACTTTTATGGCCAGATCACTTAACTCTGCCATCTTAGATAATTCATTTTATGGACTGGGTAAAGTTAGAGGCCATGGATCAGACTACCTGTGTTAACACTTCATTAGGTTCAATTTTTCTCTGCAGCCACCTATAAACAAATCTGCAAGTAAGTCTTTGTTCTTTTTTCCTCTTGTCTCTTTAATATGGTACCAGGTCTTAGTTTGCTTTCTATTGCTGTGATGGAGTGATGCCCAAAATCAAATTAAGGAAGAAAGTGTTTATTTCAATTTACAGTGACAATCAACCGTGATGGGAAGTCAAGGCAGGGGTGCTAGGGAGAATATTGAAGCAAAGACCATGGACTAACACTGCTTACCTGGTGGATTTCCATGGCTTGTTCATCCTGCTTTCCTGTAAGTACCCAGCATCACTTCTCCAGGGGTAGCACTGCCCTCATTTGGCCAGACCCTTCACCATCAGTCATTCTTCAAGAATATGTTCTCATAGAGGCATTTTCTTTCTTTTTTTTTCCTGAATAATTTTTTATTTCTATTTTATCTTATTTAACGTGTATGGGTATATTGTCTGCACATGTCTGCACACCACATGAATAGTGAGTGCCCTCAGAGGTCAGTAGAAGGCATCAGGTCCCCTGAAACTGTAGTTACAGGCAGTTGTGAGCTGTCATATGGGTGCTGGGAATTGAACCCTAGTCTAGAGGCATTTTCTTAATTGGTGTTCCTCTTCCCAGGAACAACTGGAACCATTTTCTGGAACCAATAAATGGATACTAAAAACTAAAGTGTATAGTACCATCTTTCGTGACCCCTTCAAAAAACAAACAAAGAACCCCTCCAAAAAACCACAACCCTCCCCCAAAAAACCAATATAAACCTTCCTTTCACAGTCTGAATTCCAAAATTTTAGATTGAAAGTTGTCATTGAGAACATCATGAAAGAGAAAGATTCCTAAAGACTTTCAGGGAAATAGACCTTCCCTACTCCATTTTTTTAGTGCTCTAACAGAAGACCTCAGACCAGGTGCTTTATAAAGTACTAGATAATTGCCCTGAAGGATGAAAATTCCAAGATCATCATGCTTGCATTTGGGGAGAGTCTTCTTGCTGTGTCATAATGGGGAGGAAAGTATTACATTTCAAGATGGAACAATCATACTAACTTGGGTCTCTCTCTCTCTCTCTCTCTCTCTCTCTCTCTCTCTCTCTCTCTCTCTCTCTCTCTGCATCTCTGTCTCTGTGTCTCTGACTCTGTGTCTCTGACTCTGTGTCTCTGTCTCTCTCTCTGTCTCTCTCTCTGTCTCTCTCTCTGTCTCTTTGTCTCTGTTTCTCTCTCTCTCTCTCTCTCTCTCTCTCTCTCTCTCTCTCTCTCTCTCTCTCTCTCTCTCAAAAAAAAAAAAGCTATCAATACCATTCTGGAGGCCCCAATTTCATGGCTGCATCTAGTCCTAATCATTTCCCAAAGGTACCACTCCCCAATATTGTCACTATAGCAATTTGGAGATTTAAATTTCTGACACATGACTCTGGGGACATATTTAACCGCAGAAGTCCCCAAGTTGGAGTCATTCAGAAATGAACCACCTCTCAGGGTTCTCCTGGCCATTCCCTTCTCCCAGTTAGAGATCACAGTGTGATTGGCAATGGTCATAAGGATGTAGTATCTGAAAAGAGCCCAGCCTCACTCAGACTCTTGAAAGAACCTGCATCTGGTGGATGGGCCTGAAGGTACGTTGCTGAATATACATAGCATCATACACAGTTTCTAATCTGCATTTGGAGGGTGAGCCTGAAGGTATGTAGCTGAATTAACCTAGCATTACACAGTTTCTAGAGTCAGTGGATGGAGAAGATCTTGCTGTTTGCTTTCAAGCTAACTGTGGGTGCCCACCTACAGCTGTCGGCTGAGTGGAGAAACTGAATTAGCAATCTAACAGCAATTAACCTTGTATAGAGGAGACAAATACACAGGCTGAAGAAAGACTTTTTTTTCCATGTGGGAAAATGCAAGGTTTACATTTAGCAGTCTTCAAAACGCAGTTTGTGCTGCCAAATAAAGGTTCTAAGAATCAGACTCAGAATAAGGCAAAGTGGCAGTTTCTGCCTGAGTAAGTATATTAGTAACCTCATTTTCTTACTTCTGACTGTAAGACCTGGCATGTTTATCAACAGCAAAGGCGTGCACTTAAGGAGCACACACTGAAATTCTTGTATTTATGTTTATCATGTAGAATTTAGTTCAGGATACTGTAACAGAATGCATTACCTGGGTGGCTCGAACAACACATTTTATTTCTCACAATTCTAGAAGTTAGAAGTATAAGATGAAGATGCTGCTATATTTTATACATGGTGAAGCTGTACAATCTTGTTCATAGATAGCCATTTCTTACTGCTCTCACACAGTATGAAGAGCAAAAAAGACCCTGGAGACTTATTTTTATAAAGACACTAATTCCATTCATGAGTGTCCTACCTCTGTGGCCTAATGATATTCCAAAGGAACCTCCCCGTCCCACTTTCTCATACTATATGTTGGGGGATGTGGAACTCTCTGTCTCTGTCTCTGTCTCTGTCTCTCTCTCTCTCATGTGTGCATGTGTGTATGAGAAACAGAGACAGAGACAGAGAGACAGAGACAGAGAGAGACAGAGACAGAGACAGAGACAGATGTCAATTTTGAGTGTTGTTCTTTAGGAGCTGAACTGTCTGTCTCATTTTTTTGGAGAGTTGAGTATCCATTGACATGGCACTCACTGAGTAGGCTAGGTTGCTTATTAGCACAACCAAGGAATTCAACTGCTTCCACTTCCCCAGCTCTGGGGCTGCAATTGTACACCACAATGTTTGCCTTTCGTATGGATTCTGAGCATCAGAAGCAAGCTCTGCATTAACTAAACTATCTCACAGCCCCAAGGACTTGAATTTCAACATTGAATTTCTAGAGGTTAAAAACATTCAGTTCATAAGAGTCAGATTCATTAAGCTCTATGTACCCTGTGGACTGATGATAGTGAGATTATTCAGTGGTGTAAATATGATGCTGAAATGTTTGGTCACCATTGTGCTATTGTTCTTCGCAGCGTCAGCATTGTTCTTGACTGCTTTTCAACATCTGGATTGGGAAGGTAGTAGCACTATTGGCCCAATTTTTAGGCCAATCTGTATATAGATTTTTGCCATGTGATTTGTATTATTTTTCCATTATAGTAAAAACAAAAAACAAAACACCAAAGGTAGTCAACTTGTAGGGGGAAAACCTTTATTTGGCCTCACAATCTCAGAGGTTTTAGTCCATGTTCATTTGAAATTATTACTTTGGACCTGCATTATACCTGTATGATAGGAGCACATGGCAAGCAGGATCCCTTGCAAGGGAAGAGAAAGAGGGAAAGGAGAAGAAGTTACAGTGTCACAATCCAGTTTGAAGACATACTTTCAATGAGATAAGGCTCTGTGCAAGATTTATGCATGTTGCCATCATCTCTGAATTTACATATGTTTCAGTCTCATTGTATCTAGATGGCATTGTTTCCTTGGAGCCATCCATCCCTGCAGGCTCCTATCATCTTTCTATCTCCTTTTCTTCATAAATCCCTAAGACTTGTAGTTTGGGTTTGATAAAAAAACCTCTTATTTTTTGACTGGGTGATCTAAGTCTCTTACTCTCTTCATATTATCTAGTTGTGGGTATCTGTGTTAATTGCCATATACTGTAAAAAGCTTCTCTGATGTGCTTTGAGCAAGGAACTGATGAGTCATTTTATTGCTATGTTTTTTTTTTTTGACAGACTTAAAGTAGGCTTTCCCCTAGGCCAGTGACCTGTCTAGTCTTAGATTCTTGACTACTTTAGTAATGTCAGGTTGCATCTCATGAAGTGGGCCTAAAATACTCCCATAATATTTGTGCCACCATTGCACCCATATATTTTGCAGGTAGGTTAATATTGTAGGTTTCAGGATTTGTGACTGGATTATATTGGTGACTATCTTTCTCTTTTGGTAGTCTGCAGAGTACCTCCCAGTACCATAAAGTTGAAGTCAGTAGGGGTGAAGTGTTTAGTTAGGTACTAGCTCAACTTCTTCATGCTCAATGACATGACACAAGTAAGTATTGTCTTCAGTCATAGGATGTCATCATCAGATTGTCAGGCCATACTTCTTCAAGGCTCTATCACTTCCCAATATAGAAAGCCTGTGGATCATGGCCTTTTTTTTACTATTAATTTATTCATTCAGGTTACATCTCATTTGTTATCCTATCACTTGTATCCTCCCATTTCTCCCTCCCTCCTGCTTTCACACTATTCCCCTCCTCTAGGTCTATGACCAAAGGGGACCTCCTCCTCCACTATATGGTCATAGGCCATCAAGTCTCATCTTGGTAGCCTGCTTATTCTTTCTTTGAGTGCCACCAGGCCTACCCACCAAGGGGAAGTGTCCAAATATGGGGTACCAGACTTCATGTCAGAGTCAGTCCTCTCTCTCCACATACATGTGGAGAATGTTCTGTCCATTGGCTAGATCAGAGTAAGGGTTTGATGTTTACTACTTGTATAAGTTGGTTAGTGCAGTAGTTTGAGCACAAACCCCTGGGTCCCAATTCACCCATCACGATGTTCTTGTAGGTTTCTAGGACTCTTTGGATCCTTCTATTTTCCCATTCTCCTATATTTCTCCTACCTAGAGTCCCTGTAGTATGTCCCAACATCTATCCCAATCTCCTGGTAAGTGAATACTTTCATGGGACATGTATTTTGGTCTAGTGCCCAATTATAGGTGAGTATATACCATCTGAGTCTTTCTGTTTCTGAGTTAACTCACTCATTATGATCATTTCTAGTTCCATCCATTTGTCCACAAATTTTGGGATTTCATTATTTCTAATAGGTGAGTAGTAGTCCATAGTGTACCACAATTTCTTTATCCATTCATCAACTGAGAGACATTTAGGCTGTTTCCAGGTTTTGGGTATTATGAATAAGGCTGCTATGAACATGGTTGAGCATATATCCTTGTGTGGGGGAGCATTTTCTGGGTATGTTCCAAGAAAAGGAATGGCTGCGTCTTGAGGAAGCCCTATTCCCAGTTTTCTATGAAAGTGCCTGAGAGATGTCCTAAAGTGGTTATACAAGTTTGCATTCCCACCAGCAATGAAGGAGTGTTTCTCTTTCTCTACATCCTTGCCAGCATGTGGTGTCACTTGAAGTTTTGAGCTTAACCATTCTGATGGGTGTAAAATGGAGTCTCAGAGTTGTTTTGATTTGCATTTCTCTGATGACTAAAGACATTGAGCATTTCTTTAAGTGTTTTTCAGCCTTTTGATATTCCTCTGTTGAGAATTCTCTGTTTAGTTCTGACCCCATTTCTCAGTTGGGTTATTTGGTTTGGTAGTGTTTAATTTCTTGAGTTCCTTATATATTTTGGATATTAGACTTTTGTCAGATGTAGGGTTGGTGAAGATCTTTTCCGAGTCTGGAGTTTGTCGCTTTGTTCTGTTGATGGTGTCTTCTGCCTTACAGAAGCTTCTCAGCCTCATGAGTTCCCATTTATTAATTGTTGACCTTAAGGCCTGGGATATTGGTATTCTGTTCAGGAAGTTGTCTCCTGTACCAATGTGTTCCAGGTTCTTTGCCACTTTTTCATCTAAGTGATTTAGTGTCTCCGGTTTTATTTTGAGGTTTTTAATCCACTTGGACTTGAGTTTTGTGCATAGTGACAAATACAGGTCTACTTGCATTTTTCTATATGTAGACATCCAGTTAGAAAACTGTCCATTTCCCTTAGATTTTCAAATTTTGTGGCATATATGCCCTTGAAGTAGGATCTTATGATTATTTGTATTTCTTCAGTGTCTGTTGTTATGTGTCCCTTTTCAATTCTGATTTTGTTGATTTGGATAGTGTCTCTCTGCCTTTTAGTTAGTATGGCTAATGATTTGTCTATCTTGTTGATTTTCTCAAAGAACCCGCTCCTGGTTTTGTTGATTCTGTGAATTGTTCTCTTCATTTCTAATTTATTGATTTCAGCCTTGAGTTTGATTATTTCCAGACATCTACTCCTCTTGGATGTTTCTACTTCTTTTTTTCCCCAGGCCTTCCAGATGTGTCATTAAGTTGCTTATATGAGATGTTTCCAGTTTCTTTATAAAGGCACTTAGTGCTATGAATTTTCCTCTTAGCACTACTTTCAATGTGTCCCACAGATTTGGGTATGCTGTTCTTTCATTTTTGCTGAATTTCAGGAAGTCCTTGATTTCTTTCTTTATTTCTTCCCTGACCCAGGTGTCATTAAGTAGAGAGTTCCTTAGTTTCCATGTGTGTGTAGGCTTTTGACATTTCTGTTGTTGTTGCAGTCCAGCTTTAGACCATGGCGATCTGATAGGGTACAAGGTATTTTTCAATCTCCTTCAATCTGTGGAGGTTTGCTTTGTGACCTACTATATGATCTATTTTGGAGAAGGTTCCATAGGGTGCTGAGAAAAAGGTATAATCCTTTGTGTTTGGGTGAAAAGTTCTGTAGATATCTGTTAGATCCACTTGATTCATGATGACCAGTGTCCTTATTTCTAAGCTTAGGTTCTGTTTCACTGACCTATCCTTTGGTGAAAGTGGGGTGTTGAGGTCTCCCATTCTTAATGTGTGGTTTAAGCTTTGTTAATAGTTATTTTACAAATGTGAGTGCCCTTGAATTGGAAGTGTGTAGATGTTTAGAATTGTGATGTCAGCTTGCTTGGGTTTACTTTTGATGAGTATGAAGCGTCCATCTTCATTTCTTCTGATTAATTTTGGCTGAAAGTCTATTTTATTAGATATTAAATGGCTATATCAGCTTGCTTCTTGTGTCCCTTTGCTTCAAATACCTTTTTCTAGCCTTTTACCCTGAGATAATGTCTATCTTTGTGGTTGAGACATGTTTCTTGAATGCAAAAGGATGTTGGGTCTTGTTTATGCATCCATTCCATTAGTCATTGCCTTTTTATTGGAGAATTGAGACCATTGATGTTGAGGGATATTAATGACCAGTGACTATTCAGTCCTTTGTTTTTTATGTTTGTTTCAGTAGAGTGTTTGTGTAGTTATGTTTTTTGTGATGGTGTAGTTATCTGTTTCCTGTGTTATTTTGGTTGTAGGTTGTCACTTTGGTTTGGAGGTTTCCTTCTAGTAATTTCTGTAAGGCCGGGTTTGTGGATAGGTACTGTTTGAATTTGTTTTTGTCATGGAATATTTTATTTTTTCCATCTATGGTTATTGATAGTTTTGCTCTGTATAGTAGTCTGGCCTGGCATCTATGGTCTCTTAGGTCTTGCAGTACCTTTGTCTAGGCCTTTCTGGCTTTTATGGTCTCTATTGAGAACTTGGGTGTTATTCTCATTGGTTTGCCATTATTTGTTACTTGGCCCTTTTCGCTTGCTGCTTTTAATATTTTTCTTTGTTCTGTATATTTTGTGTTTTTAATTATTATGTGGCATGAAATTTTTCTTTTCTGTTCCATTCTATTTGGTTTGTGTAGGCTTCTTGCATGTTCATATGCATCTCCTTTTTCAAATTGGTGAAATTTTCTTCTATGATATTGTTGATGATATTTTCTGGGCCTTGGAGTCAGGCATCTTCTCTTTCCTCAATGCCTATTATCCTCAGGTTTTGTCTTTTCATGGTGTTCTTGACTTCTTGGATATTTTGTGTCAGGAATTTTTCAGATTCAGCAAATTCTTTCTTGGTTGCTTCGAGTTCTACAATTGTGTATTCTAGTCCCAAGATTCATTCCTCCATTTCTTGGATTCTCTTAGAGAAGCTCACCTCTGTTTTTTTGCTTTGTTTGTTTGTTTGTTTTTGCCATGAGGTGTGTTTTATTTTCATCAATCATACAAATAATTTTCTATAATATCCCAGGGCAAACCGGTGAAATTTGGCAGTCCGATTATAGTAGGGGGGGTCCCGCTTCAGAGACCCGCGGGCCGGTGGCATTGGCGCGGAGTGCCTGGGTTCACAGTGCAGCTTGTGGCTCGCGTCCATCTTGCAGGTGACTCTTCCTCCACATCACGAGGGGGGTCTTGGAGATGACGGGGTGGGGTGGGGGGAAATCCTCCTAGGCTTTTAGGAAATTTCACTCCTCTTTTCCTGTTCAATGGTCTCTTTGGTCGGCAGGGTGTTCTTCTCCTGCGTCTTGGTTTTCTTCAGCTTGGTCTTATCAAAGCTGGCGATTTTCCCCATGTCCGGCTTGTCTGCCATTTTCTTACAACCCGTGAAGTCTCGCTCCGAGCTCGTGCTCCAGGTGCTCCCACTCGCGTTGCTGCAGCAAGAGACCTGCTTTGTTTTTTAAAGTCTCTAGTTCCCATTTTTCTTCTGTCTGTGTCTTTATCATTGCTTCCATTTTCATCTTCCAATTTTGAACTGTTTTATTTATTTAATTAATATATTTGTTTGTATTTTCCTCAATTTTTTCCAGTCCCTCTCTATAGACCTCTTGTATGTCTTCAACATGTTTGGTTGCATCTTTTTGTATTTGTTTATGGATTTTATTTGTTTCTTTCCTTATCAATCATCATTACTAAGGATTTGAGGTCATTTTTTTGTATTTCAACTGTGTTTGAGTTATCAGGCTTCCTTTCTTTGAGATAGCTGGGATCTGGAGATGTCAAGTTGTTTTGATTTTTGTTGTTTGTGTTCTTATGCTGTCCTTTAGTCATCTTGCTATCTATGATGTTGGGTGGTAGCTTCTGGTGTCCTTCACTGGTCGTTGAGAGTGGATAGTTGATGAGTGATTCTAGGTCATGTGGGGATTATAGAGTTCTTCCCTGGAACCAGCAGGTGACCTAGTTTCAGCTCCAGGAGACTTTGTTCTATACCTTAAGTTCCCAACTGGGCCAGCAGAGTTAAGTGTCTGTCTGATCTCATTCAAGCTATTGAGAGGATTCAGATCAGCTGTGTTGGGGCCACTATTATGTTTCTATCCTGACCCCTCAGGGCAGTCCAGCCTTTCCCAAGCCTGTGGGAGATCCCACCAGGCCATGGGGACTGGCCAGGCCAGGTTTTATCTGCCCAATTGTGTAGACATGGACTGTTGTGGTGGGTAGATAGGTTCCCAGCTGGACATTTTCAGACAGCAGGACTGTGGTAGTTCTGTCCCACTGAGTTGTGGCTGCACTTCAGACCCCCCATTCAGACTCCTCAGGGCTTTCCAGCTTCTCCCAAGAGTGTGGGAGACCCTCCCGGGCCTTGGAGACTGGCCGGACTGAGCTTTATCTGCCCAATTGTCGAGGCCCGGACCACTGTTGCCCTCAATCAGGCTCCTGCCCAGACTAGCCTAGATAGCAGACCAGTCTAGATAGTGCACCTTTGGCGGTTCAGTCCTACTGAGTTGTGGCCACAGTTCAGACCCCCTTCCTGACCCCTCAGGGCTATCCAGCTTCTCTTAAGAGCATGGGAGACTGACTGGCTGGAGTGGGCTTTATTTGCCCAATTGTCCAGGCCCAGACTGCTGTGGCCTGTAGTCAGGTTCGTGCCTGGACTAGCCTAGATAGTGTACCTTTGGTGGTTCAATCCCACTGAGTTATGGCCACAGGTTAGGGTTAGGGTTAGGGTTAGCCCTCAGGGCTGTCCAGCTTCTCCCAATAGTGTGGGAGTTCCTGTTGGGCCATGTGGACTGGCCAGGCTGGGTTCTATCAGCCCAATTTTGCAGGCTTAGTCTGCTGAGGCTAGATGCCTGGCTCCAGTCTCAACCCATTCAGACTGTATGTGTGATGGGCACTGTGTTCACAGGTTCCTGGGCTTCCCTGCAGCCTCCAGCACTCCGTGGACTGGCATGGGGCAGGTGGGGTGTCCAAGGACAGATTTACCTTTTCCCCTGAGACTTCCCCATGCCAGGAACCCTGGTGTTCCACCATCTCACACACTGCATCTTGGCTACAGAGGTCAGTTGCAATCTGCAGGTGGGTTCTGTTCCAAAGTCTGGAGAGGGGGTTCAGGACCTCTATGGGCTGTTGGTTGACTCAGGGTCAGACCTGCATGTGGTCTTTGCTGTGTGTGACACCACTCACCTAGTGTTCTCCAGTTCTTGCAGTTTGTGTCTCCCAGTCCAGTCCCTGGTCTCCCTGCAGTAGATCAGATACAGTGAATGATAGGCGTCACCATCTTTTAACTCCCCATGTGTCTAGTTTTGTGAGGATCATGCTCTTAATATATGAACTTTCAAGACATTAACGATTCAAACTATAGAATGACTTTGTAGCTTTTTCCATAAAAGACAGGTTATCTTTTTCCTTAACTTTGGCCCCATGACAAGATTTGATCAATAAGTTGAAACAGAAACAATGATGTACTAATTCTAAGCCTTGACCTTCAGAGATCTTATTTTTATTTGCTCTTTTGTGCCCTTATCAGCCTCTGAAAAGAACTTCCACCAGACAGCAGCTGTCACTTCACCAGGGCCACAAAAGAACTTAGCCCAAACTTCATTAAAAAGGATCTTCAGATAGAAGCAAGCTGATCCAGCCAAGCACAGAGAGCACATTGTTCAAGTACCAGCCAAACTCATGATTAATGAGCTGCATAAATACATACTATGGGATGTACAGTTTGTGCCAGTTTGCTAGGGAGCATTACCCTGATCATTATAATGATCAAAACTAGTTGATATTTATGCTTTTGGGGGTGATTTCCAACTTGAAGCTAAAAGCTCAAAGCTTATTACTACAAAAGTGATACAATAAAGCCACTAAGATAGATAATTTTAGAGCTATTTACAGTATGTTTAAAACATAAAGGAAAAGACCTCATTATTTTCAAGGCATATCCCTATTTATTTACAACTTGTTGCTATTGAAATATTTATCCCAACTCCAGCCAGGAATGACATTGAATCACTTTTTTTTAGTAACTGTAAAGAAATACCCATTTACTTTTGATATGGTTGGTTTCATCCAAATCCAGCTTGGTTAATTAATTAGTTTTATCGTAACATGGATGTGTTTTAGGCAGCTGAATTACTTCAAATTCCTACCTAGGTATATATAATACTCATGAAATCTGCATCACTAGAGCTCCTGCCTTCATTTGTCAGGGTTCTGTAGAGGAACAGAAGTAACTGAAAGAATGAATCTATCTATATCATCTATATCTATATGTCTACATCTATACCATCTATATTTATCTATATCATCTGTATCTATATCTGTTGTTTATTTATTTTTAAATTATGTATATGTGTATGTCTATGTGCATGCGATCATGGGTGCATTGGGAGTCCAGAAGTGTGCACCAAACCCCCTGGAACTGGAGTTATAGGAGGTCATGGGTTGTCTGATACTGGTGCTGGATACCAAACTAGAGCTTCTGCCAAAGTAGCATACACTCTTAACCACTGAGATGTCTCTCCAGACCCATAATTTCAACTCCTTAACTGCTGGTTTTGCTGTTCTTCTAGCGGCTTTTCTAAACTCAGAGGTGGGCACTATATAATAAAACCTTTTATAGAGTGTGGCTGGATTTTTTTTGGTAACTATTGCTAGTTTCAAGTAAGTATGAGTTGATCTTAGCACTCAACAGTTAATTAGGTACTTAAAAGGTATTATTAAGGTCTAATACAGCAAGAAAAAAATTTCATGCCTTCTAAAACCTTTCTTAAGAGCAGTATTGAGTTTAAGTGCAGGTATATGAGATACTACTTATTTAGCTCCCTATACTCTTAAAATTTTATATGAGAACTCTAGATATTCTATTGTCCACATATGACTGCTGAAAGGGTTAAACATGGTGTGAACCATCTCTGTCTTTAAATAATTCTATTTCCCCAGCCTCACAGAACTACTTTTGTAATCTGCATCTTAGACAAAACTATCCCACGGATGTTATGCAGGTGATGTTGCATAATTGAATTTGCATGGTCCTTGTGTAGAGGTGATCTCTGCCATCCTGTTAGGGGACCAGTAGGGATGACTCCCACATCTCCTAATCTTCTTCATCCATGGCAGCAGCCACAGTGGCAGTCATTTACATTGACCCAAAGCCCACACCTTCAAAGAAGTATTGTTGAATCATTAAAGCTTTACAGAAGCCCATAACATGACATTCTCTAGTATCCTTCTCCATAGTAACTCTGTCATAGCAAGCAAATCTTTCCTTATTTCCTTTCAAGTGATCGGGACAAGCTCACTTGTCTGATTTCCCTTTCTCTCATCCCCTAGTAATTGCTCTAGTACTTTAGTAACCTGACTGACATGCCATGTTGTACTTCTATTGTCACTGTGATAAAATCCCTTACTAACCCACCTCAAAGAAGATAATGGTTATTTTGGCTCACAGTTCTAGATACAATACAGCACAGTAAGAAAGTCAAGGTAGCAGGATCTTGAAAGTCACATCAAATTCACAGTCAGGAGTAAGAAGGTGATGAATGATGATGGATGCCCAGTTGGTTTTCTCCTTCTACTTCAGATTATATCCTCAAGTCAGTAGATTCATAACTAGAATCCACAAATGAGAAAGAGCACATGACATTTGTCTTTCTGAGTCTTGAATATTTTAGTCAACATAGTATTTTCCAATTCCACCGAGTCACCTAAATTTTTCATGATTTCTTTTTTCTTTATATTTGAGTAGAATAACACTGTGTGCATGGACAACATTTTCAGTATCCATTTACCAGTTGAAGGACATTTATGTTAATGTTATTTTGTTTCCATCATCTAGCTATTGTGAATGGAGCAGCAATGTATATGGCCAAACAAGGATTTCTGTACTTGGATACTGAATCTTTTAGGTATATGCCAAGTAGTTGTGAAACTGTGACGGGTGGTAATCTACTTTCAGCTTTTTGAGAATTGACCACACTGATTTCCACAAGTATACGCAGAGGTCAGTCCAAACTAGAGATAATAACTCAAATGTATTTTAGAAACTTTGTCTTCAAGGTGATACTAGACTGTGTCAAATTGAAAAGTGGCAATAATAATCACAGGTCTTGGTAGCCAAAGAAATACTAAGCAAAAATAATACCACTGGAATCATTGCTACACTTGATTTCAAGTTAGACTATAAAGCCAGAGTAATGGAAACAGCATGGCACTGGCATAAAACAGATACATAGATGTATTAGGGAAATAGAATAGAGGACCCAGATACAGGTCCATGAAACTAGATACACCTGAATTTGGACAAAAAATGCCAAAAATTAACTACATTAGAGAAAATGTAGCATCTTTAAAAACTGGTTATGAGAAAACTAAATCCTATCCCTCAAGAAACACAAAAAATCAATTCAAATGGACCAAGGACTTCAATGTAAGATCCCAAACTCTGAAACTGTTAGAGGAAAAAGTTGGGAACACTTTTTAAGGTAAAATAAAGGTAAGGACTTTCTAAAGAGGACTGCAGTCATTAAGATAAAAAGGCCAAAAACTGATGAATGAGACCTCATAAAACTAAACAGCATCTGTATAACAACAACAACAACAACAACAACAACAAAACTATCAATAAAATGAAGACTCCAACTACAGAAATGGAAAAACTATTTTCCCATGACATATTTTACAGATGATTAAGACCTAAATTATACACAGAACTCAAAACAATCCAAACATCAAAAAAAAGCCCCCCAAATGGGATATAGAACTGAATAGAAGGTTCTCAAAAGAAAAAAAAATGGTTAATAAATATTATTATGGATTGTGTGGGCCCAGAAGTAGAGAATTCCTGTGCTCTTTCCCTCAGCTCTGGGCCTCTTGACCTCACCATGTTACCAAAATGTCTCTTTCTAACTAGCTGACTTGGGACATGGTGGACAATGGAGCCAGGTCAGTTGTCCTTATGAGTTACATAGGCCAGCCTGATGGATTTCCTGTGCCTGACAAGTACTCCTAAGACCCAGTGGCTGAAAATCTCTGCTGGGAAAAGATGTTTTGTTCTTAAAAGATTGTGTGGGCCCAGAAGTAGAGAATTCCTGTGCTAACCCAGGACCTGGAACTGTAATCCTGCTGGAGAAACTCTGCTTTCATGTGGAGGAAGATGGGAAGGGAAAAGATGCTTCTAGTCACAAGATTAAGGCTGAGCCACCAAAGTTGATGGTTTCACAGCTTCACTGTCCAATCTAGATGCCTATGTCAATGATGCTTTTGGAACTGCACACCCAGCCCATAGCTCCATGGTGGGTGTGAGTATGCCATAGAAGGCTGGTGGATTTTTTTGTGGTTATTTTTCTATTTTTCTTTTTTCTATTTATTTTATTTTTTATTTGTTCACTTTACATTCCAATTTTAGCTCCTTCCAACTCAACCCTCCTTCCTTCATACACCCTCCCTCCCTTCTCTAGTCCTCAGAAAGGGGAGCCCTGCTCCCCTAATATCTGACCTCAGCCCATCAAGTCTCATCTGGACTGTCTGTATCCTCTTCCTCTGTGGCCTGGCAAGGCCGCCCAACCAAGGGGAAGTGATCAATGTTTAGGGGCCAGAGCCCATGTCAGAAGTTGTCCCTTATGATAGGACCCACAAGGAGATTGTGCTGCTTATCTACTACATCTGAGCAGGGGGTCTAGGCCCATACCATGCATGGTCCTTGACACACTAAATGTTTTAGAAGAAAAAGTGGAGAAGAGCCTTGAGCTCATCGGCACAGGAGACAACTTCCTGAACAGAATGGCAATAGCTCAGGCTCTAAGATCCATGGCACCTCATGAAACTGAAAAGCTTCTGTAAGGCAAAGGACACTGTCAATAGAACAAAATGACTGGGAAAGGATCTTCACAAACCATACATCTGGTGGAGAGTTAATATCCAAAATATATAAAGGGCTTGTGGATTTTTTTTTATGAAGGAGCTGAACTACTCTAAGCATCCTCCTCCTCCACCCAGGTTTTTTGGCTCCATTCATCTCATTGTGGAGCTCTTGGCACCTCCAGGTCCCTCTATTCCCCAACTCTTCCACGAGACTACCTATGCTGCACCCCAGAGTTTGGCTCTATATCTCAGCATATGCTTGAATATCCTGATGGGTAGAGTCTTTCAGAGGATCTCTATGGTAGGCGCCCTTCTTGTTCCTTCTCTTCAACTGTTTCTGGTATCCATTCTATTTGTCCTTCTGAATGATTTAAGCATTCTCCCTAGGGTCATTATTGTTATTTAGTTTCTTTAGGTCTGTGTATTGTAGTGTGATCCAGCTGATCAATAATATGCTGTACAAAGTCAATGAAATGATCATTGGTGGTAGGATGGCTTTTACTTTCTTTCTTTTTTATATATTTTAATACTTTATTCATATTACATCTCAGTTGTTATCCCATCCCTTGTATCCTCCCATTCCTCCTTCCCTCCCTCCTGCTTTTCCCCTATCTTCTCCCTCTCCTATGATTATCACTGAGGGGGACCTCCTCCCCCTGTATATGTTCATAGGGTATCAAGTCTCTTCTTGGTAGCCTGCTATCCTTCTACTGAGTGCCACCAGGCCTCCCCTAGGACATTCTCCACACTTGAGTGGAGAATGGGGACTGACTTTCACATGAACTCTGATGCCCCATATTTGACCATGTCCCCTGGATGGGGAGGCCTGGTGGCACTCAGAGGCTTTTATCTTTCTTAAGGTGCAGAACAACATGGAGATTGGCACATGTGAGTATGATGAAGAAGGAGCCAAGATCATCAAAGATCTTCTGTCCAAAGCTGAGAAAAATGGTGTGAAGATTACCTTGCCTGTTGACTTTGTCACTATTGACAAATTTGATGAGGATACCAAGACTGGCCAAGCTACTGTAGTCTCTGGTATATCTGCTGGCTGGCTGAGCTTGGACTGTGGTACTGAGAGCAGCAAAAATATGCTGAGGCTGTTGCTCAAGCTAAGCAGATTGGTTGGAATGGACCTGTCAGGGAATTTGAATGGGAAGCTTTTGTTAGGGGAACCAAGTCCTCACAAAGGAGTTGGTAAAAGCCACTTCTAGGGGTTGCCTTTAGATCATAGGTGATAGAGACACTTCCACTTGCTGTGCCAAGTGGAATACAAAGTTTAAAGTCAGCCATGTGAGCTCTGGAGGTGATGTCATTCTAGAACTCCTGGAAAGTAAAGTTCTTCCTTGGTTGTATGCTCTCAGCAATGTTTAGTATTTTCCTGCCTTTTGGTTCTTGTGCACATTCTCTAAGTCAACGTAGTGTTTTCTGAATCTCCATTTGGTGTCAGCACAGAATTCAGCTAATGGCCGAGATGCAGTACCAGGAACCCTTAAATAGTTGCACAGCATCTTAGGTTACTGCATTGGGATTTGTCTACATTCTTAAAAATCCCATTTAAATTCCTTAGTGACTAAAACCATTGTGCATCCTAGCACACATCTATTTATGTTCTGCTTGTAAAAGAAAGTGAGCTGTAAAAGCTTATTCTTTTTGCTGTAGCCTCCTGTTAGTTTTGTCACTGTTCATGACTCAGAATCGAAATATAATGAAGTTCCAACTGTAGGCTTGGATATCTCCTAAACAATGAAGATGTCTACTAAAATGTTTTAAAAAATAATGCAAATAAAGGTTTTGTTGAGAATATATCTCATTACAGTCAGAATGGGTATCATCAAGGAAACAAATGATAACAAATTCTGGTGAATAATGTGGGGGAAAGAGCCCTCAGTTGCTGTTGGCAGGAGTATAAATTGGCACATTCATTGTGGAAATCAAGGTGAATATTTCTTAAAAAGTTAAAAATAGGATTCCCATAAAGCCAAATTATATCATTTCTGGGCATATAATCAAAGGACTATATTCTAATACTGAAATACTTGAATATCCACATTCACTGTTGCTTTATTCACAATATCTGGGAAACTGAATTATCTTATATGTCTACTAGCTGGTTAATGAATAATGAAAATGTGGTACATATATGCAATGAAATTTTATTTGGGTGGAAAAATATAAAATTATAAACATTTCAGGAAAATGAATGGACCTGGAAAACGTTATACTAAATGAGGTAACAGATCCAGAAAGACAAATACTACCTGTTTTTTTTTCATACATTGATCTTAGCTTTGTGTTTTTAGAATTATTTGTTTAACTTGGGAGTATATCTTAGAGGTCAGGAAGCTGGACAGGGACCATTGGTGGTAGAGTTGAGAGGACAGCAGAACACATGTGCTATAAAAGTATAGAATAAGAATTCTAGGGGTAGAAAGGGTTAAATCGGGATGAGAGACACAAGAGAAGGGTTGGTGTTAGCTAAACAAAGACTATATGAGAAAACTACATATAAGTCTACTACATTGTAAGCTGGTTAAAAACATAATTAAGAAACAGCAAATTGATTCCGTGTTAAAGCATCTGTCACACAAGCCCAATGGCCTGAGTTCAATTCCCAGAACTCAAGTAAAGGTGGACTGCAAGAGCCAACTCCACAAGTTGTTCTCTGACCACTATGTGCATGTTATCATGAGCACACCCACACATGTATGGTAGAAACATACAATAATAATAGATATTTTTTAAAAAGTCCTTTTTAAAAATGGGAAGGAAATAGTCTGCCATGGGTAAATAAAGCTGATCTTGAAATCCATAGTTTATTAAACAAAAACCCATGGCCAGGTTTGGTTTACTTCCCTTAGTGTTTGGTCAAGGAGACACAAGAGATGCTCAAAAGAATGCTGGATGTTGCCACTGTTCTTCATTGCTTATCAGAACTAGATGTTAAGACTGTCTTGCTGAAGACACCACATGTTTTGGTTGCAAGACATTAAGAAACCAAGATGGAAGAGAGCTGAAGGCTTCCTTCATACTGGCTAGCTTTCACTGTGCTAGAAGTTTTATGAAGGCTGTTGAAGGAGAAAAGTAATCACCAACATCACTTAGCTGTGAGCTCTGTGTGCTACATACTGATCTGCTAGGCAATAGTGTGCAATAGTGCCATGTTTATTATGAGAGTAATGAATCACTTTCTGATTGCATTTGAGGCCTTTCCATAAGAGAGAATTTGTGCCTACTACTGTAAGCCTGATCAAAATCCCATGGCTTAGCTGTTTTGTTAAGTAAGCATCTTCTCAAATTCTCTTCTAAATATATATTTAATTTATTTATTTATTCACCTTACATCCTGATCATAATCCCTTTTTTTCTTTCCTCCTGGTCATACCCTCTCATCCTCTTACCCTGACAGGGGCCAAAGGTCTGTGGATAATTACCAGAACCCAGATTTTGGCCTGCTACCTTGAGAAACAGAATGTTGAGATAAGATCACCAGAAGGGTTACAGGAAATTACTTGGGACACCTGGTGCCTTGGGGCAGCCTGCAGTTAAACTGCCATGTCAACCTGCTCATGTAGATCTCCTCATTTCCTCATTGCTTACCCTTTATAAACTATTATGTGAAAAATAAAATTTAAGAGCTTGATCAGAACCCAGACTTGCTCTCCTTCTTCATGTCTCCTGTTCCCCAACTCGTCCGCCACCTCCACAGGTACCTTTTGAAGACCCCGCAGGCTGGGGCATTACCCATTTCTATTCTCCCCTTCTCCTAAAAGAAAAGGAGCCCCCTTCATACAAAATCACCATGGCACATCAAGTCACATCAGTATTAAGCACCTCATCTTCACTAAGGTTAGACAAGGCAGCTCAGCTAGGGGAAAATGGTCCAAAAGCAGGAAACAGATTTCATATCAGAAACAGCCCCCACCCCACTTGCTAGGGTACCCAAATGAAAAACACATTTCTATTCAGCTATATATGTGTAGGGGCCCTAGATCCAGTCTGTGCTTGCTCTTTGGTTGGTGCTTCAGTCTCTGTAAACTCCTATGGACCTAGGTTAGTTGACTGTTCATCTTCTTGTGGAGTTCTTGTCTCCTCCAGGTCCCTCTATCCTTCTTCCTACTCTTCCACAAGACTCCCTGAGCTCTGTCTAATGTTTGGCTGTGGATCTCAGCATTTGTTTTGATTAATTCTGTTTTCAGTTTTGGTCAGAGAACCTGAGAGAGTAGTGGTTAATGCATACTCATAAACTTGCCCAAATGATGAAAATAAGCAGTTGGTGACTGACTCTTCAGTTCTAATTTAGACATCTATATTACTCCATAAAAGACTCAAGGAACATTCTGGAGGAGATGAAATAAAGAACGTAAGAGCCAGAAAAAGGAGAGTAGTGTTAGCAAATGACATCTTTTAGACATGAAATTGAACTCACGGAAGCTCTTCATACTAGCATACGATTGTGCCTATCAAGACCATATCATGGCTGGTGGAGGGGCACATGAGTCCGTACCCTCCCTGAGGAGCTATTAGTTAATGGTTTCTGAAGAAGGAAGAGTCATGTTTCATCAGTGGTGTAGCCACTGATAAGTTGTCCATGCTCCAGTAAATAACCCATGTTCATACAAGTAACCATGATTAAACTCAGTGGATCACCAGAAATCTTTATAAAAGTAGAGGGAGGACTTATTGAGAAGAATAAAGAGTTCAATGGTAAAGGGGTGGATTATAAAGGGTAATGTGGTGAATGTTGTCAAAACACATTATAAACATGTATGAAATTTCCAAAGGGAAAAAGTTCACAGACAGAAACAAGGCTGGGTAAAGGTAGGCTGGGGAATTATTTAATGTGGGCAGAATTCTATTTGCAAATACAGGAAAGTTCTAGATGTGGAAAGTGGTGACTATAGTATAGCAAGATATATGTACTTAGTGCTACTGTTCTGGACTCAAAATAGTTAACAAAAATTTAGGTTGTATATATTTACAATTTTTAAAGAATGCATGCTTTTAAATGGTAAAAAAGACAATTCTTTAAGATGAATTTTTAAATGTTTACAAATAGCTCCTTGGTGAAATTAAAGCTACCAATATAGTGGCTGACAACATTGATGGTCAACTCATTTTCTTTCATATAAATCAATTAGCTTTAAAACTAAATTTGTAAAATTTATGAAAAATAAGTAAGGATGCCTAAATGGATCACAATAATGATGCATGGGCATGAAAGTAGAGGAAAAACTTGAGGAGCAAAGGTTTTATATAACCTTAGATGGGGCCCTTGGCCTCTGATCCTAGGGACATTGCCTTGCTTCCAGGGATCAGCTCCAGCATAAGGCCTATGTTCTGTTCAGCAAAATGAATTGAGTTAGATGTTGGTCCTTTTCTGCGGTTGACATGAGAAGATTCGTCTTGGTTCCAGCAGGTAGCAGGTATGACTCCTTTTTTTGCTCTTTAACTGTCACAATTAACTTGCTGTGCGTTGTCCCCTAATCACTGATTTTCTAATATACTAGTTCCTCTATTCATAAAAGATGATTTTGTTTTTATAAGAGGAAGGTCAACATTAAGTCCATGCTGACTAAGGGTAGTTTCACAGAGACAATAGCTTATTTAGGAATTGCTTTCTTGAAAACAGAAAAAGGAAAAAGAAATGTCAGATTTGTTGCCAAGGATTTTATGACTCGGAGCATGCCTGCACTTTCTTTCCTGTCAGGAGAGAAAAACAAATATGAGTGTCTGACATTGAGCAAAGGACATAATGGCTCCCCTGTGCTTCCGGAAGCAACCTCTATGTGGCTCTGAGGCCAGGATTATCAGTGTTGTAAGGACAGGAAATAGCAGGGAATGGGAAATGTCTCAGTTTACAGAGGAACAGATGAGGAGGGAGAGGGGGAAATCTTTGTGTCATGCACATGAAATGATGCCAGCTCTCACCACCTCAGCAGATAAACCATTCAATGGAAAGCCAAAGCCTGAGGGGTCTCCTGAAGGTAATCATATAAGAAGTATCAAGTATTCTACTTGGTTTGGCTAAACTATTTTTAGTTTTTAGAACTTAGATACAATCAGGGCATTAGAAAGCCCCCCCCATCCCTCACCTGCATATGTGTGTGTGTCTGTATTTGTGTGTGTGTGTGTGTGTGTGTGTGTCTGTATGTGTGTGTGTGTATATGTATGTGTCTGAGAGTATAAGTATGTGTGTAAGAATGTTTATGTGAGTGTGTGTACATCTAAGAGTATGAATGCATATGTGTGTATATGTGAATGTGAGTACATCTGTGTGTGTGTGTGTGTGTGTGTGTGTGTGTGTGTGTG
>OU015751.1:59105897-59118497 GCA_907169655.1 Acomys percivali
GTAACTGCCAGAGCAATGCATGTATCATCTACCATAATGACAGTCATGCTGGCTTGATGGCTGCCACAGAGGCTGACTCTACCTGTCAATTAGCAACAGGATGTATGTGAGAAATTGCCATGGTCCCATTGGAGACAAGGACAATGACCAAAGTGCCCAAAATGGAGCATTGGGATTTTATGCCACCACCAGTCACAGGGAGCCATGAACAGTATGGCACCTAGCCTTTCATGCACCTCAAAGAGGTGCTGGACTAAGCTTTAATGCCCCCCTCCCCCACATATATTAGTCACTAAATGGAGAATGCCCTTGGGAACAACTATGGGCTTGGATAAGGGGATTGGCTTCTCTACCTGTTTAGCTTTTAGAGGTCCCAAATCCCCATCTGTGTCACCACATGGAGAGTATCCCAACGTCAGAGGCATATGTAAGATGGAAGTACCATGTGATGAAACTGGGAGCCAGAGACTACGAAGAGACCTGCCTTGAAGCATCCAACTGTTGTTTTGTTTTGTCTTGTTTTGTTTTCAGAGCTGAGGCCCAAACCTAGGGCCTTGTACTTGCTGGGCAAGCACTTTACCACTGAGCTGAATCCCAAACTGCTTGAATCATCTAATTCTTTACAGGGACTGACCAATATTCCATAAAACTACGAGTCCCTCCTGAGGGTGCTATGCCAGAGACATAGAAGTCTTCAACTAGGTCTATATCTCACCTTTTAGTGCTGCCTTTCTGGGGGTCATATTCTATCCCTGGTCCCTTTGGGGATACTCTGTAGTATAAGGACTAGGAAAGGGAAGAATTAGATGTCTATGTTATGAGGCTGTATGATGGTAGAACAATCAAGGTCCTTTTAACATCTCAAATCTTCAACTTTTTCATTTGTAATATATTTATATTTTTTGTCAACATGAAGATCAGATGAACATATATATACTCTTAGTAAATTGCACAAAATTATACAAATACAAATATATGCTGTTGTATAATTCTCAATCAAGAAGGCTTTTTGAAAAGTGTTCAGCTTTGGAGCCTAGATGGCTTGATGGTTGTCAAACTAAAGCACAGGCAAACCCTGAAAAAGATCAATCAGACTCCCAAAGCCATCTTTAGAACATCTGGAGATGCAGATCTTGGTTGTTAAGTGGGGAATTTTGTTTTCATCAGGTTTCCAGGTAACAATAATGCTACAAGTCTTTGGACCACAGTTCTCAAGGTACAAAGCATCATCACTTCTTTTCTTTTCTTTTCTGTTCTTTTTGAAGATTTATTTTTTTATTTTTGTCAAGAGAACATGAAGATAATATATTTATACCCAAGCCAACACTGTGAGTACAGTTAAGAATATTTAGAAATTTTTTACATATACATTTATATTATTACACATATATACAATAAACTACTTATAGCAAGAAGAACCATGACATGATCAGGAATTATATAAGTGTTACATTCTTAGTGTCTTGACTATTTGTATTTGGCAGCTTTGAAGAAAACATTTTTCCTTTCTTTGTGAGTCTAAAATTTGGAATGTACATCAATTTCTATCACATCTTGTCATTATCAACTTAAAACATCTATCTAGACCTAAAAAACTCGTATCCACTAAACAACTAAGCTTCAATGTAAAACTAAACTACCTAGTCTTCAACTCTATCAGAGACTTGAGAAGGAATAAACTTGATTACCTGAGTATGCCAGGAGTACAAGTTAGTAGCTTTACAAATGAGAAGAAGGCAGAGACAGTTTCCCATCCAAAGAGCCACCCAAAACTCTCTATAACACTGGAGCATCTTCTTCAGCATTCTAACCCAATATACCTGATAGACAAATTTGTGAGGTAGAAGATTGAGGACTTGATACTCTGTCTTGGCAGAGTTTGGCTGTCTACTCTACTGCATCCAAGCTTGCCCATTTTAGGCAGAATTCTGTCTGTGGGAGAAACAAGGACATTTTTCCTCAGTGGCTTGTTTGCCACACTCAAAGCCTTCTCCATAGCAAGTTTTCTTTGATGCTCATCATCTTCATTGAGGTAGCTGGGTGTTACCAGGATTTAACCTGTCTTATTGTCAAAGAATCCTTAAAATAATAAAGCCATCTTTAAGTGTCATATTTTGTAGGACCCTGATGTTTTGAAGACCTTATGTAACTATAGAATCATATCTGTTAAACCTAACATGAATATTCCATACTTGACATGACCATAAATTGATTAACAATTGACTCATGTTAATTATGCTAAACAGCTTGCAATATCACTATCAGAGTATTGGAAGTAAACTATGTATTAATTGAGTTGTATGTGTGCAATAGCTCATATTAAAGTAGAAATATAATGTGTGAAGAATAATATGAAATTTGAATTGTATTTCAATGTATCAAAATTAAACTTACTTTGTATCAATATATAAAATTCTGTATCAATGAATTAAAGTTAACATTTTTTGTGAGTAACAAGGCATTAAGGAGTAGATTCAATAATATTTTTGTCCTATCATTCCTACATATTTTAATATTCCCCCTTCTTTCTTTTCAGCCCCTATCTCAATACCTAAGAAAGAATGATAAAAAAGAGAGAAACCCCTGAGTCTAACCTTGTATTCTGTTTGAATAAGACCAAATAATAACTTATAACCTACTCCCAATGACAATAAATATCTATATCCCAAGAAATCAACCAAACACCTACCTAACCCCCCCTTAAGGGAAATGGGGCATCTCTCTCTTCTGGCTGATTTGGGACAAATAATATCTTTGTAGAGGCCCCAATAAAACTTGGGAAAAAATTGTTAAACAAGCTAGGAATAGTACTTGTGGTCCAGTCTCAAAATGTTGAAAAATTCCAGGCTTAATATAAGTCCTGTGTGGGACAGTCTGAAATCCTGGACAAAGTGGGATCAGGAGCCATCTTTGAAGTTGTACTTTTCTGATGGGGAACTGCAACCAAAGCACTTGGGGCTGGAACATGAAGGATGCAGGATATCAGCATCTCATCATGCTGGAGGAATGAATCCTATCAGGTATGATCCAGCGTCAGTGTCCAGTTCTTTTATTCTGAAAACGTAATTTCTCACAAGCATTATACAGTCCTAAAACTATGAATATATTAGGTGTGCAGGATGTTCAGACCAATTAAGGCTGGTTCTCTGCTCCTTGTATGAGCAGAAGAAAGACATCTGTAAATATTCATTCATGAAATATTGTGGAAGGATTGCAGGCTTTGTCCCAGGTGAAAGCAGTCTTGGTGGGCTTTGCCCCAGGCTTTGTCCCTTGGAAACACCAAGGATACCCCACTGAGATGGACATTGTTATAGACTGGGATGAACCATCCTGGGAGCAGAATTCAGAGAGCAGATGTGGACTCCATCCAGGCTATTGTGTTTCTAATCTAATGGAAGGAGGGATTCAGAGGTGAGACTGGATATTGTGGCCAGGAAAGAGACTCAGGTGGAGAGAAGAGGAGAGGAGAGGAGAGGAGAGGAGAGGAGAGGAGAGGAGAGGAGAGGAGAGGAGAGGAGAGGAGAGGAGAAGGTTGCAGCTTTGGACCATGTGGGAGCAGATCAAATATGGGACAGGACCAATGTGCAGGTGCAGAGACACCAAGAGGTCCATCCCATGGAGCTAATACCTGGAAAGTTTATTCTTGTTTCTCTTTAACCTTTTTTTCCATTCAGTATAGGATAGTTGGGTTGTATAATAAAGTCTAATTGTTAAGAAACAGAGCCAACACAATATAAAGAATGACATCTAATAATAAATCATAGGGATTCTGTAACCAACAAGAAGCTTTGGCTATGCCTAGACATTCATGTCTCAGCCAGTCCCAGAGTTATTCCCATATAGTGGGATTAGCAATATAAATTAACTGCTTGTTCTGCAGTTTGAATTCATGTAACTATAGACTGACTTAAGTTGGCAGTCTCTCATATATCCAGGTCTGTTTTATTTTGACCTTTTTCAACATCACCATTACCAATGAACACATAATCATTATCATATTGAAATCAAAACAAGATTTTAAAGTTCTAAATGTCCTTCTCTAGGCTCTACAGCATCTAATGTATAGGCTAAGCCACTACTTGTTTCCAGAGAAAATGCATCCTGTTTTAGAGCCAGGCTGGTTGCCCTGAGCAAAAAGAGAGGTATTTTGACATGGGAGACATGCAGCTTGCATGTCTGTCTCCCTGCCTAACCTTGGTCTGTACATTGACCAACAGACTATGTCGCTTAGGCCAATTGGCTCTTGGTACCAGTTCTCCCATGGAAGCTCCACTTTCAAGGAGATGGGCTGGACTTTTTCGAGCAGTTACATTATATTTTCTTACACAAACCTAAGATTGATGTGTATCTATTCTTTAGATCAGTAAGGACATATAATCCATTATTAAGAAAAAGGAAACTTACATAGTAAATTTAAGGGAAAATTTGTCAGTTTAAATCCTAGACTGTCTCAGCAAGTAACTTATCAGCAGGGAGTTGTGACCTGTGGAAATCAGGTTGGTTTGCAATTTAAGAGCTTTGCCTGTCTTTGTCTCTATTGTGTTGGGATTAAGGGCATATGCCACAACCGCCCTGCTCAAATATTTCATCTAAATTCTAGTCAAAATCTTCAGAAATCTCAAACCAAAAGCAAGCAAGGAAACAAGAAAATTCTAAGTCTTGGGTCAGTTGTGCCAGTTTAGGGTGTAGTTAGTGAAGCTTTGCCCACCATTCCTTGGAATTTAGTTATTGCTATCTCTTTTTGGTGGGCCCTTTCCAGAAAGAGTTGACAAACACCTTGCAGCTATGGAGCTCTGAATTCCATCCACTATCAACTCCATGGAGAAGAGTTCAGTTCCTTCTTCCCTTCTTGCCAGTAACTTAGCCTCACATCTCTTGGCTTTCTTCCTTTCTCTCTGAACTGTTTTAGAGAGGGTATAGAGAAATGTGACTATGACTAAGCACATTGCAACCACAACAGCCAAAACAAAGCCAAAAACAATCCAGGAGCCTCCTGACATGGAGCCTTGTAAAGGGTAAAATGCCCAAATCATGAAACCCCCAAAGACCACGAGGAATCAGCCAGATGCAAATCATATAGTGTCTCATTTATTTCAAGCTCAGAGCTTTAAAGTAATGTCTGTGCTTGATAATGAGGTATGTTTCTTGTATATAGCAGAATAATCGATTTTCAGTTTTGGTATATTCTGTTATTTCATGTCATTTTATTGAGGAAATTGAGGCCACTGATGCTTAATTTATTAGTGAGCATTGTTTATTAATTCTTGTTTTATTGTGGTGGTGTTGGGTTGTATTCTCTCTCTTTTGACTGACAGTTCTGGAATTATTTATTCCTTGTGTACTCTTGGATGTAGTTAACCTCTTCAGACTGAATTTCTTAATTTAGAGCCTTCTATATAGCTAGATTGGCAAAAAGAAATTGCCTAAATATATTTTTTGGGAGGGGATAAGAATTGTCATTTATTTATTATTTTTTGTCAGATTGATGTAAGTTTATTGAATGCTAAGTGAAGATTGACTGATCAGGGACACAGTCTGAACTTGGAAGCCAAGCTTCCCACAAAATTTAAAAATCTAAAGGAAATTTTCTTGATCAATTCCTCTTGCCAAAATTGAATAAAGATGAGATAAACAAATTAAATAGTCCTATTTCTCCTACAGAAATAGAAGCAGTCATTAATAGTCTCCCAAACAAAAAAAGACAAGAGTCAGATGGTTTCTGTACAGACATCTACCATACCTTCAAAGAGGCGCTAATACCAATATTCTTCAAGGGATTCAAAGCACATATCAAAACATAATAAAGGCTATATACAGCAAGCCAATAGACAACATCAAATTAAATGGAGAGATACTCAAGGAAATTCCCCTAAAATTGGGGACCATGAAAGGCTGCCCACTTTCTCCATATCTCTTCAATATAGTTCCTGAAGTTCTAGCCAGAGCAATAAGACAACAAAAGGAGATCAAGGGGATATAAATGAGAAAGGAGGAAGTCAAATTATCCCTATTTGCAGATGACATGATAGTGTACATAAGTGACCCCAAAATTCCACCAGAGAACTCCTAAAGCTGAAAAACCCCTTCATCAAAGTAGCTGGATAGAAAAGTAACTCAAAAAAAGTAAGTAGTCTTCCTATATACAAAGGACAATCATGCAGAGGAAGAAATTAGGGAAACTACACCCTTCATGATAGCCAAAACCAATATAAAACATCTAGGAGTAACTAAGCAAACAAGTGAAGGACTTGTTTGAAAAAAAAAACTTCAAATCTCTGAAGAAGGAGATTGAAGATGACATCTGAAGATGGAGTGATCTCTCTTGTTCATGGATTGGAAGAATTAACATAGTAAAAATGGCCATCTCACCAAAAGCAATTTACAGATTCAATGCAATTCCCATCAAAATACCTGCACAATTTTTAAATACATTGAAAGATCAATTCTCAACTTCATATGGAAAATAAAAAACACAGAATAGCCAAAACAATCCTCTACAATAAAGACCCTCTGGAAGAATCTCCATACCTGCTCTCAAGCTGCACTGTAGAGCAATGGTGATTAAAACACCATGGTACTAGCACAGTAATAGGCTGGTTGATCAATAGAATAGAATTGAAGACCAAGAAATGAATCCACACACATATGGTCACTTGATTTTTGACAAAGAAGCCAAATCTATTCAATAGAAAAAGGATAACATCTTCAACAAATGGTGCTGGTCTAACTGGATGTCTACATGTAGAAAAATGCAAGTAGACCCCTATTTGTCACCATGCACAAAACTCAAGTCCAAGTAGATTAAAGATCTAAACATAAAACCAAAGACACTAAATCTGTTAGAAAAAAAAATAGGGAAGAGCCTGGAACATATTGGCACAGGAACAACTTCCTGAACAGAACTCCAACAGCCCAGGCCTTAAAGTCAACAATTAATAAATGGGACTTCAAGAGGCTGAGAAGCTTCTGTAAGGCAGCAGATACTGTCAACAAAACAAAGTGACAGTCTACAGACTGGGAAAAACTTCACCAACCCTACATCTGACAAAAGTCTAATATCCAAAACATATCAAGAGCTCAAGAAATTAAATTCCACCAAACCAAACAACCTAATTAAGAAATGGGGCTCAGAATTAAACAGAATTCTCAACAGAGGAATATCAAATGGCTGAGAAACACTTAAAGAAATTATCAACATCCTTAGTCATCAGAGAAATGCAAATCAAAACGACACTGAGATTCCATCTTACACCCATCAGAATGGCTAAGATCAAAAACTCAAGTGACACCACATACTGGAAAGGATGTGAAGAAAGGGAAATACTCTTTCATTGCTGGTGGGAGTGCAAACTTGTACAACCGCGTTGGAAATCTATCTGGCACTTTCTCAGACAACTTGGAATAGGGCTACTTCAAGACCCAGCTATTCCACACCTTGGAATATACCCAGAAGATGCTGCACCACACAACAAGGATATTTGCTCAACCATGTTCATAGCAACCTTAATCATAATAGCCAGAACCTGGAAACAACCTAAATGTCCCTCAGTGGTACATTTACACTATGGGAAACTACTCAGCTACTAAAAACAATGAAATCCCAAAATTTGTGGACAAATGGATGGAACTAGAAATGATTATACTGACTGAGTTAACCCAGAAGCAGAAAGACTCACATGGTATATACTCACTTATAATTGGACACTAGCCCAAGAGGCATGTCCCATGAAATTCTTCACTTACCAGGAGCTTTGGATAGATGTGAGGACATCGTGTTGGGACTCTAGGTAGAGAAGTATAAGAGAATGGGGAAATAGAAGGATCCAGAGGGTCCTAGAAACCTACAGTAGAATATCATGATGGGTGGATCTGGACCCAGGAGGTCTGCTCAAACTACTGTAACAACCCAGGACAATACAGGCAGTAAACATTGAACCACTACTCATATCTAGCCAATGGACAGGACATTCTCCACAGTTGTGTGGAGAGCAGGGACAGACTCTGACATGAACTCTGGTGCCCCATATTTGACCACTTCCCTATGATAGGGACACCTATTGGCACTCAGAGAAAGGATAAATAGGCTACCAAGATGAGACTTGATAGATAGCCTATGACCATATAGTGGGGGAGGAAGTCTCCCTCAGTCAAGACCTAGGCAAAGGGAATAGAGTGAAAGCGGGTGTGAGGGAGGAATGGGTCAATACAAGTGAGGTGAAAACAATTGAGATGTAATCTGAATAAAATAATTAAATAAAAAAGGACTATAAAGAATCACTACTACAGTAAAAATCACAAACTGACCCTCACACAGTGATGGTGGGTAACTTTCATACCCCATTCTCACCAATAGACATATCATCTAGACAAAAACTAAACAAAGAAACATTGGAATTAGATAAGATAATAAACCAAATGAGCCTCATAGAATATTTTGCCCCAAATAAAATATAAAGTTTCTTCTCAGCAGCACATGTAACTTTTCCCAAAATTTGCCACATATTAAGGCATATTTGTAAGGAAACATTAGAATAACATTCTGCATATGATCTGACCCACCACAGATTAAAGATGGCATATAGAAATGGTCAAATTATACAAACTTAATGGAGGAACATCTCATTACTCATTGAAAAGTGGATCAAGATCATAATCAATAAGAAAATGTAAAACTTTTAAGAATTCAATTAAACCTACAGTACAAATGAAGGCAGTTCTAAGAAGCAAGTTCATAGCACTAAGCACCTACATTAAAATTGGAAAATATCATATTAATAACTTAATGACAGACTTAAAACTCTAGAGAAACAAGAAAAATAATACCAATAGAAAATACCTGAAAAGAAATAACTAAACTCAGGGCTAAAATAAAAGAAATAGAAATAATCAATAAATGGAGAATTGGTTCTTTGAGAAAATCAAGAAGATTGACAAACATTTATTCAAATTATCCAAAAGACAGAGAAAAAAGTTTCAACCTAATAAAATTAGACAAAAAAAAATATACAACCAATATCAAGGAAATTCCCAAACTCATAAGGATGTGCTTTAAAACTCTGTACTCCACCAAAACCTAAAAAAATAAATGAATCTCTTAATATTTACATTCCACCAAAATTAAATCAAGATGAAATAAAAATTTAAACAGACTCATAGACTCTTGTGTAATAGAAGCAGTGATTATAAATCTTTCAACCAAAAGAAGCCCAGGGCCAGCTGGATTTAGTACATACCTCCACAGAGGAACAAATACCTATATTCCTCAAATTAATGTGAAATAAAGAAACAAATTTCCAAATTCTTTGTACAAAAACACTATTACTCTGATAACATAACCACACAAAAACTGAAGAGAAAAAGAAAATTACCAATATCTTTTATGAGCATAGATGCAAAATTTTTCTATAATACACTTGCAAGCTGGATTAAAAACATTTATCCACCTGATCAAATAAGATCATCCTCAGGTAAAAATGGTTCAACATATATAAATTGATTTATTTAACTCACAGTTTGAAAAGCTAGAAATTCCAACACAGATAGGCCCATTCATTTTGTCCCTGGCAGAGATTTTCTTCACAGTGTCACAATGTGGCAGAGAATCAGGAAGAGAAATGGCCATGTCCAAAGGTGGACAAAGAGTAATCTCTCTTTATAAGAACCTATTTTCCCAGGAATACTGGGGTCCCAGGAGAAATCATTAAAACCTTTAATGGGGAGGAAGAGAGGGTGAGATAGGGATATAAAGCGAATAAGTAGGAAGTTAGGCAAGGTGGTGGCACCAAACATGCACTGTATCTGATCTGCAGGACGGAGTCTAGGGACCTGACTGGGAGCTACAGATCATAAGACCTCAAGAATCTGAGGTGAGAGAGGTCCACACAGTGCAAACCACAGGTGGGTCTGGCCTCAGGTCATCCAAAGGCCCACAGAGGATGGGACCCCAGTCTCCAGAATCTGGACCTGAACCCCCTGCAAACTGCAGCCATGCTCTATAGCACGAACTCAGTATATGGGACTGAACTCAGGGCAGTGAAGCAGTGAAGCTCCTGGCCTGGGGAAATCTCAGGAACTTATGACTCTTGGAAACATGGAATGTCACAGTTAGCAGACATCTTCCATCCATGGCCCCTACTTCCCATCTAATAAAAGCAAAACTAAAACAACTCCACTAGAAAACATGCCCTCCCACACTGTAACTCTGCCCTGCCTTTCCTGTTTTTACTCCTAGCTCCAATGAGTACTTCTTTTCCATGAACAGGAAAATTTTTCTGTAAACAACTTAAGTCACATTTTGTCAGAGGCACTCAAGAATTGGTGGCTTGTGGAAATTTTTTATTTTGGCTAAAATCAATAGAGAAAGGCTAACCTGTGTTAGATACCTCACATCTATTACAAAGTTTGTCAAGGGAGGCAGTTGGAAACCAACAGCCTGCAGGAGGGATAGACATCTAATATGGATCCCACCAAGGAGTGGTCTTTACTATGCCACATTGGACAAGGCAAGGCTCTGCAGTCTACCAAGAACCCAGGTTCTAGAGACCTGTATCACTTTGCTCTCTTCCTCTTAGAATCTGAATGACTTCAGGTCAGCAAAGAAAACTTCAGCATCTTACCTCAACCTAGTTTACTACTCTCTTACCTCAGACAGACATTTCATGTTCACAATAACTGAAAACTCATGTCAAGTTAGCCAGTGTCGAGCTATAACACCAGAACACTGCTCTGCTCTCCTTGTAGTTTCATCCCCATTCACTAAGCACTGACTAGCTTCTTACTTTGGGTCTAGAAATAACTCCTCTCTGTCTCTGTCTCTCTCTGTCTCTGTCTCTGTCTCTGTCTCTGTCTCTCTCTCTCTGCACCTACATGCGCATGTGGGAATAGGCTACTGCCACTTCACATCCTTGGCTGGCCTCTAAATATTGGAAAGGCTCAGCACGGGCCTTATTCCCCTACTCATCCCTCACACCGAGACCTTATTTAACATCCTATACTTTATATAACACCTATACTGTAATTTCCATATTTATATCTTCAATTTGGATTTTCTCTTCTCTGATTTCCAGCCTCCTGTTTGATATCTTCACTTATCTTTCATTCTTGTTTTCCTTCCATCAGAATCTTTCTTTTGTCTGTTGTTGTCCCTTCCTCTCCATTTCCAGCATCTAATTTGTTAACAGAGATTTAAAATAACCTAAGTGATTTTTCTCCCAATCATCCTTCCACAAGTTCTCCAAAAACTATCTACTGTGAAGTTACTAGGGTAGAAGTCACATTTCATGCCTGTCCTAGCTAGTTTTATGTCAGCTTCACACAAGTTAGTGTTATCTGAAAGGAGTGGTGAGGCCTCAGTTGAGAAAACACCTCTGTAAGATCCAACTGTAGGGCATTTTCTGATGTGGGAGGGTCCAGCCAATTGTAGGTGGTGCCATGCCTGGGCTTGTAGTCCTGGGTTCTGTAAGAAATCAGGGTGATCAAGCCATAATGAGCAAGCCAGTAAACAGCACCCCTCCATAGTCTATGCCTCAGCTCCTCAAGGTTCCTGCCTTGAGTTTCTGTCCTCATTTCTTCAATCAAGAACATCAAGATGGATGTGTAAGCCAAATAAACCCTTTCTACCCAACTTGCTTTTTGGTCATGGTTTCACCTCAACAATGTTCAACTGATAGCAATCATCATAGTTAGCTTCCTCTTGCTCTCAGAATCATATTTCCTGGGAGTGGCCCTTACTTCCCTTACCATTTCCCGTCATTTGAATCCTGCCTCCTCTCAACCCCACTTCCTGACTATCCTTTCCTTATCCTCAAGCCACCCCGCCTCTCTGTCCATTGGTTCCCATTCCTGCATGTTCTACTCTTTTTGTTTTGTTTTGTTGTTTGTTTTTTTTGTTTTTTTGAGACAAGGTCTCCCTGTGTAGCCTTGGCTGTCCCCGACTCACTTTGTACACCAGGCTGGCCTCAAACTCACAGCGATTCACCTGCCTCTGCTTCCCAAGTACTGGGATTAAAGGCGTGCGCCACCACCCGGCTCCATGTTCTACTCTGTAACAGCCCCTTATTCTATTTGGTTTGCTTGCTCATATCTTTATGGCTCAGATAAAACACCCTTCTCAGAGGACTTTCGCTACCCCTCTGTAAAGAGGTCCATATCCTGTATTTTCTCTTACACAGTTCTTCATTACACTTTGGAAAATAATATTGTTTGTGTATTTAGCTCCTTGTTTTCTGCCGTCACTCACTGGATTGGAAATTCCAGGAGGAAGAACATGCTCAGCCTCATTCCTCATCACGTCTTCTGTATTCCCAGTGTCAGGAGCAGCTCTTGCCCCTTATATTTTCTAAATAAATAAAAGCTCAAAGGAATATTACATCTATAAATCCTTTACGAATCACATGCTATCTGCCAACTATTATACCAGTCCACTAGTTACACATTGGCTCCTCAAATCACTTGCCTCAGCATAGCTTATTAGCCTTTTTGAAGTTATAAGAACAGGCTCAGCTATGAGCAACTTGCCTCTAACCACATAGCTGCTGTGCAGCCTGAGCTGGCCTCAGTATCGGGTCTGTTTGAATCTGTTGTACTGACCATAACAACCTG
>OU015751.1:59123497-59138082 GCA_907169655.1 Acomys percivali
CTTGCTTCATATGTCTGGTGCATATAGTGGGGCTTGCTATGGCTGGTTCCCAGCTCTGTTCAGGGAGTATGAAGTAGGGAGGAGCAAGCTGCACACATTTTCCTATATGAGGAGGAGTATGTGAGCTTGCATTGCCTCTCCACCAGAACTTGTCCATTCAACTCAGAGGGCTGCTTTGGGTTGAGTACAGATCTCATCTTAAAGGGGCAGTGTAGGCTGGCACTGGCTGTCTGCCAGCATTTAATAAAGCACCTAGTTATCTGTGCCCTTCCTGCAAATAGACATATGCCCAAGTCTGCTGCACAGGGTGTGCATCGGAAGAGGGATAGTCTCTTATTTATTTATTTATTTATTTATTTATTTATTTATTTATTTATCTATTTATTTATTTATTCATTCATTAATTCATTCATATTACATCTCAATTGTTATCCAATCCCTTCTATCCTCCCATTCCTCCACCCCTCCCACTTTCACCCTATTCCCTTCCCCTATGACTGTGATTGAGGGGGCCCTCCTCCCCCTGTATATGATCATAGGGTATAAAGCTTCTTCTTGGTAGCCTTCTATCCTTCCCTTGAGTGAAACCGGGCCTCCCCATCAAGGGAACGTGGTCAAATATGGGGCACCAAAGTTCATGTGAATGTTAGTCAAGGGGTAGTCTTATATGCGAGTATATTCCAAACTCTACATTTTAACTGGAAAAGTTGGGGGTTGTCTTATACACCTAGCCATCTTATATGCCAGAAAATATGGTATATCTCTTCTGTCTTCAAATCTGCCTCTGACATTGCAAGTATACAGCCTGGCTTTCCCATGAACCAGAGCACAGAAAGTCAAGAGAACTATTTTTCCTGCTGCACTCTTTTTTTGAATCCAAAATATCCACAAACTTAGGTAAGTTACTCCTGTTCCCTTCCAGTAATGCTGGGGTGATACCAGCCACCCCTCAGGATCTTTGCATCTGGCAAAGCACATCAAATAAAGGACATACTTTTTGGTGCATAGTGGTTGTCAAACAAATCCCCGTTGAATGTCGCACCTCTTTAATTCTAGTTCTTAGTCAAAAGGAAGCACATTTGGTTAGTTGACTCTCACCATTGTTTAGAAATCATCATTTCATTTCCTAACATGTTTTTTAAACTGTTTATAGCAGCATAGATTTATGGGGAGACAGTTGAAAAATTTGAAAACTGGCTTTGCCCATCAAACACCTTGGGAAATTAGACTTACACCCAATGGCCTTTTGCATGTCATTTCAAGATTTATCTTAATAATCTTTCAGAGTAGGCATTGCCATCTTATGCAGGACACTGATAAGTTAATGAAAGAAGACATTAAGGCAACTGCTGGAGCAAAATTAAAGCTGATTTTCAGGCAGGGAATTCCCTGTCATGGCTTATTCTAGATTTAGCTGAGTGGCTATCTTCATGATGTGTGCAGGGAGCTCTTACCTCCCAACTTGCATGCCAAGAGAGGAGGTTGTCTGCAGAAATACCTGTGTGCAAAAAAAAAGCTATTAGTAAGGGTAGAGGTGACAATGTGGCTATCATGGGTGGCATGAGGCTTCTAATTATCTTCTTCCAACTCTTTTGCACTTATAGAGATTGAGGATCCTAGCCTCCCATGTTGTGGTGGATTGAATCAGAATGGCCCCCATAGGCTCATAGATTTAAACACTTAGCCACGAAGGGGAGGCACTATTTGAAAAGATTAGAAAGTATGGCCTTGATGGGGGAAGTATGTTACTAGCAATGGGCTTTGAGGTTTCCCATTCCAAGCTCCAGACTCTCTCTTCATGCAGCCTGGAGATCTTAATGTAAAACTCTCAGGTATTTCTCCAGCAATATGACTGCCTGTATGCCACCATGCTCCCTGCCATGAAATTTGGACTAAACCTGTGAAACTGTAAGCAAACCAGAATGAAATGTCTTCCTTTATAAGAATTGCTGTTATCATAGTGTCTCTTCACAGCAATAGAATACTGACTGAGACACGTGCAATTATTGAACATTTCAGAGTCTTAGTTTTCTTATCTATAAAATGGAAGCAACAATAGTAATGATGATGATGATGCCTTGGAGGGTTATTGCAAACCAGAAAGCACACCCATGCATTGCCTGACCTATATGCCATGCATGGATATTTATATATGAGTAGCTATTTATTCACTTAAAAACCAAATTAAAAAAAAAACACACAGAGATGCTTTGCACAGACCAGCTTCAACAAGCTTGTATTAAGGAAGATGCCCCTTTACTTGCAGGCACATTTACCTATGTAACCAGATTGGGGCCCTATTTACTAACACTACTGTGCCACCTGCACCTATCCCACCATATCTCTGTGTTTGTTTCCCTTGCCTTTATGGTTAGGGACACTTTGGGCACTCAGTGTCTCCCAGTAATGAGAGGCAGGAAGTAGATATTTGTTGGTCTTCCAGAGATATTTGTTGGTCTAGTTTTTGATGACTAGACTCACTGGGTATATCAATCAGAATAAATTTGACATGATGTGTCTTAGCAGCAATTAACTCTTCACATCTCAATGGCTTAGTGCAATGTGTAGTTACTCTGAAGCAGTCTGAAAGCTCTAGATTCCAAAGTTTCTGTTGCCTAAGAGCAGGAGGCAGAGTTGGCACCCTCCCTTGGAATAACCAGCACTTTCTTATCCTTCCATGGCTGTCACTGTGTCTTAGTCTACAAGCACTGGGATAGGAACTTTTGGGGCTACCATGAAAATTTGATAACCCTCGTATCTCAGAGATTAGACTCTGGAAAAAGACGAATTGTGCCTTTTTGTTTTGATGATTTTTTTTTCTGTACTAAATATGCATCTTCATGTTCTGTATTCCTGGCAGAGACAAAAGGGCCTGTTTCCCTATCCTAAGTGGCCTTGCTGGGATTTATTGGAATTTCCCTGAACTTTGGATGTAGTTTTTTGGGTGAATGAGTCTCTGTGAGAAGTGCTAGCTCATCATCAAGGTGCAGGAAAGAACACACAACCATGGAGTTACATTTATTTGTATTTCTCTTTTGTCTTTTCAATTTTGTAGGTGTAGGAGTCAGTTTTACATTGCTGTCACACACACCTAAGATAAATGTTTAAAAGAACATTTATTCCAGTTCATGTCTTCCCAGGCAGCATCACCTGGTCCACTGCACTTGTGCATGTTTGAAGCAGCCTGTCATGGCAGGAACTCATAGAGGAGCAACTGCTTATCTCATTGTAGCTGGGAAGTGAGAGAGAAGAGATGAGGCTGTGCAATATCCTTTATTACTAGACATTCTTCAAGGCCTGAACACCTCCCACTAGCCACACCTACTTAAGATTCTTGTTAGTTATTTTCATTGCTGTGATAAAACACCATTACTAAGGCAACTCATAGGAAAAAGGGTTTATTTGGGCTTATGGTTCTAAAGGGATAAGAGTCTACAATGGGAAAGTGGTAGGCATGATGTGTGGATCTGCAAGCTGAGACCTTGCATCTTTAACCACAAGCATGAAGCAGAGAGAGTGAACTGAAATTGACACTTGTCTTTGAAACTTTCACATCTCACCTCCAATGACAAATTTCCTCTAACAACATGACACCATTTAAACATCCCCCAAACAGTGCTAGCAACTGAGGACTAAGTATTCAAGTACCAAAGACATGGAACATTTCTCATTCAGATCCCACAATCCCATCACCCCTTCATCACTGGGGTCATTTCTTCCTGAAACAGGGTTTCTCTGTGTAGCCTTGCCTGTCTTGGAACTTTCTCTGTAGACCACAAGGGTAGCCTTGAACTCAGAGCTCCTATTACCCCTGTCTCCCAAGTGCTGGGATTAAAGGTGTGCGTCTCCCAAAAAGCTTAGGCTTTTAAATTCTTAGATCTTTGGTGTTTGTCTTCATTTGCTTTCTGTTGCTATGATAATCACTATGACTAGCAGCAAGAAACGGTTGTTTTTATCTTATAAGTTCATCATTGAGGGAAGCAGAAAATATGGGGACAAGCTATTCCCTGCATTGTTCCCATGTCTTGTTCAGATTGCTTTCTTATATAACCTAGGGCCAGTTGGGCAGGGGTGGCAGTGGGTTGAGCGCTCTCATGTCAATTATTAATAAGAAAAAGCCCTATAGACATACTCACAGGCCAGTCTATTGAGACAAATCTTCGACTGGTGTTACTTTTCCGCAGGTAACTCTAGTTTGTGTCAAGTTGAAAGAAACTAACCAGTACAGGGGTCATTTCAGATTCAATCTTCAGTAGTAGGCTTACCTATACCTTTGAAATAAATATACTCATAATAGGGTCACACCTCCACAATTTTCAATGATAAAATTAATTACTAAAAATTTAATGATAATTTAAAAAACATAATAATTTAGGCATTGAAGAGGAAACAACTAGTCAAAATACAATTTTGGTTACTTTCAATGTCCTGAGATTTAGTAGCCGGTACTCACAAGGATTTACCCAGATATTCCTGTTTTGCCATTGCTTTAATGCACTCATGATTGGGAAATAGCTCTGTCTCCAGTGAATTCCTACTGGTGAGCACTTGGGATAGAGCATTGAGTTCACTTGACTGGACTTAGAATCATCTGGCAGAGACACCTCTACATATGTTGGTGAAGGTATTTCTAGAAAGAATTAACTGAAAAGGAAGAATCAACCCTGAGAGTGGGTGGCACCATCCACAGAGTTAGGGACCTGGAGTGAAGGAGAGAAAGCTGGCAGAGTGTCAGTACTCAACTCTCTCTGCTTCCTGCCTCAGGACACAGAATAACCTGCCACCTCACACTCCTGCCACTGCACTGCACCCTCAATCTGTGAGCCAAATTAAGCTCTATTCCTTAAATTGCCTTTTCTCATTTACATCCCAGCAATGGGAAGGCAACTGGCTCTCATTGTTTAGATTTAAAACAAATGTTTTAAGTACCTTCTTTTCTTTCCATCCCATTGCAGATTTTCTTACCCTTGCAAATACAGTCAAACCATTTAGTGTAGAAAGAAGAGCATGACTGATGAGATGCAGACTAGACACAACCTGCCTCTCCTGCTGTTATTCTTCTAGCCAAGGGTATGCCAGCTGGGGCTGTTTGCATGCTAGGCTTTATCCTCATTTCTTCCTTTGTGTATCTTTCTGTTTTATCTGCGGGGTAAGGGTAGGAATAATAGAAAAGAAGGGAGGAGAGGAAAGCAGTTGTAGTTATACTCTCTGGGCCTCTGAGAGGATCTCCCATTTGTCCTCAGGAAGCCTATAGATGAAGCTGGTGTACTGTGCAAAAGGGCAGCCCCTTTCCCAAAGGGTAAGATGAGAAGGCAGTTTTTTGGCCCCTTTTACTAGCATATTTCAAACAGTTTTCTGGCATCATGGGTTTTTTTTTTTTTTTTTTTTTTTTTTTTTTTTGTGTGTGTGTGTGTGTGTGTGTGTTTAAGTCATAATGATCTTTCAATGATGGCTTTGAAATCCACTGAAGATTGGGAAACAACTACTCTCTTCACTTCAACAGGAATTCAAGGCCTGATAACAGCTCATCCATAAAGCTGCTTGATACTACCTGTCAGTTAGTCCAGGTCTGCCCTTAACCATGTGGATAGCATAGCAAGGAAGGATAACAGAAGAATTTGGAAGGCCCAGGATTCACCATCCATGTGAGGGGCCGCCAGCTATCCAGATGGCCAGTCAGGCCAATTAATTAGTAAACACACTTCCAGCCCACCATCCATGCTATTTCAGTATACTGAAGGACTGCTGTCATGTGGGGCATCAGTAAGCCTCCTGTGTAGGCTCTGTTTCTTAACAAACTTTATTATACCACCCAACTAGCTTACACAAGAGGGAAAAAAGATTAAAGGGAAAAAAGAGTGAACCTTCCTGTATCTGTTCCACGGGACGAGTCCCTAGGTATCTCTGTCCTGCGTGCTGGTCCGGCCTGTTCGCTGATCCTCCTTCAGCTCAAGCCTGGTCTCCCTGTTGCCCTTCTCTCCTCTCAGCCTGCCTGTCTCACATGTGAAGGGCAGTCTCCTTCTCCCATTGAGGGTTGATTAGAAAAACAATAGTCCAGGTGGAGTCCCCAGGTCTGCTTTCTGAATTCCAGGCCCAGGATGGCTCCACCCAGTCTATCTCAAGGTATCCATGGTGTGTCCAAGGGTATAGCCTACCAAGACTGCTTTCACCTGTGACAAAGCTTACAGTCCTTCCCACACTCCTGCCTATGTTTATGCAATATCTTACACCCTGTCATTCCCCCACTCAGTCTCAGGTCTTCTCATCAGGGATTTACTTGATGGAAGCTTCTGGAAACAGAATCTCATCTTAAAACCTTAATTTAAGTTAATTCTGATTCTCTAAAGCTGAAAGCTCTGGGAAGGCAGATCTTCCATACTGGAGACTTTCTCTCAACATGATAATCTTCCAGCTTAGTCTTGCCCACCAGTGTGTGGGTCGCAGAGCCTGATGTGACTCTTATCAATTCCCTCATAGATGTCTTTTAGGCATCATTAGATAATAACCTAATATTGTATTTTATTGAGCTGTTGTCTGGCCTTCCACCTACACAAATCCTCATGTCTGAGCAGATGAACATCCTGCCTGGGGTTGCTATTAACCATGCCCTTCAGAACTTAGTTAAAGCAACTGAGCCAGAGTAGAGATGTCCTCATCAGGCCAAGGGGTTGATGGGATTTCCTCAGCCCACTGGAAATTAGGAAGCCTCAGAATAGAATTCAGATCGCTTGGTACCTGCTTCAATATACATGATCTGAGTGGGCACTATGATGATTAATAAAGGCTGGAGTTATTTGTAATTACAGAAAGAAATTCGAACCAACTCCTGTGACCTTCAGGAAGGAATTAACGAAATAAATCACGAGGCAGACATGGAAGCTAGACAAGATGTTAGTTATGGGATCTATGGGTGTTAGAACAGTGCTTCTAAACCCTTAATTCTAAAAGGTGAATGTGTGGGGTCACTGTGCACCTCGAAAGGACATTTTCTCCTTGCCCCTAAAGTCCTATCTTAAAAGTTTATACCTTTAATCTAATTGTGTTTGCAGCAGTGAATTCCTACCCTAGGTCCCAAGGTGCTGAGGCCATTTAGACAGCTCAGCTCTGGGCTTACACTTTCTGTTCTTGCAGTCTTACTATTCTGGCTTCTTACTTACCCTGGGCTTTTTCAAAGTTAGTACACTTTTAATTACTAGTTTGGTTTCACTAAGGGTTATGGGTCTGTTTAAATTTTTTATCTGATTGTGATTTAACTTGGGTAAGTTGTATATATTAAGAAAGCTATCCATAGATTTTCCAATTTGAGTTTATTATATGCCTTTATAATTTTCCTAATTTCCTCAGTGTCTGTTGCTATGGCCCCATTTCCAGCTCTAGTTTTGTTAATTTGAATATTCTTTCTCTGGCCTTTAGTTAATTCAAATAAGAGTTTTTCAATCTTTTTATTTTCTCAAATAACCAACTCTTTGCTTCATTTAGTCTTTTGTATTGTTTGCTTCTATTTTGTTTATTTCAGCCCTGAGTGTTACTATTTCTTACCTTTTGCTTCTTTTTGATATAATTTCTTCTTATTGTTCTAGAACTTTTAAGTATTCTGCTGAGTTATTAGCATGAGCTCTCCCCAATTTTTTATGCAGGCACTTAGTACTATGAGCTTTCCTCTTAGAGCCACTTTCATTGTGCTCCATAAATTTTGGTATGTTGTATATACATTTTCATTTAATTATAGAAAGTTTTTAATTTCTGTCTTGATCTGTTTTTCATTTAGTACTGAGTCATTCAGTTTCCATGCCTTTGTAATTTTGCTGTAGTTTGTATGAAGCTTTAATCTGTAGTAGTCAGAGATTGTAGGGTATTTCAATTTTCTTTTGTCTGTTGAGACTTTGTGACTGAATATATGGTTAATTTTGGAGAAACTTTTGTGAAGTGCTGAGAAGAAGGAATACTATTTTGTGTTTGGGTGAAATGTTCTATAAATATCTGTTAGGCCCATTTGGTTTATAATACCTCTTAGCTCTAAAATCTCTCTGTTTAGTTTTTTTTCTGGATGACCTGTCTATTGGTGAGAGTGGACTATGAAGTTTCGCACTGTCAGTGTGAGGGTGAATATGTAATTTCAACTGTAGTAGTGTTGTTTTTTTCCTTCTGAACTTGGGTGTCCTTGTGTTTGGTGAGTAAGATCTTAAGAATTTCAGTGTCCTCTTGGCATATTTTTTCCTTTGATGTGTATATAATATCTTTATCTCTTTTTTTTAGTTTTGGTTTGAGGTATATTTTGTCAGATATTAAAATGGCAACATCAGCTTTCTTCTTAGGTTCATTTTGCTTGGAAAATATTTTTTATCCTTTTACTCTGAAATGATGTCTATCCTTGGTGTTAAGGTGGGTTTCATGGATAGAGCACAAGTATGAATCCTATTTTCATGTTAATTTTGTTAGTCTGTGTCTTTTTACTGGGGAATTGAGACTATTGATGTTGAGAAACATCAATTATTAGTATTTGTTGATTCCTATTATTTTATTGTTGTTGTGGTAGTGGTGTTAGCTGTGTCTCTTCTCTTGATTTGCTGGCCTGGGATTATTTATTCACTGTGTTTTCCTGGGTATAGTTAATATCTTTACATTTTTCTTCTAATGCCTTATGTAGGACTGGGTTTATAGACAGATATTGTTTAAATTTGGCTTATCATAGAATGTTTGCATCTATTGTGATTGATCATTTTTCTGGGTATAGCACTCTGGCCTGGCATCTGCAGTTTCTTTGGAGTTTGTAGAACATCTGTTGAGGCCCTTCTGATTTTAGAGTCTTCACTGAGAAGGTTGGTATTCTTATGGGCCTTTCTTTACGTGTTACTTGGTATTTTTCCCTTGAAGCTTTTAATAATCTTTCATTGTTCTGTATCTTTATTGTTTTGATTTTTATGTGCACAGGGCAATTTATTTTCCTCCTTTATTAAAAATACATAATTTTACCCATCAGAATGGCTAAGATCAATAATTCAACTGACACCACATGCTGGCGAGGATGTGGAGAAAGAGGAACACTCCTTCATTGCTGGTGGGAATGCAAACTAGTACAACCACTTTGGAAATCTATCTGGCGCTTTCTCAGAAAAATGGGAATAGGGCTTCCTCAAGACCCAGCTATTCCACTCCTTGGAATATACCCAGAGGATGCACTACCACACAACAGGGACATATGCTCAACCATGTTCATAGCTGCCTTATTCATAATAGCCAGAACCTGGAAACAACCTATGTGTCCATCAGTAGAAGAATGGATAAAGAAACTGTGGTATATTTACACTATGGAATACTACTCAGCTATTAAAAACAAGGAATTCCCGAAATTTGTGGACAAATGGATTGAACTAGAAATTATCATAATGAGTGAGTTCACCCAGAAGCAAAAAGAGTCAAATGGTATATACTCACTTATATCGAGACACTAGGCCAAGGGGTAAGCCCCCATGATAAACTTTACCTACCAAGAAAGTGGGTCAGAGGGGAGAAAATCCTATTGAGACTTTAGGGGTGAGAAGCCTGGAAGAATGAGGAAATAGAGGGATCCAGTGGGTCCTGGAAAAATACAGGCAGGTCTGGGCCCTCTAGTCCTCCTCAAACTATGGCACCAGCCAAGGAAAATTTAGCAGTAAACTTCGAACCCCTAACCAGTCTAGCCGATGGACAGGACATTCTCCACCGTTAAGTGGAGAAGGGGATCTGACTTTCACACAAACTCTGGTGCCCCATATCGGACCATGTCCCTTGGATGGGGAGGCCTGGTGGCACTCAGAGGAAGGATATAAGTCACCAAGAAGAGACTTGATACCCTAGGAGCATATACAGGGGGAGGAGGTCCCCCTCAGTCACAGTCATAGGGGAAGGGAGTAGAGGGGGAAAGGGGAGGGAGGAATGAAAGGGAGGATACAAGGGATGGGCTAACAATTGAGATGTAATATGAATAAATTAATAAATAAATTAATTAATTAAAAAAATACATAATTTTATAAATATATCTTGACTACAGTTTCTTCCCCCTCTACGCCTCCCTGTTTCTCTCAATCTCTCTTTTACTCTGGAACTCCCTTTCAGTCTTCCATTAGGAAAAAACAGGCTTCTAAGAAGTAACAACCAAATGTAACAAAATAAAATATAATAAAATAAAACAAAACCCATCACATCAAAGTTGGACCAGACAAAAGAGAAGAAAGAAAAATAGAGCCCCAAGAGTAGTCACAAGAATTAGAGAACCTTATTTTTAATAGCTGAGTAGTATTCCATAGTGTAAATGTACCACAGTTACTCTGATCTAGCCAATGGACAGGACATTCTCCACAGTTATGTGTAGAGTGGGGACTGACTCTGACATGAACCCTCATGCCCTATATTTGACCATCTCCCCTTGGTGGGGAGGCCTCATGGCACTCAAGGAAAGAATAAGCAGGTTACCAAGATGAGACTGGATAGCCTATGACCATATAGTGGGGGAGGAGGTCCCCCTCAGTCATAGACCTAGGGGAGGGGAATAGGGTGAAAGAAGGAGGGAGGAAGGAACGGGAGGATACAAGTGATGGTATAACAATTGAGTTGTAATCTGAATAAATTAATTAAATAATAAAATAAAACAAAAAGAATTAGAGAACCACTCATTCACCCATTCAGGAGTTCCATAGAAATGTTAAATGACTTAGTGCAAACACATGTAGGCCCTGAGTTTACTTCTTCAGTCTCTGTGAGTTCATAGGAGTTCTGCTCAGTTGATGTAGAGGGCCTTGTTCTCATGGTGTTTTCCACTCCTTCTAGCTCTTACACTCTTTCTTCCCCCTCTTCCACAGGATTCTCTGAGCTTTGAGGGAAGGAGTTTCATGGAGATATCTCATTTAGAGATGTGTGTTCCAAGGTCTCACTCTCTGCATGTTGTCTGGCTGTGGGTTTCTGTATTTGTTCCCATCTGCTGTAGGAGGAAGCTTCCCTGATGTTGGCTGAGTAAGGCACAGATAAATGAGTATAGCAGAATATCATTAAGAGTTATTTTGTTGTTCCTTTTTTTAAAAAAAAGACAAGTAATATTTGGTTTTACCTCAAGTCTCTGAGATATCTAATCTCTGGTTCTTAGTCATCAAAGCAGTATCAAGTATCTAGTGCAGTGGGCCTTAAATCAAATCATATATTGCTTGGTTACTCTCACAAGTTCTGTGCCACCATTATCCTAGCATATTTTACAAGCAGGATCAATGATTTTTGGGATGGGCTGGTGTTTATGTTTCTCTTTTGCTAACCTTCAGAGTATTTTCCTGTACCAAAGACACTAGATCATAGAGGTGAAGGCTCTATGTAGACACTAGCTAGCTTCTCTGTGTTCAATGAGTTGTGTGTTATCATCAGCAGTGGGGCGTTACTGTCAGTTTGCAGAGAGCAATTTATTGTCTTGGCAATAGCCTGAGTGGTTCTGGGATTTCCATGGGACCCCTTTGGCAAACAGCTTAATAGGATCCAACCCAGTCCCAATACTGGAAGCTTCATTTGGTGATAAGAAATGACCAATTTTGATTTTTGTCTCCCTCATTAATTGGAGATTTCATTAAGATCACCTTTATATATTTCAGGAAGTTTCTACGCACTAAGTTTCCATACAATCCCTCAAATGCTCCTCAATTCCAGCTGGATCTCCCAAATTCCCTCCCTCAATCCCATCTTCTTTCTCACTCGACACTGGATCCTCCCAGTCCACTTATTATGGGTCTGGGTTGCCTCACTTGGAATAATTTTTTTCTAATTCCATCCATTTGCCTTCAAATTTCATGCTGCCATTTTTTTTAACAGCTGAGTCATACTCCACTCTATAAAACATCATATCTTCTTTATTAATTTTTCTGTTGAAGGACATTTAGTTCACTTCCAATTTCTGGCCATTATTAATAAAGCAGCAATGAACATGGCTGAACAAGTGTCCTCATGGTAGGAAGTGCCCTTTGGGTATATGCTCAAGTGGTATAGCTAGATCTTGAGGTAGATTCATATGGATTTCCATAGTGGCTGTACAAGTTTCCTCTCCCACCAGCATGAACTATCACTTGTGTTATAGGGCTTGGCCATTCTGACAGGTATAAGATAAAATTTCAAAGTAATTTTTATTTGTATTGTAAGGGAAATTTCTTTTTTGGGTCAGTGTATTTGGTATTCTATGTGCTTCTTGTATCATGACAAGCATTTTCTTTCAGTTAGAGAAATTTTTGTGGTTTTGTTGAAAATATTTTCTGTGTCTTTGATCTGGATTTCTTCTTTTCTCTACCCTTATTATTCTTATATTTGGTGTCCTATCAGTGATTAAAATTTTGAGATTTTGGCACATTTTGGATTTCGGACCCATGTATTACTTAAACCATTCCACTTAAAAATGTGAGGCTATAAGTTAAATAAGTTGAAAAACTGCAGAGTCAGGAATGAGACATGGTTTCTGAAGGCTTTGGAAATTCTATTGTTTACCATTAGTGATCTTGTCTCCACTGTGTGGACTGACTTTACTAGACATGGCAGACATCTTTAGTGAAAATATTGGTCCAAGACTCTGAGCATCTGTTTAGACAGCAGCTACTGGCATATCTGGTGGTCTGGTGCTTGGAGTGTCTGTTGTTGATGGCTTCACCTTCTCTAGCAGGAAAGGCACAGGAGAAGTTTATTGTCATGCTGCCCAATCTTTATGACATACAATATTGTCAGACAAAACCCATAATTCTTTTGTGTTTGTTGGCCAAGAACAATTCCACATGGGAAAGGCCCAAGTGACTGAATTAGCCCATTTTTTGACCCACACGACCTATTGAACAGGTAATTCTGAAATGTGCATTTGGTTTTGCTGTTCAGTCACACATGACAAAGGGAACCTCTTCAAAGGACCAACCGAAAAGGCTTTATAGCTTTATAAATAATTCATCCATCGTACTACAGGTGAGAAAGATGGATTTTGACTTAATGGGTGGCATAGGAATTGAGAACTCGTTGAACTCTCCGAGTCAGGGTGGGAACAAGATCGTTTCACTTATTTATGGGGAATTTAGAGCAGAAAACATGCTTTCTCTCCATTCATTTCTCAAGGAATTTGACTTTTCACACACATCCGTAATGTGATTTCTTGGTACAAGGCCCTGAGCTGTATCTGAGAATGGCTGTGCATTTGGTGCAGCCTGGTGAGTTGAAGTGCAAACTGGCATGTTTATAAAGGATACCACTAGTTTTAGCAATATATCAGTAGCTTGCAGAGAAAAATGGAAATTCTATGCTGAGGGACTTTTATAGTTAATGCAATCTGAAAATACATAAAGTAAACCAGCAAAACCTAGATACTACATGGGGCTGGAAAATTAATCCTCAACATGTGTACACAGGGTCCTAGCTACCACAGGGTACTTCCAGTATGTAGCACTATAGAGACAGGAAAATGGGTTGAACAGTAGTTAATATAGATAAACTTTGAAGGCAAGAGGATTCCAAATTTCAGTTAGTGAACAGAGAGAAACAGAACAAAACAGAAGGCAAATACACAGAAATCATTCTGTTATTTGAAAAGTCCTCTATTTTTAGACTTGCCAGGGTTGAACCAACATTTGGGCAAGTGATTTGCACTAATTCAGCCTCAACTTTTATGTAAGCTGTGTTTCTATCCAGCCTAGCACAGCACAGCAGGAAATTACAAGAACAGCTCAGAGCCTACCACAATAACCCAGGATGAAATACATTATTTGTTTGTTTTTTAAGACAGAGTTTCTCTGTATAGGCCTGGCTATCCTGAAATTCACTCTGTAGAGAAGCTGGCATTGAACTTAGAGACCCACCTCCATCTGTTTCCCAAGTGATGAGAATAAAGGTACCAGAGATGCTAAATAACAAGAAGAGCTCAAGGGTAGATGAAGGAATATAGCTGGGAAGGGGATGTAGTAGATGTAAACATGCTTTTGTTTTGATCCCAAATGTGGGATGGAGAACAGACTTGTGAGAGAATAGGTGATGTTTATCCACTCGAAGAGGAACTGCTTCTTGTGGAGGCTTGGTCTTTGTCAGCTGAAAAACATCTTAGTATGGACTCTGACAGGATATTTATATGAACCCAAAACAAGAGGCTGGGCCTTTTGGTCTTGGTCTTGTTTCCCATTGTTTGGCTGTTCATCACTCCTAGAGAGGACACCTCCAGAGAATGTGTCAAGGTTCCAGATTCTGGCTGCTGCTCTTGTTTGAAGCTACTGTGGTTGCAGTCCCCTTTGCTGAATTGTTGGTTTGGTGTTTAACAGGTCTATTGGAATCCTGACAACAATGCCAGTGGAATTGGTCCCAGGAAATAAGTCTAAGAAGGTCTATTTCTCCTGTTTCATTAACCTCTTTTCTCTCATATCTAGGATAGGTGGGTTAGAAGGGAGGTATAAACATTAAAGACCCCCCAAATAAAGTAGGTTTGAAAAAGTTCAAAGCCTACAAGGGAAAATAGAATAGATATCATGGGTGGACTGGGGGCAGGTAAGGCTGGGAAAAGGAGAGATAAGGTAGGGGGAGAAGAGAGAGATAGAGATAGAGGGAGAGGGAGAGGGAGA
>OU015751.1:59138182-59204796 GCA_907169655.1 Acomys percivali
AGAGAGAGAGAGAGAGAGAGAGAGAGAGAGAGAGAGAGAGAGAGGTGTACTGAGAGAGACAACTGGAATTAGTGGAAGTTAAGGGGCAAGGGAGAAATCTAGTGCAATAGAAACTCCCAGGAACCTATGAGGGTGATCCTAGCTAAGAATCCTAGTAATGAGGGATACTGAGCCTAAATCAGCCATCTTCTGTAACCAAGGAACCTTCCAATGGAGGAATTGGGTCACCAACATGGCCATAAAGCCTTTGACCTACAATTTGTCCTGCTTATAAGATGTGCTGGAGTAAAAGTGGCACAGAAATTTTGGGAGTCCAACCATTGAATGATCCAGCTTGAGACCCGTGCCATGAGAGGGACTCCACCCTGACACTGTCTGGAGGGGCAGGAACAGGAGGTTGGCTAGCCCAGAGACCTAAAATAGAACCAAACATGACAGAGGAAAAAGTCAATGAGATGATTTCTAATGATATTCTGCTATACTCATAGACCCTAGAATAATCATCATCAAAGTGGCTTCATCTAGCAATGGATAGAAACAAAAGCAGGAGTCCACAACCAGACACTAGGAGAAGCTCAGATAATCTTGTGGAAGAGGGGTAGGAAGGATTGGAGGAGCCAGTGGGGTTGAGGACACCACAAAAGCATGGCCTATAGAATGAACTAAGCAGAGCTCATAGGGGCACACAGAGACTGCACCAACAATCAGGGAGACTGCATGGGTCTGACCTAAGCCCTCTGCAGATAATTGATGGTGTGTAGCTTGGTTTTCTTATGGGACTCCTAACAGTGGGAAATAGGGTCTCTTTTGCCTGCTTTTGGGAACTTTTCCTCCAATTGGGTTGCCTTGTACAGCTTTAACATGAGGGAAAGCGCTTAGACTTATTGCTCTGGAAGGTCTGCCTTTTTCTGAAGGGAAACTGAGGAGGAGTGGATCTAGGAAGAGAAGAGGTAAGGGGAAGGAACTGGGAAGAAAGGAGGGAAGAAAAAAACTTCTTGAAATGTAGTATTTGAAAGAATAAAATTTAAAATTAAAAAGAAATATATGTAGTACATCTATATACGCACTGTTTCAACTATTCAGTCACTTTTAACATGGTCCTATAGCCTCACAACCCTTAAACCTGATTTTGGATATTTTTATTACCATATGCCAAAAAACCATGTCACCTTTTATAGCAGTCACTCTCCATCTTGCCTCCTCAGTCATTCCCTCACCCTTTCCCACCTCCCCTCTCAGCTCCAACAACCAATTCTCTGCTTTTTGACTCCACAGGTTTTTTTCTTTCAGAGTTTCAGCCCAATACAGCGATGACATCTATAGTGCCTTCTGATGGTGTTTCCCATTTACCACAATGTTTTCAAATTTTACCCATGATATAGCACTTGACTCCTTTCTATTTTGGGGTAATAGTCCATTTCTGTTGTGTGTATATGTTACACTCTACTTAGCAATTGATTAGTCAATAAACATCTGGGTAGTTTTACTCTTTGTTATGATTATTGCTGCTAAGAAATTCATGCATAAGTCTCATGGGTGGCATACCTTTCTACTTATTTACGTAGTATATTTAGTGATAGAAATGCTGGGTCATGTGTTGAACCTATGTTTAGCCTACTGAGGAAATGCCACCTGCTTTCTTGAGTAGTTGTTGTGCTTCCCAATCTCCTTAGGAGCATATGAAGATTTCTTCAGACTTTGACAGCACATTATGACTGTCTTTTTAAGCATCACTGTCCATGTGGGTATCATGTGGTATCAGATGTGATTCAGTAGTCTGATGCTATGATGTTGAGCCTCTATCTTGTATTTGTAGCTACTCGTAAACTTTCTTTGGAAGAAAATTGCCTGTTCTTCTCTATATTTTAGACCCATATTCTGAATGGGCATTTGTATTTTTTTCCTTTTTGTTTTTTTTCGGGGAGGGAGTTGGCTTGTTTGTTTTTAGTTCTTTATATATTCTGGATAGTAATCCTGTGTTACAAATATAGCTGGTGAAGATTCTCTCCCATTCTCTAAACTTTTTCTTCACCCAGTTGATTGTACCTTTAACTATGCAGAAAGTTCCACTTCTCAATTTTTGGCCTTAGTTCTTGGAAAAATGGAGTCCTAGTCAGGAAGTTCTTTCCCATACCTATATAATGTAATGTAAGGTACTATCCATGTTTTCTTCTAGCAGTTTTAATGTTTCAGGTTTAGGTCTTTGATCCACTGGAGATAATTTTTTGTGAGGATGGCAGTAAGTGGAGGAGTATCAGTCTCATACTTATGGGTTAAGCCTCTTTGGGCAAGTCCTCTACCACTGTTCATATATGTGGGTCTAATTTCATTCTCCTGTGTATGGACATCCAATTTTCCCAGAACCATATTTCCTTTCTCAACAATATACATTTGGTATCTTTATCAAATACTTAATGGTTGGAGTTATATGTGCTCATGTTTGGGTCTTCAATTTTGTTTCACTGGTCTACATGCCTGTTTTTGTGTGAGTATCATGTTATCTTATTTTTAAAATTGTATTTCTTATTTTTCTATTATTCTGTGTGGTGGCTCTCTACTTCCTCAATGGGATTTACCAGAACACAAAGGCCAAGAAAACACCCAATCTGTGTACCTTTTCATTTTTCCACTAACCCTTTTGGTGTCTTATCTCAGAAGGCTTTGTCCACTGAATCACAGGATTAGCTTTTTTTTTTTTTTTTTGCATGAGTTTTATAGTTTTAGTCTTTATATTTAGGTTAATGATCCACTGTGAATCAACTTTGTAAATGAACTAAAGGTCCATTTTCACATATCTCAATGGAGCCATCTTGTAGTAACTGTGTGGAATCCACAGTGGATTGTTCTGACATCTCTGTTGTGACTCAGCAAAGCATAAGCTCTGTGTTTTTATACAGGATCATTTTAGGTATTATGTTTTTTTCCATATGAATTTGAGAATTGTTCTATCAAGGTCTGTAAAGAATTGTGTGAAGATTTTGATGAGAATTGCATTGAATTAATTGATGGGGATTGCCTTTAGTAAGATGGCCATTTTTACTATATTAATCCTATTGATCCATAAGCATCTTTCCATCTTCTGATAACTTTTTCAATTTCTTTTTTCAGAGACTTGAAGTTCCTGTCAAATGGGTCTTTCACTTGTTTGATTAGAGTTATACCAAGATATTTCATATTATTTGTGGCTATTGTGATGAATGTTGTTTCCCTGATTTCTTTCTCAGCCCAATTGTCTTTTGTATACAGAAGTGTTAGTGATTTTTTTAAAAGTTAATTTTGCATCTAGCCACTTTGCTGAAGGTGTTTATCAAATGTAGGAGCTCTTTGCCACAATGTTTGTAGCCACATATGTATATTATCATATCATCCATGAAAAGAAGATAGTTTGACTTTTTCCTTTCTAGTGTGTATCCCTTTGATCTCCTTTAGTTATATTATTGCTCTAGTTAGGACTTCAAATACTATATTGAAGAGATACGGAGATAGTGGGTAGCCTTGTCTTGTCCCTGATTTTAGTGGAATTGTTTATGTTTCTGTGGACTTAATTTAATGTTCACTATCGACTTGCTGTGTATTGCTTTTATTGTATTTAGATATACATCTTGTATCCATGATCTCTATAAGACTTTTTACATGAAGAGGTCATGGATTTTGTCAAAGATTCTTTCAGCATCTATTGAGATGATCACATGGGTTTTTTTTCTTTTAGTTTGTTTATATTGTGGATTATATTGATGGATTTTTGTATACTGCACCACCCCCTGTATCCCTGGGATGAAACCTACTTGATCATGGTTATCCTGTCCCACAGGACAATTTCAAACCAGGGTTTACCTGAAAGGAGTGCAGATGGGGGAGAATAGAGAACATGGAGACAGGAAGGCCAGGTTGAGGATCTCCATTTGAGGCCTCCATTTACTAAAGCACAATGCAAGGTTTATATAGACATCACTTTGCCCTCAGGGCAGGCTGTAAAAGAAGCATTCTCCTGCTAAACTCTCCTGTCACAGGAACTTGTTACAAGTCCTCAATGGGGGGTCGGGGAGTGGGAAGAGAGCAAAGCCTAGAGATAGTTCCTTTGTCTTTTCTCAGTAGTAGGTAGTTCACACATTCAGGTGTAGCAGCTTATGCAGCAACACAGAGGATTATCCTAACACAAAGAATCCTCCCAGGAGGTTCTCTAAGGCAACTCTAAGGCTAGCAGAAGGTTGCCTTTGCATTCACTGAGTCACAGTGGAGAAATATGGCTCCAAACACATGGTGAATGATGTTTTTGATGTGTTATTGGATTTAGTTTGCAAGTATTTTTGCATCAGTGTTCATAAAGAAAAGGTCTGAAATTCTCTTTGTTTACTGAGTCTGTGTGGTATAGGTATCAGGGTGACTGTGTCCTCATATAATGAATTTGGCAATGTTCCATTTGTTTCCAGTTTGTGGAATAGTTTGAAGAATAATGGTATTAGAACTTCTTTGAAAGTCTGGTAGAATTCTGTGCTAAAACCATCTGGCCCAGGGTTTTTGCTTTGTTTTTTTGTTTTGTTTTGTTTTTTTTGTTGCTGTTGTTTGTTTTTGTTTGTTTGTTTGTTATTGAGATTTTTAATGACTACATCAATTACTTTAGGGATTATGAGTCAATTTAAATTGTTTACTTGATCTTGATTTAAAGTGTCCATTTCATTTAGATTTTCAAATTTTGTGGAGTACAGGTTTTTGGACTAAGACCTAATAATTTTTTTGTATTTCATCAGTGTCTGTTGTTGTATCTTCTTTTCATTTCTGATTTTGTTAATTTGGATATTGTCTCTCTTCTTTCGAGTTAGTTTTCCTCAGGTTTTGTCTATATTGTTGTTTTTCCTCAAAGCACCAGCTCTTGGTTTTGTTGATTCTTTGTATTGTGCTCTTTGTTTCTAATTTATTGATTTCAGCTGAGTTTGATTATTTCCTGCCATTTATTCCTCTTGGGTACATTTGCTTTTTTTCTTCTAGAGATTTCAGGTGTTGTTTTAAATTGCTAGTATGAGATCTTTCCACTTTCTTTATGAAAGCACTTAGTACTATGAACTTTCCTCTTAGCACTACTTTCATTGTGTCCCAAAAATTTCGGTATGTTGCTCTTTATTTTCATGAAATTCTAAAAAGTCTTTCATTTCTTTCTTTCTTTCTTCTTGACTCAGTGGTCACTGAGTAGAGTGTTTTTCAGTTTCCATGAATTTGTAGGCTTTCTGTTGTTGTTTAAATCAAACTTTAGTCCATGGTAGTCTGATACAAGGAATTATTTTAATTTCATTAAACTTGTTCAGGCTTGCTTTATGGCTGACTATATGTTCAATTTTGGAGAAGGTTCTGTGAAGTGTGAGAAGAAGGTATTTTTTTGTGTGTTTGGGTGAAATGTGTACATATCTCTTGGGTCCAGTTGATTCATAATGTTGGTTAGTTTCATTATTTTTCTGTTTAGTTTCTGTCTTTATGACCTTTCCATTCATTGGGTGTTAATGAGTGGGGTTTGATGTGTGACTTAAGCTTTAGTAATGTTTATTTTATGAATGTGGTTACCCTTACATTTGGTGCATATGTGACTTCTCAGAATTGTTGCTAAGGTGTGTTTTTTTTTTAAGGTGTGTTTCTTATATGCAGCAGAATGACAGATCCTGCTTTCACATCCATTCTGTTAGTCTGTGTTTTTTTTATTGAGGACTTGAGTGTATTGATGTTGAGAGGTATTACTAACCAATGATTGTTAATTCCTGCTATATTGATGGTAGTGGTGGAAGGGAGTTGGAGAGAGCAAGGGGGTGGGGAGGAAGAGGGAGAAGGGAGAGGAAGACAGAGAGAGAGAGAACAGAAAGAGAGTTTCTCTTGTTTTGGTTTTGCTGGTGTGAGGTTTTTTATATCTCATGTTCTTTAGGTTTAGTTAATCTCCTTATGTTGGAAATTTCCTTCCACTAACTTCTATAGGCCTACATTTGTGGATAAGATATTGGTTAAACTTGGTTTTGTCATGGAATATCTTGTTTTCTCCATCTATGGTGATTGAATAGAATAGTCTCTGCTAACATCTGTGGTCTCTTACAGGTTGCAATATGTTTGCCCAGGCCCTTCTGCCTTTTAAAGTCTCTTTTGAGAAGTCAGGTGTAATTCTAATAAGTCTACTTTTATATGTTACTTATCCTTTTTTCTTTTAACACTTAAAATTTCCTTTAACATTCTTTCTTTGTTCTGTACATTAGTGTTTTGATTCTTATGTGTCAGGAACATTTTCTTTTCTGGTCCAATATAATTTGTGTTCTATAAGCTTCTTGTGTGTTTATAGGTATCCCTTTCTTTAGGTTAGAGAAGTTTTCTTCTATGATTTTGTTGAAAATACTTTCTGGGCCTTTTCTTCCTTCTATTCCTATTATACATAGGTTTTATCTTTTCATAGTTTCCCAGGTTTCTTAGATTTTAGTATTAGGAACTTTTTACATTCAGCTTTTTCTTTGACCAATGTATCAATTTCCTCAATCATATCTTCTATGCCTGAGATTCTTTCTGTCATCTCTTGAATTCTATTGGTGTACTTATGTCTGTAGTTCCTGTTATTTTTGTTTGTTTGTTTTGATACACTATTCCTTCCCTTTGGATTATTTTTTAATTAATTTTTAAATTTTAATATATACATTTATATTATTACACATATATACAAGAAACTACCTGTAGCAAGAAGAACCATGACACAATCTGGAATTATATAAATGTTACATTCTTAGTGTTTTGGAGATTTGTATTTGGCAGCCTTGAAGAAAACATCTTTCCTATCTTCTTTTCCCTAGGTTTTCCAACTTCAGTATTTCCCCAGTTTGTGTCTTCTTTGTGGTTTCTAATTCTATTTTCGGGTCTTGAACCATTTTATTCATTTCCTTCACATATTTGATTGTATTTTCCTGTATTTTTAAGAGATTTATTTATTTCCTCTTTATTGGCCTCTATCATCTTTATGAAGTTAGATTCAAGGTCACCTTCTTGTGCTTTGGCTGTGTTAGGCTATACAGAGCTTGCTGTAGTAGGATATCTGGGCTCTGCTGGTGCCACACTGCCTTGGCTCTTGCTGATTGTGTTCTTAATGTTAGTCACCTGGTTGTCCCTTGTTTTGGCTGAATCTTCATGATGGTAGCAGGACTTCTGGGGGGCAGGCAGATCCTTGGGCATCGTAGTGGAGCTCAGGAGACAGCATACAGCTCACCTGTGTTGGCTGTGCCCCAGGTGGACCTGAATGCTTCTGGTGTCTTGGAAAGCCTCCTTGGGAAGGGAGGCAGAGCCAATGTAGCTCAGGGGACTAAGCACCTGGTGAGAGCTTTTTTTTTTTAATCATGAGTGAAAGTTAGATCTTGTCAGATATTTTTCTATACTGAATGTCATCTTTGTTCCTTACTTTCAACTATTAAATTAACTATGCCCTACTGTGATAAAGTACATTTTAAAAAGATCTATGATCCTTTCCAGATGCTGTGAATATACCCATGAGAAACAGGAATGATAATTGTCCTGCCTTTTTAGATCTCCATCTGGTTTTGCTCTGAGGTAATACCAACACCATAAAATAACTTTGAAAGTTTCCTTTCTCAATTTTCAAGAATATGTCTACTGCCCTCTGGCAATTTAATTCTGGCTCAGAGGTTATTTAAAACTATGTTATGTATATGGTGATAAAGATAGATCTATTTGCATTTTTCTACATGTAGACATCCAGTTATACCTTCACCATTTGTTGAGGATGTTACCTTTTTTCCATTGTAGTGATTGGATTCTTTGTCAAAAATCAAGTGTCTATAGGTGTGTGAGTTTATTTCTGAGTCTTTGATTCCATTTCATGATCAACCAGCCTATTTCTATGCCTGTACCATGCTGTTATTATTACTGTTGCTCTATAGTATAGCTCAAGATCCAGGATGGAGATTCCTCTGGAAGATCTTTTATTGTACAGTATTGTTTTAGCTATTCTGGTTTTTTTTTCCATATGAGAATGGATCTTTTAAGGTCTGTAAATAATTGTGTAGGAATTTTGATGGGAGTTGCACTGAATCTGTAGATTGCTTTTAGTAAGATGACCATTTTTACTATGTTGATCCTCTTGATCCATGGGCATGGGAATTCTTTCCATTTTCTTAAATTTCTTTCTTCAGAGACATCTTCTTCATACAAAACTTTCACTTGCTTTGTTTGAGTTTGTGGCTATTGTGAAGGATGTAGTCTCACTAATTTCTTTCTGAGCCCGTTTGTCACTTGTATACAGCAGGGCTACTAAATTTTTGACCCAGACCCAGAAAGACACACGTGGTATATACTCACTTATAAATGGATATTAGTCCAACATAGGTAGCCTCTGAGAGATTCCACCAAGTATGGGATTGAAACAGATACTAGGACTTGAAGCTGACTCTGGGCTAAGAGCTGTGAGTTGTATGGAAGAGTTGGGGGATGGACAGACAGAGAGGGCAGTTGTCAGGCACTCCACAAGGATATCAAGGATTGTGGATATGGAAGCAAGGAGGGCATACACAAATTGATGCACCAACAAAGGACATTGCAAGCAGAGGACCTAGACCCCATGTTCAGATGTAGCCAATGTAACCAATTCTCCAAATGGGGAAAGGAGGAAAGAGTGGGGGACCACCTCTCACATGAACTTTGGTGCCTGCAATTTGATCACTGCCCCTTGATGAAGAGACCCTATGGGAACACAGAAGGAGGGGATACAGGCTATCCAGATGAGACCTGTTAGGCTGTGGCCAGACTACTATCTGGGGTCTGAGGCAGGGGCAGGAGAACCCCATATGTCAGAGGTCTGTGGAGGGGAATAGAGTAGAAAAGGGAGGGAGGGTAGTAATAGGAAAATAAGAGTGACAGGATTACAATCTGGATGTATTGTAGATTAATAATAATAATAATAATAATAATAATAATATTAACAACAACAACAACAACAACAACATCAACAACAACAATGTTATTTAAATTCCAAGTATTTGAGGACAAGAATGAGGAGGCTCCTTTCATTACAGAATTATTGACATTTTTATTATTGATTTTTTATCTCATTTTGGAGGACATACACTGTATTGTTTTAGTTTCCAAGTTTCTTGAACTTTTTTATGGCCTAGCACCACATCTACTCTAACTTGGTAAGTTATATAAGGGATTTCCAAAAGATTCCCCAGTGATCCTCTGAGTTTCACATGAGTCTTTTATGTGTTGTGAAAGCCTCATGGCTGACAGGGAGATCAACTATTTGAGGTAAAGAATGAAACTTGAGTCATTACCATCTTTGCAGAAACTGGCTCAAAACTTCCAGAATCTGACCTTGTGGTTTATTCTTACACATTTAAGTACACTAAAACTTTGGAAAACTTTTTCCATGCAACAATAATTATAACAATGCTTTAGGCATAACTACATAGAACCTCCCTAAGAAAAAAGATAAAGAACCTGTAACATTTCAATAAGAATGAGTTCTATTAGCTGATAAACAGAGTTCAGAGAAAGGCCTAAGTAGTAAGAATTTGTAATAAGCATAAAGACAAACCCTACTGGTGGAGGATGCCAAATACATGAGACCTCTTTCATAAGAATGGGTTCTCTTCACTGAGAGACACATCTCAGAATTAGGGCCTAAATAATGCCCAAGATTTGGAGCAGTCAGGAAGTTTTGCTCCATATAATAGCAAAAAGATTGTCACTAGGTTGTTAGACAACATTCACTCCAGCCTTCTTGGTGGAGAGGCATCATTTCCCTACCTGAAGAATATAAAAAGACTCCGTGTTTAACAATTTTAGATTTCCTAATGCTTTTGTTGATGTTGGCCTCTTACAGGAGTTTGTTGTAAGAACTCCTTTTATCTCTAATTTTGTTAATTGGTCTCTCATTAGTTTGGCTAATAACTTGTCAAACTTGTTTATCTTTGTTTGTTTGTTTTATGTGGAGAAGAACATTTACTATAAATACATGGGAGAACATAGGCAGAGGCTGGGACCTCTGGGAGATTCCAGAGTGAACATAACCAGGCTGAGACAGGCCATGTGGGAAAAGGGAGAGAGGAAAGGAGAGCAGAGAGAGACAAGCCAGTTGTAGCAGGCAGGAGGCCAATTCTGTGGTTCCACATCTTCAACCACTGCCATGTGCCACTGGGGCACTGTGCTGGAAGTATGCATTTCTCTGCTGGAAGTCTAAGTGTCATTGGCTTTGGGCAGAAAAAGGTGGTGAAGCACAAGTCCAGGGTTCTGCTTTCCCGAATAATGGCTGGAGCATCTGGAGCAAGGTCTGTGAGAAAAGACTTCCAATCTTGCCAGGGATGTGGAAAAAGAGTTTGGCTACATACAAGGTGTTGCAGTTAGCTCTTTTAATGAGATTGCTGGTCTCAGATGTTACCAGAAACTCAGAATTCTGAAGCTGAGGTGGCAGAGATACTTCAGTGTTACAGCTCTTTTGTTAAGCCACTGGCACTTGCCTAGTCCAATTTACAGCTGGAATGCAGGTTCTAAGTACAGTGGTGAGAACTCAGGGCTCTGAGTCAGCAAATCACTCACAAAGATGAGCACTGAGATCACAGCTATTGGGCAAACTCCAGTGCCAAACAAGGCAGTTTTGCTGTGGCTGTCTGGCCGAAGTCAAGCTGGGGGGTCCAGTGTTGAATTTTCCAAAATAAAATTCTTTGATGAAATAGATAATGTTGGCTCATTTATTTCATGTGAAACAGGGACTTATAAACCTTGGGCAGTGGGGAAGAGCTTTAAGTGTGAATGTGTTTGATTGGTTATGGCTAAGATGCTGGACATGCTCTGTTTATATGGCAAAAGATAACAGGTGACAGCTGTAGCCATCTGGGTGTTGTATCACGTGCCTCTGAGGCACGCATGAAAACAAGAAGAGAACTTTGACTCATGTCTCCCATTCTCAGGGTGAGATTTTAAATCTTAGATTTCAGGTTTCCTGGATTTGAACATGCTCCATATCTGCCCCATGCCAATTCTCACTGAGGCACGGTCCACAAGCCCTATACAACTCTTTGATTGATTCTATATATTCTTTTTTTTTAGTTTCCATTTAATTTCTTACATTGTATTATTTCTTATAATCTATTGTATTTAAATTCAGCTTTAATTTGTCTAGAATGTTGAAGAACATCATTGTTATTTATTTGAAAACTGTTTTTTTATTTAAGTAATTTATCCAGATTAAATCCTGATTGTTATTCGCTCACTTGTATCTTCCTGTTCTCCCTCCCCCCCTCTTTCATCCTATTCCCCTACCCTATGTCTGTGACAGAAGGGGACCTCCTCCCCCACTATAAGATCACAGTTGATACTACAGACTTCTTCTAAGGAAGTTATGCACTCATTTGTGTTTGATCCAAGGAATCTTAACGTTTCTTCCCTTGTTTCTTCAATGATTCCCACTTCATCCAAATCTGTATTATTCAGTCTACACATATTTGTGGTGTTTCTTTTGCTATTGAGTTCTGGTTTTATCCCACTGTGGTATGACATCATATAATGGATTATTTCAAAACCTCTTTTATGACAAGGCTTTATGGATTATTAAGACATATATGATTTAGATGAGTATGCATGCTGAGAAGAATCCATATTCACTCTTTATTGGATAGAATATTTTGTAGATATCTGTGAAACCTAGTTGGTGTGTGGAATAATTCAGCTATGGTGTTTCTTTGCTAAATTTTAGTTTGAAAGATCTAAAAAAAGGAGAAATGGAGTTAGTCAGGCAGTGAGGAGTACATGACTTTTAAACCAAGCACACAGGAGGCAGAGGCTGGTAGATCTCTGAGTTTAAGGCGAGCCCAGAGTACAGAGCAGGTGAGCAAGTTCCAGGACAGTCAGGTGAAGAAGAAGGAGGAGGAGGAGGAGGAAGAAGAGGAGCAGGAGGAGGAAGAAGAGGAGGAGGAAGAGGAGGAGGAGAAGAAGAAACAATGAAAGAAAAATAAGAGGAGGAGGAGGGGGAGGAGGACAACGAGGAGGACGGTAATAGGAGGAGGAGGAGGAAGAGAAAGGAGGAAAAAGGAATGTTGCACTTTATCTACCATTCTTACTATGTCAGAAGCTGTGTGACCTTTCTATTCCTGTTTATTTTATGAAGCCAGGAGACTCAAGATTCAGTACATAAATATTTACAATTGAGGCAACATCTGGATAAATTATTCATTTTATTAGTTTACTGTGGCATTCTTTTCTGTTATCAGACATGAGAACTGCTACACACATTTGTTTATAGCTTCCTTTAGCTTAGTAAGTTGATTTCTGTCTTTGAATCTCCATTTTTGGCAATGTTCTTATGAAATTTTGTAAATCATGTTTCTTGGAAAGAACACAAAGTTAGATCTTGTTTTTCTAAGCCAACCAACTGGTGAGTTGATGCCATTATTAAGGAATTTATTATTTGCTACAATTTTGTTTGTGACAGTTCTGGATAGTTGGATGATTTGTAGGTATTCACCTACTCTCCACACTATTAGCATTAGGAACTTTCTGGTTTGCTGTGTTAGATATGATGAATTCCTTCCTGGATATTCTGTTCATTTGCTACTCCCATGAAATGCATTGAATCTTGTGTGCTTGTAGATGAATCTTTCTTTTTTCCTTTGTGTGTAGTACTCCCTTAAATATTTTTTGCAGTTCTAGCTTGGTTGTTGTGAATTGTTCTAATTTGTATTTGTCTTCAGATATTTTTATTTCTTCTATCAATTTAAAGACATAATTTTGATGACTATAGCAATCTTGGATTTTAATTCCTTACTTTCAGGACTTGAAATATACATGTTTTATTTCCCTGAAGACACTCTTTGTACCTTGCAGCTCCATGTCTTAGGCAGGGCTCAAATCCCTGAACTCTGAGGAGCACTTTCTCTAGGGACGTGGTCCCTGGAGAATATGCTGCTGTTTGTGGCCACATCTGAAGTCCTTACCCATGTCACACTTTGCCAGGCCCAAACTGAACAGATAGATGGCCCTTTCCTTGGCCCTCCTTCATTGCCTCTCCTTGTTGAATCTCTGTTTCTTTTTCCTTTGCTATTTTTTTTCTTTAACTTTTCTCTGACCTGTAAAGTTAGGCTATTCTTTGTTCAGTAAACCAGAACTGAACTTCACTCAGGGACAATTGCAATAATGAACAAGAGGCCTCAGTTGAGAACTGAGCTCAATTCCAAGTATTGCTTGAATAAGTAGTAATTTTGCCAAGGAACAGAGTGAGAGGTGAAAGCTGGCAAATGGAAATTACTAAAGGAGACTGTAGAAGTGGCAAAAATTCTTGTTGAGCGTGTCTAACAGAATCATTGTTGAAAGACAGGTAAGAACCCCCAGAATTTATCTGTGGAAGATATGAGAGAAGGGAGGAATTTGATCAACTATTGAGCCGAGGCTCTTCCTAAACTGACTTAGCCATAAGATAATTAATTTTAAAGGCCAACTTGAGATTATTTAGAGTCACCATGGAGAGTGTTTCCAGAAAATTTAAATTAAAAAGGAAGTCTCACCTTGAATGAGGATGGCACCATCTTATGGCTGGGATCTCAAACTAATTAACAAGGGAAAGATAAGCCTCAGTGTTTATCTCTTTCTGCTTTTCACCTGTAGAAGTATTAGGAACAGCTGCCTCAGGCTTCCCAGGCATGTCTTCACTGCTCTGATGGTCTGTATCCTCAAACTGTGAGCCAAAGCAAACCCTTCCTTCATTAAGTCACCTTTGTCAGATATCTCATTACATCTATGAGGACGTAACCAATATAGCCTGTCTTTTTTTTTTTTAATATAGCCTGTCTTAGTTAGTGTCCTGTTGCTGTGAAGAGACACTAGACACTGTGACCATGGCAACTCTTATAAAGGACAGCAATTAATTGGGACTTGCTTCGGAGATTTCATCCATTATCATTATGGAAAGAAGCACTGGTGACACACAGGCAGATATCATATGCTGGAAAAGGACCTGAGAGTTCTACATCCAGATCAGCAGGCAACAGAAGGAGAGAGAGAGAGAGAGAGAGAGAGAGAGAGAGAGAGAGAGAGAGAGAGATTGCGACTGGCTTGGGCTCTTGAAACATTATAGTTAACTCTCAGTGATACACTTCCTCCAAAAGGCCACATTTCCTAATACTTTGAAATAGAGCCACTCCTCATGACCACTCATTTAAATATATGAACAGATGAAGCCACTGTTATTCAAACCACTACAAAGCCTGAGTCTCACTAAAATTATACAGCCTGACCTGAGGACAAGGAAGGTGGGCATGACCTAGTTAAGAATGGTCCCAGCTGCTATCTTCTTCATTCCTACCTGAACCCAAGACTTCAACAATAGAGTTGGAAGTCCCTCCCCAATAACAGATCCCCAGAGTGTCTGTTGTGGCAGCAATGCTAACTGCGTGCTACCAGTTCCCTATTATCAACTTGCCATTTTGCCACCAGAACTGTGGAGTTAAGGCAGGGGAATGGAGGCTCCTCGGAGTTTCAAGTCTACATTTTAGTTCACAGCTCTCATACTTTTATCAGGCATGCTTACTAAATATCTTTTTTTTTTTTTTACTCTTAACACCCTGCAATTGTTATTCCAGACAACTTTGTCAAGTTTCCTGTGTATTTTCCCACATAGGCATCACTGATATTCTCTCTAGGCCTTTAGTCAGAACCTCATTAAATTAAATGGTTTTATGAATCATCAAGTGGACAATGTAGAGGTCAGTATTTTCAGCTTCCTATGCTGATATCTACAATATTATCAACTCTCACAGCCTTCCTCTTATTCCTATTCCTTCTTTTTAACACCACACATAGTATGTCTCAGAGTTTAATGTACAGAAGGTGGTTCTAAGGAGATTGTTAAATTGCAGATTCATGGTCCTTCACATCATACAGAGAGTCTGGTTGCATAGATTGTGGGTGCACATGCATGACTAAGGACCACTCTTGGACCTTTGTCTTGTAGTATGAGACTACCTCTTGAGTTCCGAAGCCACAACAGGTCTATCGGTCTAAAGTAGACCATGAGTTTGGTGAGAAAGACACACATTTTCTTTCCAGTGGAGCTAATGGGAAGCTGAGAGAGAGAGAGAGTAAAATGCTGTGAGTTCATTTAGGGTGGAAAACAGAAGTTCTCTGAAAGTCATGAGTCATCCTTTCCTTTTGTCCCTTACTAACTTTGACATTTGCATGAAGCTCAAATTCTGGCTTCCCGTGGGCTACTCCCATCTTAACTGAAGGTGCCCCCTTACTTAAGACCTTAATCTTCAGTTGATAATCATGATACTCAGCTTGGCAGTAGGAAGTTATTATGGCACAAAAAGGGAATTATCTCTATAGGTGAGAAGATAAACAGCCACACAGATGTTGGCTTGAAATCGTTACAGTGATCTTAAGGTAAATTTACTCTTTAAAAGATTTCTTATGAGAAAAGGCACTTAATTTAGATAAAGAAGTCACAAGGCAACAGCAAGTGCTCACTCTAGGCCCTGAGCAATTGTTGGCATATGTGCTGGGCGGTGGTGGTGCATGCCTTTAAACCCAGCACTTGAGAGGCAGATGGGAGGTGGATCTCCATGAGTTTGAGGCTAGCCTGCACTACAGAGCGAGTTCCAGGACAGCCAGAGCTGTTATACAGAGAAACCATGTCTCAAAAAAAGTTATTAGCATATGTGCCCCAAATCCTTCCTTCTCAAGTCTAGAATACCCATTTCCAACCTTTCCTGTCCACTGAGTACAGTGTATTGAACTCCATGGAGGTCCTTCCTGCTGCTGTTGCTCTGTATTCTTCCTTTCAACAAGATGAACAGAAGTTGGGTTGTTTAGAATGTTATTATAGTGTGTCACTACCACTTAGAGGAAAAATCCTCCTATTTGCACAGCAATTAAACACAGCAAAAAGGAGGGTAAATGGACACACCTGTAATTCTACCACAAAGAAAACCACACCATCTTGGCTTTAGTCTCTTTGCTCCAGCATGTTGGTATGGCTGTTATTTGAGTTGTCCTAGAGTTGGATCAGAGCTGTTGCAGACCCAACAAGCTATGCTTTACCCTCAACTCAATAGGACAATTAAACACACAAGTAATAGTGAAGACCACAAAGAGTCGCCTACTGTAGGCATATTATAAAGAGTAATAAAAAGATTAGTAAGGTTTGTCTTAGAGTCAAGAGATATGCTCTGCTAAGCACTTGCCATGCACCTCTTGACCCATCTTTGTCTCTGCTGCCATATCTCCTGTGAAGTGGCCTCACAAGTTGTCAGAACTGTGTGAAATCTCTTTCAGGAATACAAGTTCCCACTTTGGCTATATGCTTTTCCTTCTCCCAGATTGAGGTCTCTGGAGAAATTCCAACTTCTTGGGGACCATTGTTTCAATAGTCTGATATAGAAAGGGAGGAATGCAAGTGTCTTCTTAGAGCATCCTTGTTGTTGCCAGGTGTGTGGTTTTGGACTAGTCCCCAGAAGCTCATATATCTGAATGCTTTGTCTCTGGTTGGTACAACAGTTTGTTAAGGATTGGGAGATGTGGCCTTTTGTTAAGGATTAGGAGATATGGCCTTTTGGAGGAGGTGTGTCATTGGGGTGGGCTTTGAGGTTTTCTTTCTTTCTTTCTCTCTCTCTCTCTTTCTCCCTCTCTCCAATTTGTAGGTCAAGATGTAAGCTCTTAAGTACAGATCCAGTGCCATGCTTGCATGCCAACTGCTATCTGGCATGGTCCCCACCAAAGTCCCTGCCATGCTCCCATCCATGATGGTTATAGATTTACTCTCTGAAGCAATGCCCCAATTAAATACTTTCTTGAATATGTTGCCTGCTCATAACGTCTTTTCATAGAAATAAAAAAGTAACTAAGACACCAGGATAATGACAAAGTGACAAGGTATGGTTTGTTTCACACAGTGAAACCACAAAATATACACTGTAATCTGCCACTTGTCTAGCCAATTGCTAAGGAATATTGCATTGCAGTATGTCTTTTAAATAAAGATGTCACTAGGTCTCCCCCACCAAGGGACATAGTCAAATGTGAGGCACCAGAGTACTTGAGAAAGTCAAATCCCTCTCTCCACTCAAGTGTGGAGACTGTCCTGTCCATGGGCTAGATCAGGGTAGGGGTTTAAATTTTACCACCTGTATTGTCCTTGGCTAGGGCCTTAGTTTGAGCGGGACCCCATGACCCAAATCTGCCTATCATAATGTTCTACTTGTAGGTTTCTAGGACCCACTGGATCCTTCTACATTGCTATTCTCCCATTGTTCTCTCATCTAGAGTCCCAATAGGATGTCCTCCCCTCTGTCCCAGTTTCCTGGTAAGGGAAGGCTTTCATGGGACGGACAGCAGGTCACTGAGAAGAGACTTGATACCCTATGAGCATATACAGAGGGAGGTAATCCCTCTGAGGAACAGTCATAGGGGAAGGGAATAAGGGGAAAATGGGAGGGAGGGGAGAATGGGAGGATATAAGGGATGGGATAACCATAGAGATGTAACAAGAATAAATTAATTAAAAATAAAAAAAAAGAAAAAAAATAAAAAAAAATAAAAAAATAAAAATAAATAAATAAAGATGTCTCTAGACTCAGTGCAGTGCTCTAGACAGGCTATTTTCATTTCCTTTGTAAAACATATTTCATTATTTTTAACTTACTCAGTTTTATTGAGGTCTAGTTGAGAAGTAAAATTATACATATATGCATATAAAATTTGCTGAAGGCAGTTGTACAGTGATTGCTGCAATAAAGCTCATTAGCATAGTCATCACCTAACAGAGTCATGCCTGTGCACTGAGAGTACCAGTCTCTCAGCATATGTAGTACAAAGTTGCTGTATTTACCTTACTGAACAATGAATTTCTGGAGCTCATTTATCTTAAAAGTTGAACTTTAAACCTGTCGATCAATCTTTCTCCACCCCTCCTGACTTTCTGACCCTGGTAATCACCTTCTACTCTCTGCTATGGTTAATTCATTTCTATAGATTTTACATAGACATGAGTCCATGCTTTGTACTGGGGGATTTTTGTATGATTTATTGTATAGCCACTGAGGACTTTTGTTTGTTGTTGGTTTTGTTTGTTTGTTTGGTTGCTTGCTTCTCGCTCAGTTCTCAGTGTTGGGAAGCACTCAGACAACTGTTGTTGGCTTTAATGACTGGGATACTGTGACTATCAGCAAAGCTTTTTGAGAAACAGGTTGAGCTCAAACACAAACACCTCTGGCATTTCTTGCTCTGAGATGGTGATTCTGTCTCAGATTTTGTTCAAGGTGTTTGTTCTACAGCGATGACTACAACCGTTTTAGCTCTAGAATTCCTTATGGTGGCTAGATTCTCAGAAAGTAATCCTATTATGTTTCCAGATATGAATATATATACTTGCTTGAGAAATATTTGTCTCAGGTGTTAGCAACTGATTCTTCTAAGTTAAGTAGCTCTAAAGCAGACATTTTAACCTTGAGTTTTGTATCCTAGAGCCACAAGGGAAATGTCTTTAATATCTCTTTTATTCTCTAGAGGCAGAAGAAGTATTCTGCATTGATTTTTCAAGCCTCCCATGGAAGCCAGCTCTACATTTGGACAGTTTCTCCCAAGTGCACTGTCCCTCTTTTCCGCTAACTCTTAGGATTGTGTATTTAACCTTAATATCCAGTAGAGGGCTGTGGAAAGAGAACCATGTCTTCAGATATATCCACTGTGCCAAAGAAGCCTATATCTTAAGAAGACTTAGAATCAGTGTGTGTTTCAAACCAGCCAGCAGCCACTTTGTGACTTCAGTTATACCTTTAGCAGAAGGGGAATTTGAGTAAGCCACTGAACCTCTTTGATCTTATCATTAAGTTTGGCTATGCTATCTCTCAGAATGCAAGCAAATGGCGTTGACCAGTCACCACCCTAAATTATGAATATGGAATTTTGGCTCCACTGGGTCTGGAATCATGCCTCTATATATAGCATCTCAGGCAGATTCTGTAACTTAGGAACCACTCTCTGTTACAAAGTTAATGTCTGTTCAAGGGGACACCTCAATGTTCTATCTGATCTGAAAAAAAAATTCCCCATGCTAAATTGGACCTGTGTCTCAAGGACTCAGTGCAGAGAGCACGGCCAACTTCCTCCTTTTCTTCCTAATCTGAGAAGAGGAAAGTAGGGCCTGGCCTATCACTCTGTATGATGCAGTACTGTTCTGCTCCACATAGTTAACAGAGGCTTCAGCATGTCCCACTCTGGGACCTAAATCCTGCCTCAGCTCTTTCTCCTCTTGCTTCACAGAAAGACATCCCATGATTTGCTCACCACTAATGGAGACTTCCTCAAGTGTCCTTACCATCAACACTCTTCCCCTCCAATCCTGGGGCCCCAATGTTCCTCCTGCCCCACCCTCTCTTTTTGTTCCTCTCCCTTTAAAACTAATCTCTGTTTTATAATATGAGATCTTTTTCTTATGATTCAAAATCCACAGTCAATATGGATAAACAGTAATATATGTGATGATACATTGTTTCTTGAAAAAAATTCCATGATAAGAAATTTATAGGGAAAGAAAAAAAGGAGGGGTGGCAATAGCAAATATTAGCAGGTCAGAGCTCAAACAAAGCATCAAGAACTCCACTGATACTCCAGTACCCACTGTGAAATGGTATAACCCCTGCACACAGTCCTTTATGCTGTAATTGTTGTCATACTACTTAAAAGACCTAATGTAACCTCTATGCAAATAGCTGTTATACTGTAATGCTCAGGGGATGATGCCAAGAAATGTTTTCTGACATTTTTTTCTGAATATTTTCTGACAGCTGTCCATAGTTGAAGCCACCGATGCAGAATCTCTGAGCTTGGGCTGGTTGTAATTCATTACAGAGATTCCCATGTGATATTTAGCAAACCTTACCTCTTTCACAATGTCTTTGCATAATGGGAAAAGATTTGTGGGGAGTTGGAAGTCAGAAATTGCCTCTCTCTCTCTCTCTCTCTCTCTCTCTCTCTCTCTCTCTCTCTCTCATTCAAGGAAAAAAAAGATGTTACTATTGTGTTTCTAGGTTGGGAAATTGTCTGATATTGAATCAGGACTTGGCTGGCAGTAACCTCAGCAATACTGTTCATCTGTTTTAAAAATCAGATAAGGCAGGGTGCAAGGAGAAACAGGGTTCCAATGTCTATTACAGGTCCAAGGAAGGGAAGCAGCCAGTTTACAAAGGGGTTTGAGTACCAGGGGTTGGGGGAGTAGGGAGCATAATGTGTTTGGAGATCCCAACGGAGATTATTAAGCACTTGTACATCTTGTTCTACCAACCAAGATTTATTAACATAAAAACATTTCCCCCCAATAGCATACAGGTTCCCTTCATTCAGCAGTCAATAAGTCGAGGGCTCTCCGGTTCTGGAGGGCGACTCCTGCCAGGGAGGTAATCTGGTGTTGAAGGGATTTGAGATTGTCTGGGGTGGAAGCCATTGCCTGATTGAGTTTGTCTGGGAAATGACTGGCCAGATGATGGGTTTGAGGGAGGGCTACTTCTGTAGTTGCAGATGGCATGCAGTGAAGCTGCAAAGCCTAGTCCAATGAGGAAGGGAATAAAAATCTCTCTCTTCAGCTCCCTCCTGGCTGTAAGGCAAGCTCTTCAGGCTCATAGAGATAAACCTGAGGAACAATCATTACAGGGGTGCAGAAGTCCTGAAAAGGAGGAGTAAGGCAGGAACCAGTGGTCTCCCTACGCCAAAGAATGGCAGGGGAGCTTAACACAGCCTTGTGACTGTGATGTTGTGAGAGCAAGCAGGATGTTGCAGGGGTTCTGAGGAGGGCCCTACAAGGCAGAGGGGAGGGGACAGGTAGAAGAGAGGGATGTCCTGTGACTTTTGAATGGACAGAGATCCTCAGGGTTCATAAAGGGAGGCATTAATAGGAACAGCTGCTAGTAATGGTCGGGAAAGAAAAGCACAGAGAAAGCATCAAGAGGAGTTGGGGTGGATGATTAAGGAAGGAGGTCAGCAGTGTATTGAATGTACTGTAGCCAGAAAATGATGGTTTGAAGCTCCTTCTGGGTTTGATCTTAAGCAGACTTGGCGGGCTTTGCCCTTGGACACACCATGGATACTCCTTGAGATTAACCTTGAGATAGACTGGGTAGAGCCATCCTGGGCCTTGAATTCAGGAAGCAGAACTGGGGACTCCACTGGACTATTGTTTTTCTTTTTTTTTTTTAATTTGGAAATGATTTTTTTTATGAATTTATTCTTGTTATATCTCAATGGTTATCCCATCCCTTGTATCCTTTCATTCTTCCCTCCCTCCCATTTTCCCCTTATTTCCCTCCCCTATGACTGTTCCTGAGGGGGATTACCTCCCCCTGTATATGCTCATAGGGTATCAAGTCCCTTCTTGGTAACCTGCTGTCCTTCTTCTGAGTGCCACCAGGTCTCCCTCTCCAGGGGACATGGTCAAATGTGAGGCACCAGAGTACATGAGAAAGTCATACCCCACTCTCCACTCAACTGTGGAGAATGTTCTGTTCATTGGCTAGATCTGGGTAGGGGTTTAAAGTTTACCGCCTGTATTGTCCTTGGCTAGTGCCTTAGTTTGAGCGGGACTCCTGGGCCCAAATCTGCCTAACATAATGTTCTACTTGTAGGTTTCTAGGACCCTCTGAATCCTTCTACTTTGCTATTCTCCCATGCTTCTCTCACCTAGAGTCCCAATAGGATGTCCTCCCCTCTGTCTCAGTTTCCTGGTAAGTGAAGGCTTTCGTGGGACATGCCCCTTGGGCTAGTATGCAGATATAAGTGAGTATATACCATTTGAGTCTTTCTGCTTCTGGGTTAACTCACTCATTATGATCATTTCTAGCTCAATCCATTTATACACAAATTTTGGGAATTCCTTGTTTTAAACACCAACAGCCCAGGCCTTAATGTCAACAATTAATAAATGGGAACTCATGAGGCTGAGAAGCTTCTGTAAGGCAGGAGACACTGTCAACAGAATAAAGTAATAGCCTACAGACTGGGAAAAGATCTTCACCAACCCTTCATCTAACAAAGGTCTAATATCCAAAATATATAAAGAACTCAAGAAATTAAACACCACCAAACCAAATAACCCAACTGAGAAATGGGGCTTGGAACTAAACAGAGAATTCTCAACAGAAGACTATCAAATGGCTGAGAAACACTTAAAGAAATGCTCAACCTCCTTAGTCATCAGGGAAATGCAAATCAAAACAACTCTGAGATTCCATCTTACACCCATCAGAATGGCTAAGATCAAAAATTCAAGTGACACCACATGCTGGCAAAGATGTGGAGAGAGAGGAACACTCCTTCATTGCTGGTGAGAATGCAAACCAGTACAGCCACTTTGGAAATCTATCTGGCACTATCTCAGAAAACTGGGAATAGGACTTCCTCAAGACCCAGCTATTCCCCTCCTGGGAATATACCCAGAAGATGCTCTAGCACACAACAAGAAAATTTGCTCTACCATGTTCATAGCAACCTTATTCATAATAGCCAGAACATGGAAACAGCCTAAGTGTCCCTCAGTAGAAGAATGGATAAAGAAACTGTGGTACATATACACTATGGAATACTACTCAGCTATTAAGACTATTGTTTTTCTAATCGACCCTCAATGGGAGAAGGAGACTGCCCTTCGCACGAGAGACAGGCAGGCAGAGAGGACAGAGGAGCAGCAGATTCAGACCAGGCTTGAGCGCACGGATCAGAAAAAGGATCAGTGAACAGGCAGGACCAGTGCACAGACCAGAGACATTTAGAGACCCATTCCATGGAACGGATATCGGAAGATTCACTCTTTTTTCCTTTAACCTTTTTTTCTCTCCTGTGTAAGCTAGTTGGGTTGTATTATAAAGTTTAATTGATAAAAAAACAGAGCCAATATAGTACCAATTGGAGGCAGGGACAAGATGGCGAGAGATGTGAAGGTCAGCAATAGTGTAATTGGCACAGGCATTAGTAGAGAGCTTGCCCATGACACCCATTCACCATCATTCATCCAGGGGTCACTGATAGTAAGCTGAAAATGAGTGTTAAGATTTGCAAACATGGTGTCACAGCAACTGGAGTATTCAATTCTGCAACTCCAATATGAGCAACTGCCATATGTGAAGACCTCCTGGAGGCAATCACCTGTGTTTCTGGTAAGGAAAGCAGAGGAAAGGGCTGTTAGAGGTTGAAGGGATGGACCTGAGGTGTAGAGGAATTTTAACCCATGTTTACCATCCTTCCAGTGGGCAGTCCTCGGTTCCTGCAACATCGTTGTGTCCCTCGTAGGTCTCCCTTATGGAGAATTTCCAATGGTGAGTGTTAGGGGGACTAAGGAAAGGCAGGGCACTAGCAGAGTTAGAATGAAGAATGACAAACAAGGCCATAAGAATAACAGAGAGAGATGCCTGTGGGGGTCACATCTGCTGAACAGCTGTCACCAAGTCACAAATGTCTCTCCAGGAGATTTTACTGTTTTGAGGAAAGTGGCATCTCCATTTTTCTTTTTTGTCTTTGATCTATCAGAGAGAGCCTGGACATCTTCTTGGTTTGTGGGGTGGTATTGGACATTTCTGGCAAGGACCCAAATAAGTCTGGGCTGGTCCTGTGAAAAGACACAAGCAAAACCCCTTCCTGTCTTGGGGGGGGGTCTGGTGCCTTTCAGATACCATCTAAGGGATCCCACCATCCTTCTAAAATAGGAGGGGCTGTGTCTGGTGTATGCCAATGGAGGGAGATAGGGGTGTGTTTTGAGTTTTTATAAATGTTAAATATATTTAGGGTGGTTAAGGCCATCATTAATTGTATGTTAGGGGGGTAGGTGTTTGGTTTTTGTTTTAGAAGTTAGGGTTTTAGGGTTTAATGTGCTCTCCCTATTATTCTCTGACCCTGAGGGTTATACAGAATACTAGTGTGATGGGCAATTTCCCATTGTGAACAAAAGGTTTTGAATTGGGAACTAACAAAGGCAAGGCCATTATCAGTTTTGATCTGTTGAGGAATGCCCATGATGGCAAAGGTGGAGAGCATATGGTAAATTAGTTTTTTATTTTTGAGCTCTCCCCTGTTTGAGCTGTATCCCAGATAAAATGTGAATAGGTGTTGATGGTGACAAAGACATATTTTTGTCTGCCAATCTGAGCCATGTGAGTGACATCAATTTGCCATAGGGCATTGGATTTGAGGCCCCTAGGATTGGTGCCCATAGTTTGTATGGCTGGTGTCCTAATGAGGGACTCACAGAGAGAGCATGTCTTTATTATTCTCAGGAGTTGACTGAGAGGAATATGGGGGAAGCAGGCATGAAACCCTTTCATATTTGTGTATGTGAGAGAGTGAAATTGATCTGCCTGCTCGATGGAAACTACAAATGTCCCTGTAGAGGTGATTTGATCAGCAAGGGCATGTCCCTCAGATATTGGTCCTGTCAGGGGACTATGGGATCTTACATGATGGATGAAGAGAAGGGAGTCTCTTTCTTGTAAGAAGGTGGAGACCTGTATGAGCAATGGTGAGAGTGGGTTGGCATCTAACATAATAAAAGACCCTGATAGCCAGGGAAGTATGTTAACAACATAGACACTATCTGAAAAAACATTAAGGGGTCTATTAACTTCTTTTACAGAAAAGTAGACAGCATACAGTTCTTTATATTGTGGAGAGTAGTGAGGTAACAGAATCAGACAATGGTGGGATCTTCTACTGAGGAGTACAATATTTTTGCAGCTGCTCTTCTTTTTCCTCCATCCATAAATATTGAAGCCCCAGTGATAGGTTCTTTGGTAAAGAGCCTGGGAGGCAGCCACATTAAGAGGGGAAGGACAGAAACCTACTTTTCATTAGGGTAATGGTTATCAATTTGTCCAGGGAATTCTTTTAAGCTGATGGCAAAGTGGGAGTGATTTTTGAATAGCCATTGGATATCAGAGAGGGAAAAGGGGGTGACAAGCACACCAGGTTCTTTCCCTAGGGTTTGTAGGGCTCTGTCTCGGCCAGCCTTAATTGTAGTGGCCAGTGCATCCATTTCTGTTTGGATTCGAAGGGCACCACCCACTGGGGTGTGGAGCCATTGCAGCACTCCTTGGGGTGGGTGTAGGGCTCCCACAAGTGTAGGAGAGGAATTAAAGATAAGGCATTTTATGGGCACTGTAGGGTTGTATCTAGCAAGAGTCATGATTTTTATGGTATTAACTGAATTTAGAGTTTTGCCTGACTCAGGGGAGAGTGTTTGTGGGGAGGAGGGATATTTTTTCTCCTTTTAGAAGGTCAAAAAGGGCTGGAAGGTGCTTGTGAGGAGGGAGAGCCAGGATGAAAGCAACCAATTAAGGTTGCCAAAAAACTTTGGAGGGAGGCAAGAGTTAAATTTTTTGGAAAAAAAGGGTGGGCTTAAGAAAGCATATTAAAGTGAGAGAAATTTCTGTTCCTAGGAATTTAAAGAGTAGAATATGCTGCATTTTTGAGGAGCTATTTTAAATCCTAGAGAGGATAATGAAGGTATTAACTGGACCTTAAGTTGGGAAGGGGAGATGGAAGAATTTCCATCACACTAAGATATCATCCATATAATGGAAAATATTAAGTCCATTTTCCAGATGAGATCTTAGTGCAGTGGCCATGGCCTTCTGGCAGAGGGATGGGCTATTGGCCATGCCTTGAGGGAGGACAATCCATTCATAGCGAGAGGCTGGCCCTGCTTCTTTAATGGTAGGTACTGAAAATGCAAATGTTTTACAGTCTTGGGGGTGGAAGGGAATAAAAAAGAAACAGTCCTTTATATCTATCACTAACAAGGGAACATTGGGAGGAATGGCTGAGACATGGGGTAACCCTCTTTGAGGGGAACTCCAAATTCACATAGTTTTATTAATGGCCCTCAAGTCTTGCATTAGTCTCCATCCCCCTGAGTTCTTTTTAATAGGGAACATGGGGGTGTTCCACAGACTACAAGAGGGGTGAATGTATTATAGTAGAAGTTGTACTTCTATCAACTGTGTGAGGGCTTCAAGTTTCTCCCTTGATAGAGGCCTTTGTTCAACCCAGAGAGGCTCATTTGAGAGCCAATCAAGACAGGAAGTATTAAGTCTACCAATAGCCATTAAGATGAGGGGTGATTGGGAGGGGAGTTTTTAGGGTCCTTTCTGGTGCAGTTCCTTTTGAGGGTATTATCATCTATTTTGATGGGGTTTCTTTCAGATTAGGTAGCAAGCATTATTTCTAGAGCTTGCAATATATCTCTTTCCAGAAGATTGGTAGCAACATGAGCCACAAAGGGGTGTGTCAAACTAGTGGTCCCATCAGGGTCCTCCCATCTATAGGCTTGTTTAGTGATAAATGAATGGGAGGAGTCCCCTATGCCCAGAAGTTTGGGCCCTGGGACTAGCTGCCAATCTTGTAGGATTTCTTGTCTTATTTTTGTTCTGTCAGCTCCTGTACCAATAGGACATTTGAATGGTTTATTATGTATCTTGATGGTTAATTTTGGGTGGGAGCTTTCTGAGATGCAAGATAACCATAGAGCCTCTATGGAATCATCTATTCTTTTTACTGGGTCTGAGGGCTGCCCTGTTTAGAGTTTAAAGGCTCTAATAATTTGCCATCTCTATCATAACAGGCTTTGTAATCTTTTTTCCAGTAAAAGCTTTGGTGACAGCAAGGGCAGATGATGTTAGGTTACTCAGGACCTTTTGTTGGGGGGAGGTTATTTGGACATTGCTTTCTCCAGTGGCCATCCTCCCTACAGCGAAAACAGATTCTCTTTTTAAATGCAGCTGTGAAAGTTTCAATCTGATTTAATGTTGTCTCTATGTCCTGGGTGATTACTGTCCATCGATCATAGCATTCATTTCAGAGACCATGACAGGCTATTCTGGATTCTGAAGTCATGCCTTCCCATATAATATTTTTGAGAAGATGGTCTCTAGCTGCAGACTCAGGAATCTTTCTCTCTACACTTGTTTTGGTTCTGAGGATAAAATCAGATAATATCTCTCCTTCTTTTTGTCAGAGAGAGAGTAGGGAGGAGGTAGGATCCTGTGAGACAGAGGGTGGGATTATTTTACCCCAAGCTTGGAGCACACAAAAGCATATTTGTTCAAAACAACCTGCTGGCAATGTTGCCTGTTGTGCCCCAGAAGAGAAGGGCCCTTGGCCAAAAAGCTCATCAAATCCCCATGGGGTATTGTTTCAGCCCTCATTTATCGAAAGTTGTTCCATATATTCATCCCTGAAATAGGCTTCCCGTGTTAGAAATAATGGTCCAGGTAGGGAGGAATGGCAAATGTCTTGCCAATCATTGGGTGTATTTATGGTGACAATCCAGCTCTGTAAGAGTGGTTTGGTCCAAGGTGCATGAATGTCATCTTCTCTTACTGCCTGCCTGAGTTCCTTTAGATAGAGATACCAATTAAGTGGCTTGTTTCTGGTGGGGTTTATATTAACTGAGAGTGCTTGGGATTCTTGATTCTCTGTCTCTGAGTCAGAATCATAATCATCAGGGGAGGAAGCCTTAACTTGGGATATTTTTATCATTTTAATAGAATCACAGAAATTGCAAAGCTGCTCTCTGGTAGAGGGTGAAGGATGAGAGGTTGTGAGGCTAGTTGGCTTTTGTTTTATCCTTTTGGTGGGCCTTTGAGGGGGATGGTTTTGTTCAGAAGCCTGGGAAGCAAGGGTTGTTCTTTACGTTTTGATGAGAGGTGGGGTGGGGGAATGGGAGTCTGTTTGGGGCAGCAAAGTGTTTCCTATAGGACCTGTAGCTCATGGTAAACACTGATGAGTCACATTTAAGGTGAATGGGAAATTGGGAGAGGTTATCCCTTCCTGACTAAGAGATATAACTTGGGTCCATGCTCAGGGATCATATATAGATATTGTGAACATGAAGGGTGATAATTGGATTACTTCTTCCCAAAATTAATATCTTTTTTGTCAATTTTTATGACCTGTACCTTTAAGAGGTTGTGCCTTAATTTGAGGGTCCTTCTTACATGATGAACTGTTTTCCATAGTGATAGAACAAGATAGGAAGTGCTGCTGAGGCTGGTCAATGTTCTCTAAACAATTTCTTGTTAGAGGGATTTATTACCTCATCAATCACAAGCCTAGCCACAGTTTCAGAACTGGCAACCACCCTATATGGCTTGTACTTGGTCACTGTGTAACCAGTTTTTATTCAGAGAGGTTATAAGGTCATCGTCCACACCTAGTTGGGAAGTTGGGGTCCAGAGGTCAGGTTAGGGAATTTTCCTCCAGTATCAGAGAGTTGCCCTATCCAAAAGGCCTCAGTTATTCTACAAACCCTATGTGGATCTGTGCAAGGGCTCTGACCAGAAAAGAAAAGTAGGAAGAATAGATATAAAGATTTTTTTTATCCCCCTTAAGCCCTTTTAGGTGTGGGAAAACTCACCCTCCTTTGTAGGGACCAGTATTTTTAATTTTCAGCAGTAGATGACGGTGTTGCCCCATGTCTGGTGCCAATTGTAGGTTCCTTTTTCCTGGAGGCTGAGCTGAGAACCTGGTCTCAGAGTTTTCTTCAGTTTTCTAGAGAAGGCTTTGTCCCAACAATCGGTCACAAGGAAGACCTCCTGGGCAGAGAGGCCTTTCTGAGCTTTCTGGCCAGATTCCCTGGCTCAGGGAATGCAAGGAGGCTGAGCTTAGCTTAGCAGGCCTTGAGACAATGGGAATCCTTGTCCCTTCCAGTAGGGTAAGGGAGTCTCTGACTTATGAAAAGCCAGATAACCAACTGCGTTTGGTTGAAATAAAGACATTCAAGAGTTGAAGAGCTAGATTTTAATTCACTAAGCTTAATGATAAAAGAAAGACAAAAGCAGAGAGCTACAGAAAGAAAAACAGAAAAATCCATGCCCCTCACGCCAGATCTGGGGTTCCTAAACCAAACGTAACTGACTTGCAAGAGGCACTCCCCAGGACATTTCCTGGAGCTGTCTCCAAGACACCTTTGATATGTTTTCCTTCAAAGAGCCAGCTTTTGACACCTTTTGTGTGGATTAAGGTCTGTGCTTTGGTCCCTGCAAGGAACTAGCCTTTTAACACATTTGGGTCTAGTGGGTTGTCATCAGCAGGAGGTCCGCTCACCTGTGTCTCAGCACTATGCTTACTAGGAGGGAGTGTCTCCTCTACCTTCAGACAAGGGCCTGCAAAAGAAGAATAAATAAACATTTTTTAAAAGCGCTACAAAGTCTTTCGGTTTCAAATCTAGGGACAAATGGCTGAGGTGCCCATTTAACATATCAAAGAAGACATTGGTTGTCAGGCTAGCCCTGCATCCCTCAGTCCCTACTTGTTATAGGACTCTCCTGGATGGCATACCCAGCCTCCTACCCTGAACTCTTCAGGCCAGGGTCTGGCTATCCTTACCCTACCTATCCTTCCTTATTTAATACAACCAGTTTGGTTACTTGGTCCTTTTTGTCTGCTCTATTTGAGCCTTCCGGCTGCTGTACCCAGTTCCATTCTCTCTCTTCTCCCTTGCTGCTCTGCTTACATGGTCCAGCTCAAGGTCATGCCCACTCTGGACTCTTCAAGATGCCCCTGCCTCTGGCTATGCTCTCCTACATAGTATAATACATTTTCTCCTCCACCATACTTATGAGCAGTCATATCCTTTCCTTTTTCTTTTTTTCTTTTTCATCCATCTGGTGCCAAAATCCTGGCATAAATGAGTTCCCTCTTCAAAGAACTCTGAACCAAGATGCTGATATGACCTTCCTAAACCTCATTCATTTCTGAGGACTTTTACTATCCACCAAATTGGATTCTAGAGTAAATGGCTGTGACACATAATTGTGTAGTGACCTGACAAAAAACCTATACACATTCAACACAGATAAAAGTTTCTGACAGTGTGCACAAGGTTTGGTACTATCCCCCCTTTTGGGCACCTGTGAAATACTTCAGAACATGTCTTTCTGCTTCTATGTAAAATAGAAATGAGAATTATGAATTGGGCCACAAACTGGGCACTAATTTTTAAGACAGGAGATCCAGACTGATGAATTATAAATAATTGGGTTTGGGGATAAAAATAAAATGTTAATCAATTTTCTGTCCAGTGGCAGGTTGGGTCATCACAAGTGGGGAATTCCTTAACCACTGGAAGAGAGTTGAATCACACCATGGGTTACCTGCTGCCAGCATTGCTCTAAAAGACACACAATATGGAAAGAGGCAAGAGATTGGAGATGAAATTTCAGGACGCATAAAAGCCATTCATTTAAGACTTGTTCCATTTATTTTGTAATAGATTCATACACAAGACAGATTTACCACAGGTAGATCATCTGAATGTCCTCTGAGGAAAAGAAGAAATTGTAGTCCTCAAATTTTCCCCACAGTAATAACTTCCTGAGGCTTGAAGCCTCAAAGCCAAGCATTTAATATTCTCTTTTAAGAGACCAGCATAACAATGCAAGACTAAGGGAACAATACCACATACATTAAAACTCACCAAATTATGAATGCTTGACATCAAGTCTTTCCAAGGAACAGAGACCACTAGGGAGATGTGGAAGTAGAAAGAATGTACTTCAAAGCTGTCCTACTTTGAACACTCGCGCCTTCGGGTCTCCTTTCAGAACCAACTAAAATACAACATTTTTGTATGACAAAATGTTTTCAGTGTTTCATACACTATTCAAAATCTCCATGGGGAGATCCAAGATGGTGTCAAGCAGCATGAACTGTGTTTAGAAACTCCAGTAAATGATTTAGGGAATTGCATGGAATTCTTAACCAGGAACACCAAGCTCCCCATCCCACTACAGGGGGAGTACTCCATAGTTCGAAAGGACCAAAATACAGAAAACCTGCATACTCCTGCACACGAGAGGAGCGTGGATATTCTTGGACCAGAGTGGCAGTGGCAGCGACTGAGGTTTGCAGCTGGGAACCCTCCAGCAGAGGTGATTGGCATGGTGACTGGTAGGAATTGCTGTGGGAGAGGGGATTCAGTGCAAGATTTGGGCCCTACGACCCGAGCTGAACTCAGCGCACAGTTTGGGCCCTGTGACCCAAGCTCAACTCGGGGCGTGGCTAGTGCCCTGAGACCTAGCTGAGCTCAGTGCCTGGTTTGAGCCCAAAGTCCCTAGCTGAGCTTGGCATAGAGTACCAGCTCTGAGACTATGGCTGGACTTGGCACGTAGTTTGGGCCCAGAGTCCCTGGCTGACCTTGGTACACGGATTGGGCCCAGAGACTCTAGCTGAGCTTGGTGTGCAGTCCCAGTCCTGAGACTCTGGCTGGACTCAGCACTCGGTTTGGGCCCACAGACTCTAGTTGAGCTTGGTGCAAGATCGAGGCCCTGAGACTCTAGCTGGACTCAGTGAGCCCAGTATGCGATTTGGGCCTGTGACCCTGGTTGGACTCAGCACTAACTGGACTAAGTCTGTGGATTAGGCCTCTAGACATTATTGAGTCCAGAGATGTCAACTGGACTCAGTGTGTGTGTGGTTTGGGCCCCATGACACTAACCTGGACTCTGCAAGCAGTCTGGGTCCCAAAATGCTACCGGGAACCACAGACCAGCGGAGCATCAGAGCTCTGGGACTAGGGAAATCTTGGGGAGAAAGGGAGTAAAGTGGCCATCAGACCCCCTCCACCTGACTTGATTCAGTCCCTGAAGAGCTGCAGTGCCACAAGGTGACCCAGAAGGCTGTGGACACTTTGGCCTGACCTAGCGCACATTCTGAGACCCAGGATGAGTACAGGGAAGCTGGAGATCACTGGCTGTGAGAGACTCAAACTACAGGACTGGTCTCCTGCTTTCCAGACCAGTGAAGCATCAGAGCTTCTGGCCTAGGGAAATCGTGAGAAAATAGGTGAATCTATCCTCAGACTTCTTCCACCCAACTCGAGAAGCTACCTGCAAAAAACAGAGATGGCAAGATGACTAAAGGACAGGGTAAAATCATACTCAAAAAAACCCTCAAACAATATGGTATCTCCAGACGCCAGCTATCCCAAAGAAAACAACCAAGAGAACTCAAACACAACAGAAACAAAAGAAAATGACCTCAAATCCTTAGTAATGAGGATGATAATGGAGGAAACAAATAAAATTCATAATCAAATGCCAGAATATGCAGCCAAACAGGTGGAAGACATAAAAGAGGCCTATAAAAGAGGTTATAGAGAAAAACGGGAATGTGAGAGCTCAGAGAAGAAGGCAAGAAACACAGAGGCGAGCCTGTCTAACAGAATCTAAGAGATGGAGGAACGAATCTCAGTTCTAGAAGATACAATCATATATCTTGAAGCAACCATTAAAGAAAGTGCTAAATCTGGAAAAATCCTGACACAAAATATCCAAGAAATCAAGGACACCACGAAAAGAAGAAATTTGAGGATAACAAGCATTGAGTAAAGAAAAGATGCCAGACTCCAAGACCCAGAAAATATTCTCAACAAAATTATAGAAGAAAACTTCCCCAATCTAAAGAAAGAGATGCCTATAAACATACAAGAGGCCTACAGAACACCAAATAGAGTAGACCAGAAAAGAAAAACTTCCCATCACATAATAATCAAAACACAAAATAAACAGAACAAAGAAAAATATTAAAAGCTGCAAGGGGAAAGGGCCAAATAACATTTAATGGCAAACCTATCAGAATTACACCTGACTTCTCAGCAGATACCATAAAAGCCAGAAGGGCCTGTACAGAGATCCTGCAAACCCTAAGAGACCACAGATGCCAGGCTAGATACTTTACCCAGCAAAACTATCAAGAATCATTGATGGAGAAAACAAAATATTCCATGACAAAACCAAATTCAAACAATACCTATCCACAAATCCAGCTTTACAGAGGTACTAGAATGAAAACTCCACCCTAAAGGGATAAGCTACAACCAAAACTACACAGGAAATAGATAACTACACCAGGCAAACACAACCACACAAATGCTCTACTGGAACCGATATCAAAATTAAGACTCTTAAAAGTCACTGGTCATTAATATCTCTCAACATTAATGGTCTCAATTCCCCAATAAAAAGACACACTAACTGAATGGATGCATAAACAAGTTCCAACATTTTTCTCCATTCAAGAAATACCCATAAATCTCACCCATAAAGATAGACATTACCTCAGGGTGAAAGGCTGGAAAAAAATTCCACGCAAATAGCCACAAGAAGGAAGCAGGAGTAGCCACTTTAATATCTATCAAAATAGTCTTTCAACCAAAATTAATCAAAAGGGATGAGGAAGGACATTTCATACTCATCAAAGGTAAAGTCAACCAAGATGACATCACAATTCTGAACATCTATGCTCCTAATACAAGGGCACCAACATTTGTTTTTTGTTTTTGTTTTTTTGTTTTCTCTACTACTTTCCTTTTTTTTAAAATTAATTAATTAATTTATTTATTTATTCATATTACATCTCAATTGTTAGCCCATCCCTTGTATCCTCCCATTCTTTCCTCCCTCCCGCTTCCCCCTCTACTCCCTTCCCCTATGTCTGTGACTGAGGGGGACCTCCTCCCCCTGTATATGCTCCTAGGGTATCAAGTCTCTTCTTGGTGACTTATTATCTTTCCTCTGAGTGCCACCAGGCCTCCCCATCCAAGGGACATGGTCCGATATGGGGCACCAGAGTTTGTGTGAAAGTCAGATCCCCTTCTCCACTTAACGGTGGAGAATGTCCTGTCCATCGGCTAGACTGGGTAGGGGTTCGAAGTTTACTGCTATATTTTCCTTGGCTGGTGCCATAGTTTGAGGAGGACTGGAGGGCCCAGACCCGCCTGTATTTTTCCAGGACCCACTGGATCCTTCTATTTCCTCATTCTCCCAGGCTTCTCACTCCTAAAGTCTCAATAGGATTTTCTCCCCTCTGACCCACTTTCTTGGTAGGTAAAGTTTATCATGGGGGCGTACTCCTTGGCCTAGTGTCTCGATATAAGTGAGTATATACCATTTGACTCTTTTTGGTACCAACATTTGTAAAAGATCTATTAATGAAGCTTAAACCACACATTGATCCGAACACAATAATAGTGGGAGACTTCAACACCCCACTTTCACTGAAGGATAGGTCATTGAAACAGAAACTAAGCCGAGAAATAACATCATTAACCAATGCCATGAATCAAATGGATCTAACAGATATCTACAGAACCTTTCACCCCCCTCCCAAAAAGGAATATATCTTTTTCTCTGCACCCCATGGAACCTTCTCCAAAATTGATCACATCGTAAAAGCAACCTCAATAGATACAAGAGGATCGAAATAATACCTTGTATCCTATCAGATCACCATGGTCTTAGGCTGAAATTTAACAACAACAAAAATAACAAAAAGCCTCCACATAAATGGAAACTAAACACTTCTCTACTTAATGACATCTGGGTCAGGGAAGAAATAAAGAAAGAAATTAAGGAGTTTCTGAAATTCAATGAAAATGAAGGAACAAAATACTGAAATTTGTAGGATACATAGAAAGCAGTACTAAGAGGAAAATGCATAGCACTAGGTGCCTTTAACAATAAATTGGAAACATCCCACATAAGCAAATTAATGACACAGCTAGAAGCCTTAGGAAAAAAAGATGCTGAAACACCCAAGAGGAGTAGACGTCTGGAAATAATCAAACTCAGGGCTGAAATTAATAAATTAGAAACTAAGGAAATAGTCCGAAGAATCAACAAAACCAAGAGCTGGTTCTTTGAGAAAATCAACAAGATAGACAAACCATTAGCCAAATTAACTAAAAGGCAGAGAGACAGTATGCAAATCAACAAAATCAGAAATGAAAAGGGAGACATAACAACAGACACTGAAGATACACAAAGAATCATAAGATCCTACTTCAAAGGCATATATGCCACAAAATTTGAAAATCGAAGAGAAATGGACAATTTTCTTGATCAATTCCACTTGCCTAAGTTGAGTGAAGAACAGATAAACAAGCTAAATAGTCCCATTTCCCCTATAGAAATAGAAACAGTCACTTATAGTCTCCCAACCAAAAAAAAAAAAAGCCCAGGGCCAGATGGTTTCAGAGCAGAATTCTACCAGACCTTCAAGGATGTGCTATTACAGACACTCTTCAAGCTACTCCAAAAGATAAAAATGGGTGGAACATTATCAAATTCATTCTATGAGGCCATAGTCACGTTGATACCTAACCCTCACAAAGACCCAACAAAGAAAGAGAATTTCAGACCAGTTTCTCCTATGAACATTGATGCAAAAATAGTCAATAAAATACTCAGAAAATGAATACAAGAACACATCAAAGATATCATTCACCATGACCAGGTAGGCTTCATTCCAGGCATGCAGGGATGGTTTAATATATGGAAATCCATCAATGTAATCCACCATATAAATGAACTGAAAGAAGAAAACCACATGATCATATAAACAAACTGAAAATAAAAAGCCACATGATCATCTCCTTAAATGCAGAGAAAGCATTTGATAAAATCCAACATCCATTCATGTTTAAAATTTTGGAGAGATCAGGGATACAAGGCACTTTCCTGAACATAATAAAGGTTATATATAGTAAGCCAATAGCCAAAATCAAATTAAATGGTGAGATACTCAAGGAAATTCCTCTAAAATTGAGGACCATGAACGGCTGCCCACTCTCTCCATATCTCTTCAATATAGTTATTGAAGTTCTAGCCAGGGCAAGAAGACAACAAAAGGAGATCAAGGGTATCCAAATGGGAAAGGAGGAAGTCAAATTATCCCTATTTGCAGATGGCACGATACTGTACACAAGCGACCCCCAAAATTCCACCAGAGAACTACTACAGCTGATAAACACCTTCAGCCAATTGGCTCGATACAAAATTAACTCAAAAAAGTCAGTAGCCTTCCTATATACAAGTGACAATCATACAGAGGAAAAAATTAGGAAAACTACACCCTTCAAATTAGCCACAAACAATATAAAATATTTAGGAGTTACTCCAACCAAGCAAATGAAGGACTTGTTTGAAAAAATTTCAAAACTCTGAAGAAAGAGATTGAAGATGACATGAGAAGATGGAATGATTTTCCTTGCTCATGGATTGTGAGAATTAACATAGTAAAAATGGCAATCTTACCAAAAGCACTTTACAGATTCAATGCAATCCCTATGAAAATACCTACACAATTTTTAAAAGACATTGTAAGTTCAATTCTCAACTTCATATGGAAAAACAAAAAACCCAGAATACCAAAAATAATCTTGTACAATAAAAGATCCTCTGGAGGAATTTCCATACCTGATCTCAAACTCTACTATAAAGCGACAGTAATTAAAACAGCATAATACTGGCACAGCAATAGGCTGGTTGATCAGTGGAATCAAATCAAAGATGCAGAAATGAACTCACACACATATGGTCACTTGATTTTTGACAAAGAAGCCAAATCTATTCAATGGGAAAAGGATAGCATCTTCAATAAATGGTGCTGATCTAACTGCATGTCTACATGTAAAAAAATGCAACTGGACCCATATTTGTCACCATGCACAAAATTAAAGTCCAAGTGGATTAAAGACCTCAACCTAAAACCAGAGACACTAAATCAGTTAGAAGAAAAAGTGGGGAAGAACCTGGAACACATTGGCACAGGAGACAACTTCCTGAATAGAACACCAACAGCCCAGGCCTTAATGTCAACAATTAATAAATGGGACTTCATGAGGCTGAGAAGCTTCTGTAAGGCAGGAGGCACCATCAACAGAACAAAGCAACAGCCTACAGACTGGGAAAAGATCTTCACCAACCCTACATCTAACAAAGGTCTAATATCCAAAATATATAAAGAACTCAAGAAATTAAACAGTACCAAACCAAATAACCCAATTGAGAAATGGAACTCAGAACTAAACAGAGAATTCTCAACAAAGGAATATCAAATGGCTGAGAAACACTTAAAGAAATGCTCAACCTCCTTAGTCATCAGGGAAATGCAAATCAAAACAACTCTGAGATTCCATCTTACACCCATCAGAATGGCTAAGATCAAAAACTCAAGTGACACCACATGCTGGCGAGGATGTGGGGAGAGAGGAACACTCCTTCAAGCTGGTGGGTTCACAAACCAGTACAGCCACTTTGGACATCTATCTGACATTATCTCAGAAAACTGGGAATAAGGCTTCCTCAAAACCCAGCTATTCCACTCCTTGGAATATACCTAGAAGTTGCTCCAGCACACAACAAGAGCATTTGTTCAACCATGTTTATGGCAGCCTTATTCATAATAGCCAGAACATGGAAACAGCCTAAATGTCCCTCAGTAGAAGAATGGATAAAGAAACTGTGGTACATTTACACTATGGAATACTACTCAGCTATTAAAAACAAGGAATTCCTGAAATTTGTGGACAAATGTAGTATTGAACTAGAAATGATCATAATGAGTGAGTTAACCCAGAAGCAGAAAGAGTCAAATGGTATATACTCACTTATATCTAGACCCTAGCCCAAAAGGCATGTCCCATGAAAGTCTTCACTTACCAGGAAAGTGGGACAGAGGAGAGGCCATCCTATTGGGACTCTAGGTGAAAGAAGCATGAGATAATGTGGAAATAGAAGGGTCCAGAGGGTTCTAGAAACCTAGAAGAAGAACATTATGTTGGGCGGATCTGGGCCCAGGAGTCCTGCTCAAACTATGGCACCAACCAAGGACAATACTGGCAGAAAACTTCGAACCCCTACGCAGATCTAGCCAATGGACAGGACATTCTTCACAGTTGAGTGGAGAGTGGAGTCTGACTTTCACATAAATTCTGGTGCCGTATATTTGACCACGTTCCCTGGATGGGGAGGCCTGGTAACACTCAAAGGAAGGATAGCAGGCTACCAAGAAGGGACTTGATACCCTATGAGCATATACAGGGGAAAGATGTCCCCCTCATTCACAGTCATAGGGTAAGGGAATAAGGAAAAAAGGGGAGGGAGGAAGGATAGAAGGGATGGGATAACAATTTATATGTAATATGAATAAATTAATAAAATATATAAAAAATAAAATAAAATTTTCATGGATCATTGGAGGTTACTGGCAATTTTGTTGTTGTTCTTAGTGTGTGTGCTAGTTAGGGTTTTATTACTGTGAAGAGACACCATGACCAAAGCAACTCTTATAAAGGAAAACATCTAATTCAGGTCTAGTCTGTTATTGTCATTGTGGGAAGCATGGTAGCTGGAGAGGTGGATGGGAGTTCTACATCTAGGTTTGCAGATAGCAAGAAGAGAGAGTGACACTGGGCCTGGCTTGGGCTTCTGAAATCCCAAAGCCCACACTCAGTGACATACTCTAACAGGGCTACACTTACTCCAATAAGGCCACATCTCCAAATAGGGTTACTCCCTATGAGTCTATGAGGGCCATTTTCTTTCCAACCACCACACGTACTTTTTGAGGAAGCTGAATATGGCTTCAAACAACCTATGAGCATCAGCAATTTCACACTATGAAAGAGATTCTCCAATTCTGTCTCAGTAAAATAAAGGCAAGGCCTCTCCTTGAAGAATGTGTTGGACTTAGGCTTTTCCCCATCTTCTCGGGTAGCAATTTCATGTGACCTTCAAACTGCTACAGAAGAAGAAAGAGGGACCGTATTTCCAAGCTTCTGCTCATATATATTTGTCACTCATTTCCCAAGCTTTCCTCTAGTACCAGCTGTCCTGATGAGCCCTAAAGGTGGTGAGCTTCCCAGATAAGAGATATTATAGAGGATCAAAGAAAACAGCTTAGGTGCCCACCTGAGACAGTGATAGTTTTTTTTGCTTCCCAATGGAAAAAATCCATTAAACAAGCAATAGAGCTCTAGTGACCAGGGTCCACTGTGAGACAAGGTGAAGATTATTGATTGCAGACAAGTTTTCAGTGAGGCCTCTGAAGGAGTTTGGGAAGATGAGTGTCTCATGTTAAATTGATATTTCTTGTCTGTACTGACTTGCTACATGGTGTGATTCATCTCTTCCAAATCTACAGTGGGATCTTGTGCAATACAATCACCAATGTCCTTGAGGCCCCAAGTTGTAAGCAACAGAAACCAAGTCTGGCTTGTTGAGGAGCAAGTGGCTGCATATAATATACCAGTGGGATAAAAGGTTCTGGAGAAGTAGAGAACTGGGTTGGTGCCTGTGCACTGATAAACCTTGACCCATGAGATTGTACTTGTGCGTTTAAGCTTTATCATGGCAACATGACAGCAATTCACACATTTGTTATAAATAATACTTGAATTATCAAATGGGATTGTTTCCTGTACTAGTGAAAATTTGTCTGCTCTCTCACAATGTGGGGTGGCAGTGGAAGCCACAGCACCAGTTGGCCCCAGTCACAGGCCAATATAACCATCTCTACAATATGTTTTGAGCCAGGATGCCCTGTAGTGTTAGTAGATACAGTTTTGAGAGGACAGTTTTGAGTGGACCAGTTTGATGGGACATAAATCCATCCTATGTCAAAGAGCATCTGTTGTAAAGTGTCATGCTCAAACCATCCACTGAACCATAGTCACCTCTGATTTAGATGCCACATCATTATCTCCTCTGAAGTGGCCATAGGATGTTGTCTTGGGGTGACCCTCCAACATTGCTCTCTGAATCTGGATGCTTCCTCCACTGCTTTTGCCATCTTCTGACTCAGGCCCCATATAAGTTCCTTCTAGGGTCCAGCAGCAAGACCAGCTGGGAAATTGACACTCCGCCCCTGCTTTGATTCACAAGATGTGTGTAAGGTCTGTATTAAAGGAAGGTTGTACAAGCCGTAATGTTGGCTCAGTTAATGGAGAGCAAATTTAGTAATCTATACTATAGGGATCAGAGAAGAAGTGCTGACACCACCCAAATTCTCTTGCACACTTCTTGGTGTGGGAGTAGAAATGCACAGATTGCAAAATTAAGAGACTGTCATATTCTTACCTAGATATCACAGACTAGGTGGGCTCCAGATGTGGTAAGATGGCCACTCTCTCCTAATCAGAAAATCCTTAGTGGGTCTCTTTGAAAATAAAGAAAACTTGAAGCTTGAGAGAGGGATCAGTGGTTAAGATGTATACTGCTTATTCAGGGGACTTGAGTTTAGTTCTTAGCACCTACACTTGGCAGCACAAGACCACCTATAACTTCAGTTCCAGGGCACTTGATACCTTCTTCTGGACTCTTTATGTACCTGTACTCACTTGTACATATATACACACACACTAAACCTTTTTTAAAAAGAAGACTATTACAAGCCACAGATAAACAGAAATGTGACCTATGGCTTCAAGACCAGAATCCAATCTTTCCTGACTGGCTGCTGGCAATCCACATGACCACGCTGGGTTTCTATTATGCTAAGGAATTTTCTCTAGAAAAATCATTCACAGCTTAAGCCACTTATTTTAGGGCAATTTTTCCTATGGTTTTTTAAAGAGAAAATTGTCATAAAATGCAAATATAAAATGCGTAGTTGTCAATCAATTTTTATAAATAAACATGTTACTGGTAGCTCGTGCCTGTACCAGGTGTGTCCAGGTTATTCACACCTTAATCTAGGAATTTAATAAGTACACACAGACTGCAAAGTAGCAAAGAAATATTCTAAAGCAAAATCATAGTATAGATCAAATAAATACTATCAAGGGTTAAGGTGGCCACATGAGTACTCAAGTGCTCCAGATTATTGCATGAGGTTTTCTTTGTAAGGTCTAAATCAAAGAGGGGATATTAACTAGGTGCCAAACGTTAGGTGGTTCTCTATTTTGATTAATAAAGTTGTCATACAACCCTTTAAATAATGCATCATTTTAGTCATATCCATGTCCAGTTATACATAGACATAGCTATTTTGCATGTTAACTAGTTATACATGGTAAATAGACATAGTAGATAGAGTTTGCCTTCCTGTGCATATAGCTCAAGCTAATCTAGGCTAGAATTGACCGTTATTATGGTACGTGGATATAATTTGAGAAATTATTTTCATATTTGATGGTTTCTAAGGGACAAGAAACTTATTATATATTTTGGAATGCGTCATATGTGCAGCTTGAAATAGGTGGGGGTTCTAGGTTGCTAGGTGTATTGTTGGAAGAGAAGCATGCACATAGGCCTTCAGATAGGGGTTCTAGGTGCATTTTTAGAAGAGTGGGTGTGTATTGTACCTTCAAGTGGGGGTCCTAGGTTGCTAGATGCCTTATTAGGATAAGTGTATGTGTACGTAATACCCAAAGGTGGAGGTCTTAGATTACCAAGCACATTATTAGAAGAAAAGTATGGGTATAACCCAAACCAGATGGAGTCTCAGTTTGCTAAGTGATTTTCTCTGCTTGCTAGCTTCAACCACACACATAGCATGACTTTGATCATGTTAGGAAATGTAAGCATTTCCTACGTCTAGAACTCTTATTTTGTTCAACCACCTCCAAATCTGGCACCAAAATTTAGCTTTGCCTGTTCTTCAACTTTGCGTAAAACAGATGTACTTTGTCATACCAGGCTTCTTTCACAGAAGCATCCTGCCATCCTGCTTAGCTTAACAGTACTGTATCTGTACTTCATGACCTACTACAATACAAAATTATTCAATAGGACTGATTAAAATAAACAAATCATTAGTTTTAATCTAAACACTGTACTGGTGATTTGAGGAAAAATTTGAGGTCCCTTCCTCCTGGAAAATGAACCAGTCCTTTATGCACTCAGATTGCCTATCAGTCACTTAGCATCTTCATTATCAATTCAATGGTTTCATAGGATTCAGCTTCAATAGTACCATTCTAAGTATGATGCCAAGGGGCAAGATTAGTGATTGTGATTGTTCTGGTTGATACTTCTTAGTACTGGTTATCTCCTATTATGACTGGGGTCTAGAGAGATGGTTCAGCAGTTAAGAGCATTTTTTTCTCTTATAGAAGATCTGGGTTTGGTTCCCAACACAAAATGATAACTCACAACCATCCATAAGTGCAATCCCAAGGATTCTGACACCCTCTTGTTGCTTCTGGGGGCCCTAGGCACATATGCAATGCACATACATGAACAAAGGGAAAATACTCATACACATAGAAAGTAATACATTGTTAAAAAATCTGTTGTGCTTGGTTTATTAAATAACCTTATGACATGTATACATATAATAAAAAGACATTGTACATATAGGGTTTTGCTATCTATTTTCGGGTATCCACTGGGGGTCCTGTAACAAGATATTTTGAGATTTGTCTACATCATTTCAGGCAAAGTTAAAAAGCTAAAATTCATAATTTTTGAAGAGAAAACTTATTAGCTTTAAAAAGTGAATAGATGATGGAGATTAGAGAATAGGGTAATATTTGGGTCAAATTAGAGTCTGTGATCTTGACTCAAGCTGCACAATATGATTGTATAGATCAATAAGACATTATTAATAGTAAATGGTATGGGAAAAAAGAAACTCTAGAGCAAAGAGACTTAGAGAAAAAGAGGCAGGTAAGCAAGTGAGCAGAAGTGTCCTGCTACGTTGATCTGTGTCTCCTCCTCATTTTCTGCTATGTACCATTCTCTCCAAATGAAGCATAGTTGTACAAACAGCCTGTGCTTGGAATGTAAGAGAGAGGAGGGAGCCAAGGCAACCAACCACTAATGAAAAACAGGAACAATGTGTGTGCCTGAAATAGAAGGGCATGCCTCCCCTGTGGGAATTCTTAGGAATTCCTTAGGCACAGTTGCAACTCTGACACTTGAACTGTGAACATAGGAGCCTGGCCTTGATGCTAGAATGGGAGGTCAGGCAGTACAAATGGTATGGCATGGCATAGTGGGGATTGGAAGACACAGAATTGTCTCAAGTAAATCTAGGATCCCATGGTGCTTAGAAATGATCCCCTATCTTGTCAGGACTACAGCTTGTCTAGTCTTCCATGGATCTGTGAGCACACAATGACTCTGTACAGCCTTTCTGTCACTAGTTTTATAGACCCATTCATTTTCAAGGTGACTTTGGCCAGGACAAGCCTGGAACAAATGGGACACTGCAAGAAGGTGACTGGCTGAGTGACAGGCCAGGCTCCTGTGTGCACAGTCCTAGTGTCAGAGTGGTCTCGTCAACTGCTTCCAGTGTCTATTCTATTTTACCTTCTGAATGAAAAGTAAGCATCCTCCCCAGCATCCTCCTTGTTACTTAGCTTCTTTAGGGGTGTGTAATGTATGGATGTAGCATTTGTCAATAATAAATCTGATGGACTATAGCTTGGCAGAGAATGGAAGGCTGAACATCCAGTAGGCAGAAAGGATTCTGGGAGAGTCAGGCCTGTGAGATCAGATGGCAAGATATGAAGAGAACAAGATGCATGGTACCTGAGCCCAGATAACCAGCCACGTGGTAGAACATAGCTTGGTATAACGTGTTATTTTACGTTATGAACTAGTCAGAAAAGAGCCTAACTATATGGCCTAGGTCTTTGTAAATAATATCTTGAGTTTTATGAGTCATTATTCCAGGAACTTGAGGAAGGGAGGAGAATCCTCCTACAACATATAGCATTCTGTAGGTAGAGCTTAGAATCAAAACCAACCTGAGAAAAGTCCCAGGTAGAGGCACAAAACCACACCAGAAACAAAACAGCTTTTAAACTGTGCCTCTTTAAGAAAAGAGGCCAGTCTCATTGTAGGGATCATGAACCCTCTAGGTAAGTGGATCTGGATGCAGGGGGTACTGCACAAACTATTGCACCAATCAAGGACAATGTATGCAGTAAACCTGGACTTCCAGTTCAGATCTAGCCAGTGGACAGCTCATTCTCCACAGTTGTGGGGAGAGCAGGGTCTACCTCTGACATGAACACTGGTGTCCCCAATTTAATCACTTTCCCTTGCAGGGAAGCCTGGGCACACAGAGGAAGGGCAAGCAGGCTATCTAGATGAGACCTGATAGGCTGTGGTCATATGGTGGGGAAGGAGGTCCTCTTCTGTCAGAGGTCTAGGGGAAGAGAATAAGGCAGAAGAGAGAGGAGATAACATTCCTGATACAATCTGAATAAATTATAATAAATTAAAATTTTTGAAAAAGAAAATAGGCCATCCAGATGTAGGTGCCTCAGACCTGTAATCCTGGCACTCAGGAAGGAAGAGGTAGTCAGATCTCTGTGAATTCAAGGCCAGCCTGGTCTACAAAATGAGTCCAGGACAGGGTTATACAGGGAAATCCTCTCTCTCTCTCTCTCTCTCTCTCTCTCTCTCTCTCTCTCTCTCACACACACACACACACACACACACACACACACACACACACACACACATAAAAACAGGAAGGAAGAAGAAGGAGGAGGAGGAGAAGTGGGAAGGAAGGAAGAAAGAAAAGAAAGAAAGAAAGGAAGGAAGGAAGGAGGTGGGGCAGGGGTGGGGCCAGTGCTTTAAAACTGCCACTTTATATTAGCTGCAGCTTTGCCAAGCACTGCATAGTTCCATGGGGTCAAAGCATGAGCTATGATTCTGCTACATCCACAGAGCAGACCACACACCTGGCCTTGCTGCATCTCCACTCAGAGCCAGGTTGAAAGCAGCCAGGTTGAAAGTAGCCAGAAGGAACCCACTCAGGAGACAAAGTGGCAGTAAGGAGAAGGGAGGAGTCAAGCATCTGCTAAACATGGCCCCAGAACCAGATACAACACAAGGCTGGCAGGGCCCATAGATCCCAAGTCAAAGGCTTGGCTTGACTTGGTAAGCAATAGCCCAACCTAAGTTGGCACTTGGACCCAGGCAAACCAGAGAAACATGATCCAGTTTAGGCCAGGGTCAGATGATGGTGCCTCTCCCTGTGAGAGAAGGGATGGGGCATGGCCAAGTGCAGGGTATATCAGCAAGCTAAGATGCAAGTGGAGAAGCCCCAAGTATCTGAACTGGTAAGGCATTAACTTTAAAATTGGTAAAATAAAAGTCCTTAAAGACAAAATTAAATAAATTAAAAAATAAGCCATGTAAAGATGAGATAGACTGGCAAATGCTGCAGCCCACGTTCCCTACTAATGTGTGATCCTGCCTGATTGTGTTGTATCCATGACACATACGAAATTGTCAAAGGACTAACTTAATTTTTAAAATCTGTGTATTTTATCATTTGAAGGTGTTCACATCCTTTAAACTTTTATAAAGGTAATAGCTTAAAGTTTTAAGATAATTTAATTAGCTAGCCATGGAATTAATTCTAAGGGATTTTAATGTTACAATCCTTAAACTACTTGAGTGATTGACTGAATCTACTGATAACAATGCTTAAGGAAAAGCAGACTATGTAGCTATTCTTAATGTTTTAAAAGAAAGTAGGTCAACATTTTATGAGTGACTTTGAAGAGTCTGGACATGTAAAGCAGAGGTGTGGGCTCAGAGGACACCTGGGATACTGTACCACATAAGATGGAATGGAACCAGGTGACAAAAGACAGGCACAACACTGTTGATCTGTAGCCTATAAAGATTTCTAAACTGAACTTCACTCTCAAGTCTTTTTACCCTGAGGACCCAGGTTCCTATTCAGTTACTCTCTGTAATTTGTACTCTTAATTTTTACCAATTTCCCAGAATCTCTTAGTAAACTGCATACCATTTGGTATCAAATAACTCTTCAAGAATAAATAGAGCTCCATCCAGGGTGCCACTCAGGCTATTAGAGACATTTGAGATGGCTTCAGAGCTTTGTGTCTGCCTCCCAGACTGCTCAGTGTCATGGGAACTTGGCAAAGACGATCTACTACAGAGATAGGAGCAGAATGACATTTTCCTCATAGGAGACCAATCTCAGCTTGACCTTTCCAAAGATTGTGGCTGCTCGAGAACTTCCTGGGACTTCACAGAGACTGAAATAAAATGACTACCGTTATGAACGGTTATACATTCCTGACAACAATTTATTAACTTCCCCATCTCCATTCTCATTTCCTAGCATAATGTCCTTACTAGGCTTCAGGAATGTGTCTAAAAGGGTTTGTGCAACTCAGAACAGGTTCTGAATTTAAAGTCCAGACTAAGTTGTTTAAAAGCACAACAATGGAAGAAGAAGATGGGAATGGAAGACTTGACTAATTTTACATGTTCACCTACTTTGAGGCTCCACGCCTTTGATCCTTGCTTGGTTGACAGACAGGTACAATTTCCATATTCACCATAGACAGTATTAAAGAACACACTTTCCAGTGCCTTATACTGCAGCAGGGCACACAGAGTCTTCCTAGATCCCCTGAAACTCCATCTTCTGCCTTTTCTCGCTCCCTTGACTGTTTTTCTGTCTCTACTATTTGCTCTTTTTCACGAACATTGACATGAATTATGCAAGTAAACTCAAGTGACTTTTTGTTTAGTCAAACAAGTGGCTTTGCATGTATCAGAGTAACAATAACCAATGTTTTTGTCATATTGTATGTCCTATCATCCTTTCACATACATCATATATTTTTGTGTATTTTTGCTTGAATGCAACAGGCAAATTTCACCTTGCATCAAGCATCCTCTTGAAAACTCTGCCATGGGCAACAAAGCCAGTCCCCATTTTTTGAGAATAGCCCTGATAAGCTCATACATTTGAAAGTTTAGTCAACAGAAAATAGTACTATTTGAAAGGACTAGAAGGATTTGGAGGTGCTGGCCTTGTTGTAGAAAGTGTGTCATTGAAGGTGGGCTTTGAGGACTCAACAGTTCACGCCAAACCCAGTCTCTCTGTCTGTCTCAGAGCAAGATCAGGGTGTAGCTTTTAGCTACTGCTCCAGTGCCTTCCTGCATGTCACCATGCTCCCATTCATGATAATAATAATCGAGACCTCTGAAACAGCACTCAAAGCCCAACTAAATGCTGTCTAGTGAGACTTATAGTTTATCATCACAGGGCTTTACTTCTTGGCAGAGCACTAAGTGACCCAAAAAACAGTGTGGTTATCTTTGTCCCTGTGCCCCTTAGTTTACTTTTTCATTATTCTTCACATTCTATAATTAAAATATTTATTATTTTCCTGTCAGAAGAATAAACAAGTGGCAGACGCATTCATACTAGACTCAGTAGGTGTTTGTCCCTACAGGGTAATTGTCTGTCTCTGCTACTGGTTTCCTGTCCGGGAATTCAGTCCATAACTAGCAGACTGTCCTTCATACTTTCTACTTATTGTTTTAAATAATATTTATATTAATACTTTGAGAATTTTATACAATGTATTTATCTCCCTCCTCTGATTCCTCCATATTCACCCCGTGCTCACCCAAACTCATGTTCTTTCTTTCTTACACTTGATTTTTTGTTGCTCTTCCTCTCAAACACAGAGTCTCATTAGTGTTGGCCCATGTGATTGATAAACCATTAAAGAAAACTGACTTTCTCTCTCCAAGTAGCTATCAAATACCACTATCACCTCAGCTTGTAGTGGGCTTCATGCCCACCTCCGCTGCTCAAGCAGGGATTTTTGTCTACTCTGAGCTCACAATGGCCTCATGTATGCAGTCATAATCATTATGAATTCATATCTTAACCTTCACTGTGATGTTAGGAAAACATTAATGTTTTGTTAGTTTGAAGTCATCCACCATCTCTGGCTCTTTCAACCTTTGCACTCTTCTTCTGGGAAGATCCCTGAGCCTTGAGTGATATCCCATTTATGGTTGAGCCCTGTGAAGTCTCTTATTCTTTGCTTGTTGGCCAGCTGTGAGTCTCTATATTAATTACCATCTATTGCAAAAAAGAAGCATTTCTGATTGAAGATCGAGAGATGCTCTGACCTGGAATTCCTGTTTGGACTCTGGTTTGGACTCTATATGGTTCTGAATCCGTTTTCTACTTCTTCACCTTTTGTACTACAATCCAAATTCCTCAGCTTACTCATCTTTCCACAGTTTCCTATTTGGCAAGATTTTGTTTTTTATAATATAGTGGGTTAGGGCTTGCTTGAAACCTCTGAAGATTCATTTATTTAAAACACTACTCTGTTCTATTATATCAACTGCTCTATGTGAGTTTTTCTGTTAACTTTGTTACCTTTCCTGGTAACAATCCCTTACAAATATTTGATAGTCCTTGGTTGTAGAACAGAGTTGACTCCCTGGGGAGCCTTGTCAGATTGTTCCCTAGTAGGGAGAAGAGGTAGAGAACATGACCCACATGTGTTTAATGGAAGGAGGAGGGCAGGCAGTGGCCCTGAGCTAGGGTGACCTGTTCTGGAAGGCTTTGCCAGATACCAAGTGAGGTGCTTGTCTTTTAGGCCTGATCACTGCAGACAAGGTTAGGGCACTCTTTGCTGCCAAGCTACGGCAGGGAACATGATGTCACAAGATGGACCTACTGCCCGTTCTGGCTGCAGATCCCTATTGTGTCTCCTTGGGCCTTCTCTCTGTCTACACTCCAAACCACAGGCTCTTTATGCTTGCCATGCTTGCATTCTCCTGTTGTCTCCATCCTGTATAACCCATTCTTTACTTCATGTAAATGCTTTTGCTTGGAGTCTTTTCACCATCTTGATGTTTCTACAGAACAGAGATGTTTTGTTTTAATAGACTCCAATGTACCATCAAATTTTCTTTTATGGTTAATGATTTTTGTCTCTTATCTAAAAAAATCTTTGTGTTTGAATGTCCTAAGGAATTTTTCACAGTTTATCTAATATTTTTAAATTTTTATTTTATTTTTGTGTCTATGTCTGTGTGCATACATTCATATGTGTTTGAATTCTCACACAGGTCAGAAGATGGCATCAGATCCCATGAAGCTTCAGTTGCCTGCACTTCTGAATGTCTAGATATGGATGCTGGAAACTGCACTTAAGTTGTCTGCAAGAGCAACATGGGCTGCTTATCCACTGAACTGTCTTTTCAGCCCCTAATATTTTAATTGCTTTACTTATGGCTATAATGCATTTTATGGTAACTGAAGTATTCACACACTCTTATTCATATGCATACACACTCATTCACACATACTACCAAGAACCAATTAATTGTTCCAGAATCATTTGTTTTTTTAAAAATACCACTTTTCTGTTGAATTATCTCCATACCCTCCCCTTCCCCCCTTTTTTGGCAATGACCTTATTTTTTATTTTAATTTATTATAATTTATTCAGATTACATCCTGAATTTTATCCCCTTGCTTCTATCTTCCTGTTCTCACCACGTTAAATTGTCTCCACACTTTTAACACACCTCTGTTGCCTTATTCCAAGTGTACATTTTGTCCCACTGACATTATGCTTACTTAAACACTAGCAATACAGTCTTGCCTGCTATAATATTGAGACACATCCTAGACTCAACAATTCACTCATCTTTTGTCTTTTTTTCAGAATTGTGTTGGCCATCTGGAATGCCCACATTGCTTCATCATTTTAGAGTTAGCTTATTAATACCCAAGAAGAAATCTCTGAGATTTGGGTAGTATTGACTCTACAGGTCAAAAAGAATGTAGGAATCTTTCAATGCTGTAGTTTCATCCCCTTCCACAGTGCATGGGATGTTATCAAATATTTTAGTTTAACACATAAGCTCAATATTACTGCTGTTTTCATGTTGAACTGAAAACTTTCTTTTGAGAAAAGCTTAAGAGATAATATATTTACTTACAAGTCCTTTCTGATTCCCAATGTTCCTTTTCATTTATCTGAAATTAGTTTTTCCACTTATCTCAGCACTTATTTATCTGTAGTGTTGAGGGTCTGGATTTTGTTATTTTCTTTTAAAGAGTTTTTGGAAACAGGGAAGTTACTTGCATATCAACTAGATGGAAGAATCAACAGAAAAGCTTGTTTTTAAACATCACTTCTGTAGTCTAGAGTAGCCATTATACTGCTTATTATACAGCTTAATATACTACCTGACAGGGCTACTCTGTGGTGACCCTGTGGTCAGTTCAGTCTCCTCTTTGGTAGGAATACTCTGGGGCGACTCTTCCATGTCTCATGTTCTTTCCCCATCTTTTGCTGCTCAGAGGGCAGGTGCTTCTAAGCCTGAATAAGTTTGGGGTTTTCTAGCTTGCATCTTCTTGTATCTCCCTACATAGCCCATGGATATTTACTTTCCATGTACACTTCATGTTCAGAGAGACTCAAAAGGACTTGCTCCCCATGTAGAGTCCTTAGCCTTTCCAGTTTGAGGTTCCTCTGAATGTATTTCCTCTTGTTAATGAGGGGGCTCTGTAGGAATCACTTTCCTCATTCTGTACTCTGAAATATGCCTCCAAGCAGATAATCAGCAGACTTTCATCACTTAATCTTTCTGATTTGCTTCTGGCTATTGTCCTGTGTCTGGAAAGAATTGCCTCTCTTATTGTGTCCAGTTTTCTGGTTATTTTTGGCCCTGGCCCCTATTTCCATTTGAATAAAAAAAACACAAAAGGAGTTCCTAGGTCTTCCTAGGGAGGAGCACTGACTTTCTTTGGAGTGAGATGTGCATGTAGCTCAAAGCAGATAGGGAGTCCCAGGAGGTCACGTATGTTGTTAGGAAAGAGAGATATGTGTGGCTTAAACATAGCCACCTCACCTCTAGATTGATTTCTGTTTGGTATATGTATGTAAAATGGAGTTTTACCATGTGCTGTATGTAGCCTGCTCTCCATCCTCACCAAGTCTGTCCAGTTTCAGCTCATTCTGTAGTTGAAATTTGGATGATATACATCTAGTTACTTGATGATCATTTACAGATTCACAGGTTTTGTCCCATGCTTTCCTTCCCTTAAGCTTGTGTGCATGTGTGTGTGTGTGTGTGTGTGTGTGTGTGTGTGTGTGTGTGTGTGTTTTCTTCCCAGGCATTTCTTTTGCAGACGTCACCTTTTACAATATTGATTGATTTTGTTGATTCTTCTCTAGCTTAAGGCTCACCATATTTTGTGGGGGACTAAGTTCATTTATTTACTGACTTCTTTTTGTGTTCCTGGACTCCAGCTCCATGTCACCTGAGCTGGTCATGGAGAGAAGAGATGAGTCATCACTCTTGCCATCTACTCAACACATTTGTCTTCCTCAGACCATCTTCTTTCTAGACTCTTCTGGGACCAGCTTCTAGTATTTTCTGTTCTATAGAGTTCAGGTCTCTGACTGGCCTAAGCAATAGTCTTTTCTCCAGCCCTTCTTCTTTCCTCTCCACTGAAGCTAGACTTTGTGTTCTTGTTGCAAGCTGAAATATTATCCAAAAAAGTTAGGCAGATTTGCAGGGGGTAACAGAGAGTGGGTTATCATATACCTCTGGGTTTGTTGTTGGTTAAAGACAAAGGGTCAGTGAACAAGAGGACCAAGAAAGTGTATCCCCAGGAGTTAGTGAGAACCCAGAAGTTCTAACGAACAGTAGGGAATGTTATTTCTTAGAGCTTCTCTTGTCCCCCTTCATCTGCTTCATCTACATCCTCCCCATCTTAATGTTGAACTCAGCAACCAGCCAAGCCCAGAAGACTTCCTATACAACAGGTAAGCTCCTGGGATGAATACAGGGATTCTAAAAATGAGTTTGAATGCACAAAACAGTTGTAAAAGTGGGTTAATATTCTCACTGTTCTAAACATTTGACCATCTTTGCTGATCATGAGGCTATTTACTTCAGTGAACACTCTTTGGATACACCATTTCTCCACACAGGGAGTTTCTCTGTGCAGTGTTGTGGTTAATTTATCAGTAGGGCCTAATACTTATTAGGCCTATCATTATTATTGTGGCAGTATTTTCTAACCCACTAGCAATCAAAGAAGGCACAGACACCTGTCATATTTTAAAATAGCCTTAGTTAATGTGAGGCAGGAAGATATTAATCCCCTAAACTACCTCCCATATTGGGGCAGGGATCCCATACCCTGCCACAATCCCATGCCATCTGCTTCTAATAATTTCTATCGAGCTACCTCCCATCCACAATCTCATGTATTTGCTAATCCTCTTCATCTGGGCCAAATCTCCATCCACACCAGCCATGTGTTTCTCCTCCATTTAACCCATGGTGCAGCCTACTTCCTTCCTCTCTTCCTCCTCTGTTCTCTCCTCTTTTCCAAGATCAGGAACCTTAGTCATACCTATCCCATTTGCCCTGCTCAGGTGTGATGGCCTTTCATTGGTCAAACAGGTTAGGCCCTTAGGCAAAGTACAATTTGGGGCATAGAGACACCAAGCAGTAATTAGCATCAAAATACATCAGACCAACCTTCAACAGTATAGTGCGTCCTAAACAAGTGTCATAACTGGCTTCAGTCTTCCAATTATTTTCAGTATAATGTCTGGGAGGGAATCAGAAAGCTTTGCCTAAGTGGCCATAATAGTTGGACATGTAGTGACAGGAAATAAATGACTAAACATCCTATTGTGGGATTTTGGTATTTTTGCTCTCATTGGAAATTTTGATAACAAAGCAAAGCTTATCCACAAAAGAAGTATTTGCAACAACGCTTTGTATGAATCATTGGTCTCACTCAGATATATCAGGGCTATTTAGTCAGAGCCCCCTTCATCAGTTCATCTTGAGCCAGATAAATACTTAGCTCTAAACATAGGTTGGTCTTCTGTAGAACTAAAGTCAATTCTCTTAAACACAGCAAGTTGCAGCTAGTGTATTTTTTCCATGAAATAACCTCAGATGCTTTTTGTCTTAGGTCTCTCTGTCCTTGAATGAGAAGCAAGTGTGACTTAGGAAGCTGCTGGAAAGCTTAAGGAAGCATTTATCATCATCTGGAATTGTTTCTGTACACTTATGACTTTTTATCTGTGGCATGGAAAATATGACTTGCTCCATCAAACAGGCATCTGTGATACTTGATCATCAGCATGAGATACTCAAATATGAACCTCAAAAGAGACAAAACTGCTAATTATATTCACAGCATGCCATGACCTTGACTATACAGATATGGGTGGTTATGAGGGGTGCTGAGGACAATGCAGGGAAGAGGTCATCTTGTTGGGTGCAGAGTGCATTAATGTTAACGCTGTATGAAGATCCTTGTCACTCAATGAGAGCCTTGTTGCTCCTTATTAATGGAGATAGATGCTCTGGGTTTTTTTTCCCTCATCCAGATTCCAGCACTTTTGTCTGAATGCTATTCAAAATATCTGAATTGTCCCAGATGCCAGTCCATGTCAGTGTAAATGCAAAGTGGTTTTGGTCCAAGCACAAAATGTGGTGCAGAACAGAGTCTTCTGTGGGATGACCTTTATTAATATTGTGTCATTTCGGTCCAGGGGTTCACCACAAGTGAACAGTTCCTGTGGAAGTTTTGATTGGCCAGTTTGGGAAAATGACAAAGTTCTGTTGTGATATCTTAAGCAAGGACATAGATTAACTGGACTTCTGGTTGGTTATTTTGGAAGCTGAACATATTCTGCAGGTCCATGTGTTTGATCTCCTGGATCTTAGCTGCTGGTGTTGTTTTGGGAGGCTGTGGACCTTTGGGGATAGCAGCTTACCTGCTGGATGCAGGCTAAGGGGCAAGTGTTATGGTGATAGTTGAGCCCTGCTTCCCTTTGATTTATGATTCTCCAAGAGGTAAGAAGCTATGCCACAAGCTGAGCAAATGCTGCCACAAAGCTGTCAGCCATACCTCCTTTGACATGGTGGGCTGGTGTGCTCCAAAATTATGAGCCCAAACAAATCCTCCTTCTCTTATGTTTTATATCACAGCAATGAAAGGAATAAATACTTCAGTGGGCTAGGATACTGCTTGTTGTTTTCTTTGTTTTAACTATTGCTATGACTTCTATGTATCCCCACTACCACCAAGCTACCATATTAAAGGCTTGACCACTAGTCCATGGTCCCACTGGAAGAAGTTAAAACCTGGTGTACTTGGGGCATTGAGGGAAGGATAGGTCATGGGGAAGCATGCCGATGAAAGGGATAATGGGAACATAACCTCTTCTCTCTCACTTTGTTTCTTGATCTTTACGAGGAAAACAGTTTCCTCTGCCATGTGCTCCCCATCATGATATTGCACTTGTCACAGGCAAAAATATCTGATGTCAAGCAACTAAGGCACAAACTGTTCTGAGTCTTCTAAAGTAGAGACATAGCAAAATACATCTAAAATCTACAATGCACATTTGCTCAGGTCAAAACAGATGATGCATTCATCTTGGTTCCCTAATTATTTCCTGCACATTTAGAGAGACCTTACAAATTCTTACAGAAATAAGTGGGAAAATGCTCTAGTGAAATTGAAAACATGAAGGCAATGGTAACCACTACAGATGCAGCACTCAGAGTAGAAATGGGGAAAGGTGGTTAAAGATGGGATAAAGATGTATTTTCACAGTAGGATAATGGCCTGGAGTCACTGTGCCAAGAGACAACAATGTTCAGCCAAGCCAGAGCGCTTATATGAGACAATCAGTACAAGACTTTCTAGGCAAATCTGGAGATGTGCTCACAGATTGTACATTAGCAGGAGTAGGGAATGTGTTTGTGGCTTGAATGCTCTGCAGTACTTGGAATTTTATTGAATTTCTTTGGTTTGAAGTTCTTATGGCATTACATTAAATTTATCATTATCACAAAAATAAAACCATACCAAGACCTCCACCAAGACAAGATGATGCCTCCTTGGAAGGCAATGACATCCAAGGTTGTGCTTTGACCTCCACACATCACATACATGAATGCCCGCATATGTGCATACACACAGACACAGACACACACACATACACACAAACACACACACACACACACACACACACACACAGAGAGAGAGAGAGAGAGAGAGAGAGAGAGAGAGAGAGAGAGAGGAGAGAGAGAGTTAAATCAAAATTCACCATATCCAGGAAGCTAGTTTCCATGATCACAAATTATATAGTTTCATACATGAAAACTACTGCTTCCATGGGATTGCAGATGTAGATCAGTTGTTAACAGTATTTTCCTAATATGCACAAAGCTCTGAGTTCCATTTCCAGCACTACATGAAACAAGAGTGGTAGTACATACCTATAGTTCTGTAACTCAGAAGATAGAGGCTGTAGGGTTCAGGAGTTTAAAGTCATTCTCAGGCATTTGTGAGTTTGAAGCTAGCCTGAGCTATATATGACACCCTGTTTCAAAAAGGGGAAGAGTGAAAGGAAGTGTTCATTGGATAAAGGCATCTGTTGACAAGCCTGGTGACACAAGGGTGATTCGCCAGGACCCAGTAGAAGGAAAGAACAAACTTCTGCAAGTTGTCCTCTGACCTTTACACATTTCATGGCATACAACCTCCCCATGTTCCAAAAAAAATGTAAAGACATTTTTCCTCATAGAACTCTTTATTCTGCTACAAGTTGTCATGGATGTTTGGCTGGATGGACATTCCTGCTTTGTCCACTCCCCTCAATATACTCAAGCAAGATCAGGCCATTCATTCATTAACCCTTCAAATTCTAATGTTGATGGGAGGTGTTGTGGAACCTTTAATATGTAAAGCCTAGTGGTGCTATTCAGAGTTATTGGAATTGTGCCCTTGGAAGGATTTCGGGACCATATTTCCTTGGCTTACTGTTCAGCAATGTGACTATTCTCCCCTACACATGCTCTTACCATTTGTTTAAAGTAATTTATTTGCCTGATGTAATTGTCACTGTCTCAGAGGCTCACAACCTCTATTTGTTAATCTACGCCTAGTCTGGAAGCTTCTAGCTTCCATACAATCTAATCTTTGCCTAAAATGTCTTCAGCCTCTGATACTTATCACTGAATAAACTTGCCCTCTCTAGGTCTTTCTGAACTCTTGCTGGCTGGTTCACCTTAGCTGTTCTGGCTCAAACTCCTCTCCAAAATGATGGATTCAAACTGACTTCTCTCAGCTTCTGACTGAATTGCTCTGCTTAGCCTCAAGCTAACTCTAGCAATTTGTTCTAATCTTCTGTCTCCTTCTCATTCTGTTCTGTCTCCTTCTCATTCTGTTGCCTGTTCTGTCTTCACCTGTATCTCTCTCTCTCTCTCTCTCTCTCTCTCTCTCTCTCTCTCTCTCTCTTCTCTCTCTCTCTGTCTCAGTCTCTGTCTGTATGTACAACTGTGTTGGTAATACTTCCCCTTCTCTTTTCCTCTCTTTCTGCACTGCTTCCTTTTAAGTCAGCTCCCTTTCCTCTCTGGTCTCATCAGAGTTGAACATATTTTATTCTATCAAATCTTTCTCTGATTGGTCACTTTGCCTCTCAACCAGACATCACTTTCAAACGTCAATGTTTCCTTCTACGAATTAGCATGGTACTTCCTTCTACAAACTAGCATTATCTTCATTTTCTTGGATTAAAATGTGTACTAAGTTCATGTCTGTATTCCATCCAGAGGGATTACATGTGTTTGTGGCATGTCTGCATTCCAATAGGATCACATAGACGTAGGTCTTCAGATATGATCTCTTGCCACAGTAGCTATGTTTCTGAATTACAATTCCTCTGCAACTATTACTACCTGCCAGGTGCTGACAGTTAACCTCAGCGTAGCCTGCACCCCTTTGTACTTTCAGACTACAACGCTGTATGCTAAGAAATATATTTCCTTTACAAATTTATCCTGCTTTGGGTATTCTATAATAGTAACAAACCCAGATACTATACTCCCTGTTGCTTTTTTTCCCCTCTCTGTTGCTTTTTCTTCCTCCCACTCTCGCTCATCCTCTGTATTCTAACCCTGTGTTCTTTCTTCCTAGGACTCCGCTTCACAGATGTTCCACAGATGCCCTGAGCCTGCAGCACATTCTAGTCCCTGGTGGCACTCATCTCAGAAAGGGTGCAGTTCAGGCTACCTATGACTGCATAACAAACTACCCTGAGTAGGGGCATAAACAATGACAACTCATAATTTCCCACAGCTTCCCTGAGTTGGGTAACTCTGCTGGAAGGTTTCCCTGTTAGACTCAACCCAGTAATGTCCTCAGCTGAGGCTTAGCTGGGGCAGAAGCACCAATGAGACCTCTTTTCCTGTCTAGTCGCCTCTGGAAGGACAACAGGATTTCTCAGATGATAGATGCCCTCCAAGTGAGGAGAGATGTCACATTGGTATTCAGAGCCAGGACTGGGAGGTCTCAGGATGTCATTCCTACTGTGTCCTGTTCTCAGGGATAATAGGCTTTTTACGTAGAGCTCAGACAATACTTTAGCTTTGAGAGCTATGTGGCCTTTGTCGTGCTACTCATCCAAAGCAAATAGAACTGTGCACAGGTGTACAGATGGAAATAAATAAATTCACAAACCTGGACTTTCCAATAAAGCTTTACTTACAGAAATAGGCAGTGGGCTAGGTTAGTGTCCTGCTCCCACTCTATGTTAGTGTAGACTGGAGGGCAGCCCAGAGTTGAGGGAGGAATAGTGCAGGTGTATCATAAGAAGAGGATTTGATGAATGACCACCCAGCACAGGCACAGGGTATTTGGTCAAATAAAAGGCAGAAGAGCAGTCAGAGTCCATACAAATGTTAGGTCCTTATAGTATTTATTGTAGACTCTCAGCTCCTGGAGATGGGGTTGGGAATTAGGGATAGCTGTTTTTCAAACATCTTTGGTATCTTAGCTCCAATAAGAAGAGGCACTGTGCCAAAAAGAAGTGTTGCCTGGTTCTGAGGCAGCTATGTCCCCTCCCCAGCTTCAAATACACCTGACAACTGGTACATGCTGTGGAGGGAGGGTGAGCCCTGAACCAAGGGGATGTAAAAATGTGGTTTATAGGAGCCTCCCTGCAGCCTCTTTCTTTCTATGTCTGGACATTCTTGTCTATGAAGTGCTAAGCCATTGGGTTCAGGAAGTCAGGGATTCATTGGTTTGCCTGTGCCTTATGGCTTTTCTGGTAACTATTAATACACATTTATGAATGGATAACTATTTCCCATATCTTCATTATCATTAAAGATGCTTAAAATGCAGATTAAAAATAACTACTATGTGATCCAGCCACCACCCTTTCAGTGATTCATTGAAGAAATGTTTCCACACAAAGACATGGATGTGCATATCCACAGCAGCTTTATTCATTAAAATCAAATTATATGCACTAACTTGTGACTAAATAGACAAATTGTGCTTGATCATATGGTACTGTCACCAATAAAACTCTTCTAAAAAGAAGACACGACTGACAACATGGAAAAATTTGAGAGCATTATATACAAAGGCACTAAGTACAAATACAAAAGCTTTATGTATTTCTTGCATGAGCAGGGTTGACTCAAGGAAACTCCTCCAAGGATTCAGGTTTCCTAGATTCTGTTAGAGAGTGGTACTCAGGCTCCATCACACAAGAGGGAAGAGAGACAACTGTCTGGTTGTATATGGCCTTTATGTGGCTGTGCTGTAAGGCATTTGTCATTTTTGCCTTGCCTCAGAGGCTCCTCTGCTCCTTCAGATAGAGACAAGATAGTAGAAAGAATGTTTACAGTCATCCCTGTGACATACTCCTCAGTTGCTGGAGTTGGAGTATCTCCACCAATTGGGGATGTCCATCTCTTCCCTCATCACCAGGCACCTCTCCAAGGATGAGAGACACTGGTTAGGTAGTAAATACTGATTCAGGTAATTCAGTGTGAGTATCAACAGCCAGAAACTTCCATGAACATAACACATAAAAAAATAAGTGCCTCTCTCAGTGCACACAGGGTAAAGAAACAGAACAAGGGCTAAATCTCTTGCAGGGAGTTCCCACTCTGGGCCGAACGACACTGCCACCACCAACAGCGGAGAGAATTCCTGCATTGATATCCTGACTGAGATGCTTGGCAGAGTCTGAAGACAGACAAACATATTTTAGTCTCAGCCCAGAACCCTGTTTTAAGTAGGGAAGCCCCTCCAATGTGCTTCGTAAACTATCTAATGAATGTATTAATCTTTGTCACTCTTGCTTAAAACAAAACTAATCTTGTCTTTTGGAGTCTGTAGCTTGAAAGTTCTTAGAAGGCTTTCAAAATGTTTGAAAAAATGTAATTATGTTTCTCTGTGTGTTGATCCTCACTAGGAGGTCAGCCCCCCAAAAACAAAGCCCAATCAGGCAGTCTTCATTGAGTCTGTGTCTGTGGTTAACCCAAAAACACAGGCTAGATTGATAAAGGTTCACATAGAAGGTGGAAACACATGGTGAATGTGGGGATCTTCAGATTCTAGGAAAACTGCTGAGTGACAGTCAAGCTTGGATGCTGGGAGTCCTGTCTATCAATAGGGCTCTATTCTTTTTTTTTTAAAATTTAATTTAATTTTATTTTAATTAATTTATTCTTGTTACATCTCAATGGTTATCCCATCCCTTGTATCCTCCCATTCTTCCCTCTCTCCCAGTTTCCCCTTATTCTCCTCCCCTATGACTGTTCCTGAGGGGGATTACCTCCCCCTGTATATGCTCATAGGGTATCAAGTCTCTTCTTGGTAACCTGCTGTCCTTCTTCTGAGTGCCACCAGGTCTCCCCCTCCAGAGGACATGGTCAAATGTGAGGCACCAGAGTACGTGAGAAAGTCATATCCCACTCTCCACTCAACTATAGAAAATGGTCTGTCCATTGGCTAGATCTGGGTAGGGGTTTAAAGTTTATTGTTCTTGTCTGTTGCCTTAGTTTGAGCTGGACCCCTGGGCCCAAATCTGCCTATCATAGTGTTCTAACTTTTAGGTTTCTAGGACCCTCTGGATCCTTCTATTTTGCTATTCTCCCATGCTTCTCTCACCTAGAGTCCCAATAGGATGTCCTCCCCTCTGTCCCAGTTTCCTGGTAGGTGAAGGCTTTCGTGGGACATGCCCCTTGGGCTAGTATGCAGATATGTGAGTATATACCATTTGAGTCTTTCTGCTTCTGGGTTAACTCACTCATTATGATCATTTCTAGCTCAATCCATTTATCCACAAATTTTGGGAATTCCTTGTTTTTAATAGCTGAGTAGTATTCCATAGTGTATATGTACCACAGTTTCTTTATCCATTCTTCTACTGAGGGACACTTAGGCTGTTTCCATGTTCTGGCTATTATGAATAAGGCTGCTATGAACATGGTTGAGCAAATTTTCTTGTTGTGTGCTGGAGCATCTTCTGGGTATATTCCCAGGAGTGGAATAGCTGGGTCTTGAGGAAGCCCTATTCCCAGTTTTCTGAGATAGCACCAGATAGATTTCCAAAGTGGCTATACTAGTTTGCATTCCCACCAGCAATGAAGGAGTGTTCCTCTCTCCCCACATCCTCGCCAGCATGTGGTGTCGCTTGAATTTTTGATCTTAGCCATTCTGATGGGTGTAAGATGGAATCTCAGAGTTGTTTTGATTTGCATTTAATAGGGCTCTATTCTATCAATCCTGAGTGGCCTGGCAGTTAAACTGGAAATCATTAAGTGTTGAATAAATTTATCAGCTTTAGATTTCAAGGGTAGCCAAGGTCTAATGTAGGCTCCTGCATGATTATGGATCCCCTTGATGTGAGTGATCTTGCCATTCCCCATCCTCCATGAGTTGTGGTAATTATACTAATGCATTAGTAAACACATGGACTATCCACTTGCTTATAGCTTCACTTTCGTCATCTCTATCACTCATCATCAACCAAGATGCAAAAACATTATCTGAATACTTCCAGAAATAAACATTGCATAATAAGTATACACTAATCTGATGAACTCTTGAGCCATCCGATCAAATCCAGACCAGAACATGAGTCATAGCTAGTGTATCCATGTTATATATAATACACACACCTGTTATTCATTTGGTAGCTATCTGGGTGATACACTGACTATTGTGACATCTCAGAGCTTATCATTTTTGTTTCATTTACCAGGTGGCTTTTCTTAATACAAGGGCAAAGTGCAAAATTAGCAATGCTGGCAATCAGAGAATCTAGAAAAGCCCTAAAGTACTTCCTGTAAGTGAAAAGATGGAAGTTAGCCACAGGTATGCATAGTATATGCAGAATTTCACACTTTCTAACTTACAGGGAGAACCCCTTGAGATTCCTCCACTTCTTGAAAGGAGGCATCCAGGGCATCCACGGAAAAGAAGAGGAGGCTTCCTGGTGGAGAACTCTGAGTCTCATCTGAAAAGCATGTCCATCTGTTTTCAGAGCTCTGCTTCACATGTTGAACATTAAAGTGGAAGAAGTTGGAAACTAGCCTCAGTCCTGCCTTCTTATTTCACTCAAGACCCTTGCACAGAAGAAAGCTATTTGTCCTATAGCATAAGGCTGTCTCCAAGGTCTGCTTGTTCTATATTCTCTCTCACAAGCACTGAGAAGCTTGGTCCCCTCGTTAGATCCCGGGTATGGACCCTAATAACAGAGTCTGCTGGTAGATTTTGTGCTCAGACACTCAGGATTGGTTAGTGAATCCTAGGCTTGGACATTAACAGGGCATATCTGCTCTTGGATCTCAGGCACAGACACTTGGCATAAGTCTGCCTGTGGGGTCCTGACCACAGACATTAAAGAGACCAGGTCTGCTTGGTGGGGGTAGGAGTGGGGTTCTGGGCACCTCTTCATGAGCACCATTCACAGAAACCATCTCTGAGTCTTCTACAATAAGAATTTTGTGTAGCTCAATATTTGTTAGACTGAAATGACTTTCTATCCCACACTTGGCTTCAGTTAGTTATTTCAAATGTCATAAGCTATTAAAACTCTAGCATAGACACTGTCTTAACCAACAGGAGAGGGGTTTTGAGGTCCCATCACTAAGCAAGAAGTTTAACACCAAAGTGCATGGATGATTGGCCTATCTAGTTGCTAGGGCAGGTCTGTGACTCTTACCTCTAGTCCAGTGAACTATGATTACAGATCCCATATCTTTTTCTAGTATCAAATGTATGAAAACAAAATTGGATTCATACCAAATAATCTCATTTATACAATACCTGCATAGTCGTGAACTGATGCATTCTTAGATAACATGCATTTACTCGTCAACTATTCATAGTGTGGCTCTGAACAGTGATTTTTAAAAAGAGGCATTAGGGGAGCTCTGTCTTTAAGAGAAAAAAGAGAAATAAGACACATAAATCTATGGTAGAGCAGGGCAAGGATCAAGTGCACAGAAGGCTTGCAGGAAGAGAAAAAGAAGGATACTCCAGCCCAATGGGGGGGAGGGTGGGAATAGGGAAAGCCTCTCAAGGAGGCAGCACCTGAGCTCAGCCTGAGAACATGGTGGATGTTGCAGACTGAAGGAAGCATAACCGTGTTGATATTCTCCCACTGATGAAGGAACTCTTTGACTCTTCACAGGATGCCATTTGTCCTGTGCTCACAGCAAGTCTATGAGGCTCTTCACATTAACTTTTTACCTCAGTGGGTAGATGCTGTATCTTCTACTTTACGGACCTAAAAAGGCAAGTGAGCTGTTTATGTATGTTTGCAGAATGCAGAAACCTATTGGAAACTAAACCCTGGTTCTCACCACTGTGCTCAGTCTACAGAGGGGAGAAAAAATTCTCTTCACTGACCAAGAAAGGACAAGAGGACAGGCAAGCTTCTGTAGCGGAGTTTCTCCCAGTGCTTTCTGAGGCACACCTTCAGCATCCCTGAAAACATTTTACATAAAATTCAGATTGCTATGCCACACCCAACACGTGATAGATCAGAGGTGACCAGCAGTGTGCACTAGCAAGCCCTAACTCTCCTACACCTGTGCAAACCAAATAAGTATTTACATAACTCCCAGGTTCGCCTTTCTCTTCTTTTCCTTTGCAGGCTAAACTTTGATTTTCTCCTGTTGGCTGGACAAACTCTCCTACATGCCTCTCCTTCATTTAAAACTGACAGTCTCTGTGAAGAAACTGAGCAGTCTGCAGACTCAGGCAAATCTTACTGGAAAAAGCCTCTAAAGCCAAGTTTCCATTCATCAATTGAAAACAGTTTGTCTTTGCTCCCCCAGCCTACTGCTGGGGATGGAACCCAGGTCCCTGAAGTGGTCAGGGTTGTACAACTAAATAAACGGCAAGCCGGTCTTCACTTTTGTTGAGCACGTTCACTGTTTTGTAACCTCCTTTGGTGGTCAAGCCTGCTACTGAGACAATTAGTGTCGTCTGCCTCCTTTTCCGTTGCTCAAATATCCCAGGGCAAGAGTGTGCACAATGGATGCAAAGTCTTTGCTAAAACTTTTGGAAAAATACTGGCCCCTCCAAGGCTTCTGAACTGCTGCGGTTTGATGTGATGTGTTTTCTTGGACTGCAGTTCTGAACCCAGAAACTTTCAAAATATCATAAACGTTGCCCTGTGTGAGCCAAGCTTAACTACAGCTCAGGAATTAAGAGCATTCCAAAGGTTACTTTAAAAGGCAAAACCAAGAGGCTGGGATACTAGGGGAGGGTTGTGCTGGAAAGGAAACCCCTCAGGGGTGCACAGGGTGGGGGCAGGGGAGCCAGCATTCCCTGTTGGCAGCCTGGTTGGGCTGTGCTTGGCATCTGTCTGGCCTTCTCCCCTTTGGTCACGGGGCTTCTCCCAGAGACTGGCAGCAGATCCGGAGTGTGCTTGGAATTGTAGCTTGGACTGCAGCCTGGCCTGCTGGCTTACTGCCCACCAGTGGGTCCCGCCCCAGCAAGGACACCCGAGCTTTAGCGCCTGTCTCACTGAGCCTAGGTCCTGCTCCAGTTGTCCCTCCAGCCACTCTGCTGTGCCCTGGAGCCATGGCCACCTCATCTCTGAGGTCTGGAGTCCTGACCCTGACTGGGCTGGCGCTGCTCCTTCTTCTGTGCCTGGGTCCAGGTAAGTGAGGGATGCCTGAAGGAGAGTGTTGGGGCTGCTGAGGAAGGAGATTGGAAAGAAGGTGCTGCATGCCTGCATATGATCCCCCTGTTAGCCTGGGCTGAATCAAGAAGGCAAGGCGTGGAACCAGTTCTAGGATTTTGTACTCCCAAGATCCACAACTGGTGCACTTGGGCATCCAGTGAAGGAATAGAATTCAAAGGGCACATTCTAGACTGAGGGGCAACCTTGGACAAAGGGAATAGGGGTCTGAAGGACCCACTAGAAGTGCTTACTCAGGAATTGTGGAGGCTTGAAGGGAGTGGTATTCACAGGCAGGACAAGCTGTTCTTTTCCTCAATTTCTTTCCAGGTAGCTTGAGGCAACAGAGTTAATGGTATTCAGTCTGCAAAGCTGAGCTTGTGTTTCAGACAGGGCAAGAGCCAACTCTTAAAATTGAATAACTTAACTTTTTCTACTACATTTATCTGCATTAACTGGGTGTTTGAAAATCCCCAGTTCTTTCTACTTTAAAGGCACATTTGCAGTACAGCCAAAAAGAAGATCAGGCTTTTATACCCAGAGCTCCACAGAAGCTCTTTCTGACCCTGGAAAACTTTCCTTTTGTGTGACCCTTTAGAGGTTACAAATGAATTCCTGTACATAGGAGCACCTTTGAGGTTTACAAATCTGGGAGGCAGCAACCTGAGCCCAGATTTACTACCAAGAGAACAGTAGCTGGAAACACTAAGCTGTTTGCCCAGCACCTAAGACTGGTGTGTGTACCAGGACCAAGGGGTTGGTCATCACCAAACAGAAATGGGAGACACACTTGCTTTCTCTGTCGCTTCATTTTTGCTTTCTTGGAGAAGGCATGGTAAACCACACTCCAGGGTGAGGGAAGGCAGGGTCACTGCAGAGGGACCATGAAAACAAAAGGGAGTTTGTTCTAGTTGGAAGGATTACTGTTGCAAATGTCAGCAGTAACCTCATGTGAGCTAGCCTTGTGAATATGGGCTATAGGGCATTCATTTTCAACACTCATATTTTACTGAGTTAATTCCAAGAAGTGAGTGATTGGAATCCATTACAGTATCAGCATCATTGAACTGAAATGTGAACTTTTTACAATGAGAGAAGAAAATACATTAAGTCTAAAGATGACTCTTCCCCCTCCTCCTTTTATCTTATGTGCATTGGTGTTTTGATTGCATGTATGTCTTTTTACTTCATGTATGCAGCACCTGCAGAGTCCAGAAGAAGGTGCTGTAGCTCTAGTACTGGAATGACAGAAGATTTCAAGCTGCTTTGTAGGTGTGGAAATCAAACCAGGGTCCTCTGGAAAGAGCAGCCAGTGCTATTAGCTTAGGATCCATCTCTCCCTCTCCCAAAACATGGCTCTATGGAAGCCAAGAACATTTCCTGAAGAGAATGACCACAGTCTTCTCTCGATCTGCTTCATAGGGGTCCTCACCTTCAGAGTACTGCGGCTTGAGATTCTGAATATGCCCAGACCCCTGTGCATTCAATTCCAAGTGAGAAGATTTGATGCACACATGACTGCTTTCCTCTCAGCCTGGAAATGACATCCTGTAGTAAAAGAGCCACAGCTCTTCTTTTGTTCTTTCTGCAAGCAGACTTAGCATGATGTCCAGTTATATATATTAATATGTAGCGGAAGGTACAGGGTCATAATTCATGACATGGACTTCTCCAAGCCTTTAAGTTGCACAGCTGAGATTTGTTGTGGCAGAGCTTTCATTCCTGAAGTAATAATGGTTCACAATTGCAAGAAATTGCAGGCTTGCTGTAACAGCCCAAACCTTGTGTCTCTTTCAGCATCAGACCACATTTCACTCATAGATTGTTAAGCACTTCTACAGAAGGCAAACAGATGGAGGGTGGTGTTTAATTTTGTGTGTACTCTACTGTACATCATTAAAGATTGGCAAATGTTAAGATATTCATGAATGTTAATATTAGACCCAAGAATAGCTATCTGCTTTGGCAAATATTTTCATATATCTCTGCATTGACTTTTAGGATTTGGAGGGAAGTACAGCATTTAACAGCAGTCCCACCTTATTGGTTAGATAATCCTCTCTCCAGTAGCCTAGCCAGTTCTCAACTTTGTTGATTTATACTCTGATGACTCAAGTAATTCTTAATGGGGAATCTCCGGGAGCCACTTGCTCCATCTTCATGTGGGCTCAGACACTGGAGATGTTACTCACTATCTTACTTACTTTTCTATTGCTGTGATAAAACAGTATGATCAAGAATACTTATAAAACATTCAGAGTTTACAGTTCCAGGACATTAGAGCCCATGGGAGTGGATTGAAGGTATGGCTGCAGTAATAGCTGAGAACATCTCAAACAAAAGGCAGGAGACAGAGAGGTTCCTTTCTCCAGGTTTCCTGTGTCCTTCTTCAACTGCAGAGAAGTGGCCTGATCAGGACAGTGACAAGTCAGAGATCGGACAGTTATTTCTTATAGATGACTACCCTGAACTCTGCTGTTGTTTTAAAACAGAAACATTACCACGGGCAACTGTACACAGACTGCAGAAGCCACTATACTCTGATGCTGCTACACCTTAGCTCACTGGTCGGTATATACTGGCTCACTTGAGCAAGATGCCAGGACAATAACAACACTCATCCCTTAGCATGGCCCCTATAGATCCTGCCCAAGGTGTTTCTATGCTATCCATTCTCTAAAATTAGGATGGCCATACATTATTCTACAAGCACTTCTGAGAATGAAAGGAGGTACTGTAAACCACAACTGCCATAGCAGAGCCCAGAGAGGGTTGCCACTGCCATAAGATCACCATGGAAGCATATGTGTGAGTTCTAACATCTTCCCTACTCCATCCAAGAGCACAGGGCAGGCTCTTTAGATGGTACTGCTGTACTGGCACTCAGCAGGCAACACTCATATACATGCTACAGTAGGCTAGGAGGTGATGCTCTACATGGATTCTGCATAGTGAGAGTGATGTGGACTCAGAAATGTGCTGAGCATTAGGTACACTAACACATGCCCATGCCCACATGCACACACACACA
>OU015751.1:59204806-59235469 GCA_907169655.1 Acomys percivali
CACACACACACACACACACACACACACACACACACACACACACACACGAACAACCAGGTGTTGATTCTTGGCTTTGAATATTGACTTTTTTTCTCCTCAATAGCATTGTAAACTATTTATGCAATAGTTCTTACTAAAAAGGTCTTTGTCCACTTTTATTGATGTATCATTGGTAGAGTACAGGTCTTTTAGTTGTTTTTTAATGCTGAGGATTGATCCCAGGGCTCATCATACTGAGTGAGTGTTCACTGAGCTGCACTCAGAATCCAAAATGGGTATTCTTTGTTGTTTTTTCTTTTTTAGTTTTAAAATTATCATACAGAGTAATGAGTTGCATTATGTCCACTTCTTACATGCTTTGGCCCTCTTCCTCTGCTTTCATCCCCACCCCTTCTTTTCTTGGTTGGCTTTTCATCCTTCCTCTCTGCAGTCAACCTTTCATATCACAAGATATATCTTTATTATTGTGGAAGTTTGAATAAAAGTGACTCCTATAGACTAATATATTTAAATGTTTGGTCCCCAGTTGGTGGAATTGTTTGGGGAGATTTCAGGGTTGTGGCCTTGTTGGAGGAGGTGTGTCACTGAGAGTGGGCTTTGAGTTTTCAAAAGCCCATGCTATTCCAAGTTAGCTTTCTTTCTTTGTCTACCTCCTGATTATGGGTTAGATATAAGCTCTCAACTGCTGTTCCAGGATCATGCTTGCCTGTCTGCTGCCATGCTCCCTGTCATGATAGTCACCCACCCTCTGAAATTGTAAGCTCCCACTAAATGATTTTTTTTCTTTAAATTGCCATGGCCATAGTATTTTTCACAACAATAGAAAAATAATTAAGACAAATTACCCTCCCACCCTTCTTTCCTTCTCATGTTCCCCTTTCTAGATTTATGGCCTACACCCAACCTGTATACATACATATGTAAAATCACACACATATAAATTAAAATTTTGGTTCTGCATGAGAAAATGTGTTATTTTGCTTTTCTGTATCCTGGTTTGCATTAACTATCAACATTGCACAGCCTAGAATCACTGAAAAGAAAAAGAGTTGCAATTGAGTAACTGTCTTTATCAGCTTGCTCTGTGATTATGTCTGTGATATAATATCTTGACTGTTAACCCATATAGAAGGACCCAGATCATTGTGAGCAGTGACATTTCCTGGGCAAGTTGTTCTGGCCTGTATAAGAAAGCTAGCTGAGCATGGTCCTCAGTGAGCAAGTCAGAGAGTGAGCCAGGAAGTAGTGTTCCTCCCTTCAGGCTCTTTCTCTAGGTATCTACACTGACTTCCCTTAGTGATGAACTGGAATTTTAATCCTGACAAACTCTTCTCTCCCCTAAGTTTCTTTTGGGCATAGTGTTTTATCATAGCAAAAGGAATCAAACCAGAACTCTCAGTATGACTTATCTACCTTAACATAATTATCTCCAAATTTATCAATTTTTTTCCTGAAAATGGCATGATTTAATTTTTCATTATGGTTACATAAAATCTCATTGTGTTTCTGTACCAGTTTCTCTATCCATTTATCTGTGAGTGTACATCTAGGCTGGTTCCATTTCCTAGTTGTAGTGAATCTTGTAGCAATAAACACACAAGTATTCAAATATCTTGGTGCATTTAAAAATATTCAATATCCTTAGCCACCAGGAAATTACCAATTAAAACTGAAGTAATTTCATCTTGCATCAATCAGAATAGCTATCATCAAGAGAACAGATGACAGCATGTGCTAGATAGCATAGAAGGAAGCAGGAACATTTATTTACTACTTGTAGGAGTGTAAACTGGTACAACCTCCATGGAAACCAGTGTGGATGTTTCTCAGGAAATTAGAAATAAAATTATTATATGACCAGTTATATAATTCATGGATACATATTCAAAGCAAGTTCTTAATCTCATCTGAGCTAGATGAAAGCAAAAGTTCATTGTTTTCCCAGAAACCCTGGACTGAGAAATTAAGAATCCTGCTGGCAAGACAGCACCACTACCTTTCTGTGCCCTTCTCCATCTTGGGTCCCCATGGCCATTCCAGACACCTGTAGATGCTCTGTTTCCTATTTAGGATGCTGGGGATGTTTTCTTCAGGGGCTTTGGGTCCACCTTTCATGAGACCAAGTCTGTGTACAACTCTTAGGGATCAGCTCACTGAATGGAGCATGTGTTTTTTCAGGTTAGGCATGCTATTATCTATCAAATTATCAGGGTGATTAGTTTTACTCTTTTAAAACTGAGAATACCCAACAGATAATGCTCCCCTCCACAATAAAGCTGGAGTGGAGGACAATCAGTGCAAGTTGCAAAACTGTGCAGCAATTTTAAAGAGCCAAGAGTCGCTTGTTCCTAAACTTTCCTTAGAAGCCTCATCTCTGCCTGGCTCTGTCTCATGGGGCTGCCCAGCCTGTATGTATCAGTATCATGGGTGTAGACCCCACTCTGAATCCAGTATGAGACTATCTTAATGTCTGTGAAAAGCCACACCTGCATCCAAATAAGCTTACTTCTGAAATTCCCAAGGGGCTATTCCCAGGGGATTATAAAATGGGATGCGGGGCACTATAGACCCTATTACAACATGAAGATAATGTTTGTGGGAGATACACATGATGAGCAGATTCCTCACAGTAAGATATCAGGACTAAAAAACACAATGCTACTTTAGCAAGCAGAAGCTCAAGTAGTAATACCCTTTCCATCTATAGGCTCTGTCATCAGTAATGTCATCATATGCATTATGTCTATGTCATCACCATGCAATATTTTTCTTGTGTGGTAAGTACCCAAAACAAATTAAATACTATAGGTTTGTTAAGTCAGGGCAGGGGTCTGCAGTTCTTATTTGCAACTCTGATTTTTGCACTCAACAAAGTGCAAAAATTCCAGGGATTATGGCCTCTGAACTGCTTTCTGATTTTGTTTATGTAGGTGGCATAAATGGAAACAAACTCAAGACAATTCTACAGAAACGAGAAAGTAAGTTGGCCTCAAGTGAGTAAGGGGTGTGTCCACACCTAATTGCAAGTAGTGGTACAGCAATGGCAAATATGTCCATGGAGGTCCTGTGCTTGGAATATGATAAAATGTTAGCTCTCTAAAAGGCTTGCAGATCTGGTGGGCTTATTCTGTGGGTATGTTGTGTGGCATTCCACTAGATAAGTATATTACCAGTAAATGTTGGCATTTTCCTCCAAGAGATGTCAAAGTAAATTCAGAAAGAGTGGAACAATGTTAACTGAATGTTGATTGTTTTAGACTGGTTAAACACACCCGGGCTGAAGACAGTATGGTTCAGGGATAGAATGGCATCTTTGGCACTCTGCCTATACAGTCAGCAATTAGGAAAATGCATCCCAAGGGGAAACCTTTTTATTACTAACTTCTGCTGAAAAAAAAAGTTCCTGTCTTATGTGGTATCACAGCAAGGTGACTATAACTCAGAGCAATCCATTGCACAGTTTATGAAAAACTAGAAAAGAGTTTAAAGCTTTCCAACATGAAGAAATAATAAGCATGTAAGGGGAGGAAAATAACAATTAATCTAGTTTGATCCTTGCATATGTGTGTTTGTATACAAACACAGAAGTGGTTAAACCATATTAGCATTCTAATAACAGCTTGGGCTAGAGAAAAGCCCATTAGTAGCTAAGAGCACAGGTTTTATTCCCAGCACCCATATGGTGTTTCACAACTATCTATGACTCTGATTCAGGGAGTTTGACTCCCTCTTCTGGCACTTGCTGGACTGCATGAACATGCAGCCCAGACACACATGCAGACAATACTCCATACACACAAAACAAAAATAAACCTTTTAAGACATAGGAGGAAAAAAATTTTCCAATAGTAAAGAATTTTTTTTCCAAAAAGAAATGACTCTTTCTTTGGCTTTGGGGAACTGATCTTTTCAGATCCTGTTTCATCCAAGACTAATATGGCTATTGCTGAGAACACGGCGAAGGAATTCCTGGGTGGCCTGAAGCGTGCCAAGAGGCAGCTGTGGGATCGTACACGGCCTGAGGTGCAGCAGTGGTACCAGCAGTTTCTGTACATGGGCTTTGATGAGGCGGTGGGTATACTTTCCTGCTGGGGGGCCTTGGACACTACAGGGCATGCTGTAGGGGACAGAGGCCTGATCTAGGGAAGGAAGAAGGCCTGGGAAGTTAGGCTTTGCTTCTTATTTTAGTCCGTTCTCTGTTGGCCTATCAAAATACCTGAAGCTGAGCACTTTTAAGAAAGGATTTCATTTCTAGCTTTTTAGTATGTGGTCTGATGTCACCATGTACTGGCTTTAGTGAGAACATTTTGTCAAATGGTGTCATAATAGCAGGAGTATATGTTAAAAAAACAGTCACATATAAATCTAAAAGCAAGCCTAAATTTTCTTTATTCATTTATCTGTTTGTTTATTGAGACAGGGTCTTGTGTAGCCTAGCCTGGCCTCAAACTCACTATGTAGCCAGAGAAGACCTTGAACTCCCAAGTGCTGACACCACTGACTTTTATTACTGTAAGTTCTTACAAGAACTAATCCACATTACACAGAATGAGTACTTTTAGTGGGTAACGCCATCATGACCTAATTACTTTGAACCATGGCTTTGCTTCTTAAAGGTCCCAGTTCTGTAGCACTGCCACACTGGGACCAAGCTTCTAGCAGTGAATTCTGGGAGCACACAAACCATAGCTAGCCAAGCCACAGTGCTTTTTATTCCAAATTTATCAGCTCATTCTGCACTGTATTCTAACTGTCCAGAGAAAGGAAGGATCCAGGGAATCTGTGAGCCAAATGGCTATATCTCAGTTTCTTGAAGAATATTATTTTCCTAGAAATGCCTTCAGCCTTGATGTCCAGTTTTGACTGCGTATCCTCAAAAAAACTAACTTAATTTGAACATCTTTGTCCAGAAATGGCTGAAACAAGATGGACATATGGACTCTCCAAGACTGTGAAAAGAGATTTTTTAAATGAGTGTTAAAGAGAGGTTGTTCTTGCAGGCATTTAGGGTAAATTTCATCATTGCACTTGTGAGTAAAGCTGCTTTGCACCAGTGGGCAAAGTCAGTAAGTAACTGTTTTATGAGACTGTTTAAAGTCACATATTCTTGTCTTGGCTGCAGGTATAGACAAGAGGGCAACAGGACAGACACTGTAGATTGCATTCCCTGGAGTCTGTCCAGAGTGGCTGAAGAGTCCAAGTTAGACCATGTAGCCTTCTTCCCAGGGAGCATCTGCAGCAGTGGAGCTGAACACATTCTTCTAAATGGGCATGTGACTCACAGAGTGTTTGACATATGGTACAGGGTAGAAAAATCTTCCTTTCTATTGTAGCACAGAACAAAGAATGTGGCTGCATCATCTCTTCCTTTCTATTCCCAGTTTCTGTACATACACATCTCTCAGTACCTAAATGCCCCTTTGATACTTAAATGTCTTCTTTTGCTGTGCAAGTAACTACATACTTAAACCAAAACCTGTGCCAGGAGTACTTAAACTACTTAAACAGATGACTTTATTTAACATTTTTCACAACTTAAAGGACATTGCTGTGTGTCAATTACTCCTTTCTTAGGTCCATGTCCTGCCTGGTGAAGTTACTAGGAAACAGGTGGACTCGTAATGAAAGGTCCTTATGATAGTCAAGTTGCACATCTTCAGAAGTCCTCAGGAGGGTACCCATGTTCTTGAGTTATCATGAGCATCTCATGTTTTATAATATTTAAGCATATTCATTTATCTGGTAAATAAGAGTGTTATATCATCATTTAGTAGTAGTTTGTACCTCTTTGATGACCACCATTAAATACATATTAAATTTTTAGTATGGATAAATGGCAAAAACAAAAGGCAAGGATCGAGAGAGGCTATAATGATTAAGTTTGCACAAAAAACTACAAGGAACTATGTTCAGATGCCATGAGTAGTGTTCTTTGGCACTGGAATGGCATCACCCCTCTCCATATTTGCCCCTGCTCAAATTCAAACTTGAACTTGTCTTATTTCTATATTCATAAATATTCTTAAAGTGCATTTAAAATATGCATTTTAAGCTCAAGCCTTATAAAATAAGAAAACCCAGGCAATAAGACTATTTTACTCTGAGCCCAAAATATGGCATTGTGAAAATTTCCAGACTAGACATACAGGGAGGCAAAAAAGCTCTGTGTCCTCTTCCTTGAGGCAGCGGTTATGGGAGGTTCTGAAGATGACGATATTAGGCAGCAAACAGATGAGGAATCAGAATCAGTGCCTCAGGGTGAGGGCTACAGAGGTGGGGGCATAGCACTAAGCAAAAGTGGGCCCCAGAGCCCCAGTTCATGGTCTAGCCTAGGGTTTCAGCTTCACAGAGTCTGTCCTCAGTCTTTAGTAAGTTTGAATCACTACAATCTAAAATGCCTCCAGCAAATCTACCTTACCATCTTCTTAGATCAGACACATGGTCAGGAGCCACCTGGGAGCCCCTGACTCACTGCAGCATAGCTGGAGAGGCTCATCCTACACAACACTGCAGAATCCTCCCTATGGGATACACATTGCTTTCTCATTATTCTAACACAAAGACAAAAAAGTACAAGCTGGAATTGTATTTAGCATTCCCTGGCTATTCCACTAAAACGAAAATAGATTCTTGAGATCCAATCACTAGAAAATTCAGTACAAGAGGCTAGGATGGTGCCAGAAAACCTGCATTTTTCCAGTCTCAGTGCAGAATTTCACAGCCATAGCCTGCAGCCCAAACTGCTCAGCCCTCTCCCATCTCCAGTCTGTCTTTGCTATCTCCTTAATATTTCATCCTCACCCTAGATCAACAAGTGAAAGTTGTCAACACAATTCATCTTGCGTTTTCACCATCACTTCAGAAATGTTCTTAATAGTTTTCTTTTCCTTTTGGAAAGGCAATTCATAGCAAAGAACAGTTGCTGGAGGAGGCCTTACTCATTGCTAATCCTTTCTGTTCCTTTTTCATTTTTCTTAACAGCAACTGTCTCCTTTCATAAATATCTCTAATAGACTGCAAGTTTCTTGTAAGCTATGACTCCCTATCTTGCTTTGGGCATTCTTCAGTGCCTGCTGCACAAGGCCTGACACCGACAGCTGATTTCACAACTTGCACAATGAACACTTACGCCTGTGCACGCACAAACCAAGAACATGTGTGTTTAAGGTAAACCATCTGAGGTGTCCCAGATGCCCTGTTCCACAGCTGTAAGATGCCAATGGTTGACTTAATTCATATGGTGAGCCAAGTACAGAAATAGGCCAGGAGGGTAAGAAGACATCTCTCATAGTGATGTGAATGACAGTGAGCGCCAGCCAAGTTGTTACTACATTGGACATATGCACATTATTTTTTAGAGATAGGGTTTCTCTGTGTAGCCTTGGCCATCCTGGACTTGCTTTATAGACCAGGTTAGCCTTTGAGTTTACAGAGATTCAGCTGCTTCTTTCTCCCTGAGTGCTAGTATTACAGGTGACAGATGCACATTTTGTTTACCTTATAAAAAGAAAACCTATGCAGAAGTGTAGAGTAAGTCTTGGGATAGTGGGAATTATCAAAGTATAGGCATAGAGTTCTTTGGTGGGGTGATAGCTCATACTGGTATCCTAAGGCTGGATTGGCCTGTGAATAAAATATAACAAGCAGCTGTCATAACACTGATTGTGAATCACTGATAAAAAGCCATTTAGAGAAGAGTCATTATTTCTGTGTGCTTTTAAGGGAATGTGTATCTTTAAATCCATTCTTTATCATTCTCTTTTCCTCCAGAAATTTGAAGATGATGTCAATTATTGGCTAAACAGAAATCGGAATGGACATGATTACTATGGTGACTACTATCAGCGTCATTATGATGAAGATGCAGCTATTGGACCCCGCAGCCCGGAAAGCTTTAGGCATGGAGCCAGTGTCAACTATGATGACTATTAATCTCCCTTGCTGAGGTGTCACAGAGCCTGTGCCTTGCTTCAGTAGACCTTTTCTTTTCATAACATGTGAACATCAAGGGCTAAAGGAAGGAGTATAAGTGCTGTTTGCATTTCATGCATGTGCTTAACAAAATGTCTCATTTAAAAATAGAAATAAAAACATTTTTTGAAAAGTATTAGAGTTCACTTGGGAGAAAATTGAGCCTTACCAATTCTAATCACCTCCATTTTTAAGTTAGCATACCATCTGAAGGCCTCTATATTTACTTCCAGAAACCCTGTCAGCATCCAGTCACAGCATGAATAAAAGTCAGGGGTCTCTGTTTGTTAAAAGCCAGTCTGTGCTAAATGCAAAGTACTGATTCAACAGAAAAATCCAGTTGGCAATGAATGTTAGTCTTGGATATGATCTAGAGAGTTCTAATCACTGGACAGGCATTAGGGTGCTTTCTCTGCTCAGGGTTGCAGGCCTGCAGATTTAATAAACTATACAAGAAAGGGAGTGGAAACTGACCAGAAGTTTCATGGATCTCAGAATCACATTTACATATGTTTTTAAAATGTGCTTCAATTAACCAAGAAATATTTTTTGATGGCTTGAAATTTCTCATTGAATTTAAACAGCTTGAGTGAAGGAAAAGAGACGTGATATTGAGATGGGGAGAGGAGAAGGAGGAAGGAGAGGAATGAAGATGGAGCCTGGTAAGGAGGTCCAGGTGGTCCAGCATGGTCCATCCCAAAGGCCTACAGGAGATGGTTGGAAAGGGGCCTTTCAGAATGGGTGTCATAGTTTGGTGGGTTGCAGCACTCTCTGATGGCATAATAAAAGTGTATTACTCTTTTCCTAAAATTATATGCCATTTTTGTATATCATCTCTGGAACACTGAGACTTACAAGATCTAGGTAATAAATTACCTCTTCTTAGCAGAGAGTCTTGCCTTCAAGATGCAGTGTTTCTGAGCATTCATACATGAAGGTCCTTCTGAGGACACATCTTCAAACAACATGTGTGATAAACATACAGGACATAAAATTTCCCATTTAAAGGCAAGTGTAGTGGATTGTGTCTGTAATCCCAGCACTCTGGAAACTGAATAAGAAAGATTTACAAAGTCCAAACAGTGTGAGAAGTTGCCTGAAACAAACAAACAAAAATAAGCATTTAGCAATTTGTAAGTGTCCATTTCAGTGGGATCAAGTTCATTTTTATTGTTGCACAACCATCACCACTGTGACCTCTAGAACATTTCCATCACACCGAACACAGTTCTGTCCCAATTATTCACACCTCATAGGTCCTGGTAAACCACACTCTTTTCTTATCTTAATGTTTTTCAGTTATTACACACAATGATGGGTTTCTTTATGATTATTTCACAAGCACAATCACTTTACTTTTGTTTACTCTCTCATCTACTTCAGATGCCTCCATCTTCCAAATTCCCTTCCTCTGTTTTCATTCCTCATATATATACATATAAACCAGGATTCTGCAGGAAAGAAAATATATATTTGTTTTTCTTTCACCATATTTCCCTCCATCTTCCACATCTTTTAGTCTGCTTTCTCCTCACAGCTTCCTTTCACACATACACACACACACCACACACACACACACACACACACACACACACACACACACACACACATATATATATATATATATATATATATACATACATACATACACATACTTAACTGGACCAGAATAACACTCAAAACCACACATAGATGTTATCAACCTACAACCTACACCATAAATGTTGCTTTCAACATTTATGGTGGATGTTTGTTTTATTTAAGGCTTCATTTAACCTGTTGGTTGTTTTTAGCAAATGATTACCACAACACACACATATATTGTTCTGAGTCAGGGGTATGGAAGAGTACATGGTTTAAGATTAAAACTATGCATTTAGCTAAGGTTGTGAAAGTGATTACACAAGAAATCTAGGCAAGTAAGGCTGGTTACACTGTGCCTTAAAGGCAAGTTAAACTTAAAGCAGGCTGAGTACAAAGCAGGGAAGCAGATTGAGGGTACTTTTAAATGACTTCAAGGCAGTGGGCTAGGTCTGTCAAAGTTCAGGTCTAAAGGCAAGTGCTATTTTCAAAACAGACTTTATTGTGTATTTATAAGGAATTTTCCCTTTTTTTCAAAGCATAGAGAACATCTCATCACGGAATCTGTGTATGTAACAGTGTGTCCCACAATATATCCCTCTGTCCACACATCTTCACTTGAAAATATTCATTGCAAATGCCATTGGTCTGATTTGAGATCTCTGGTGTCTGTGACACCAGATATTCTGGATCATCATCTGGATTATCATCGGGACTCCTTCCAGTTATCCTGCTGTTGCCCTATCAAAGGACAGCTTTGACAGTCAGGGGAAACTGAGGCAAGTGACCTGGAGTCAGCAGACAGGGCCTGAGTGTTAAAAGCTCCTGGCATCTGGGGTTAACAGTAGCCTTTGTCTGAAGCAATAGGAAATTTAACTCTTTTGCCTCCAGTACTTTACAACGGGTGAGAAACTCTGAAACTCTCTTTAAAATTCTCCTGTGGGGTCTGAGAGATGACTCAGAGGTTAAGAGCACTGGCTGTTCTCCCAAAGTCCTGAGTTCAATTCCTAGCAACCACATGGTGGCTCACAACCATCTATAATGAGATCTGGTGCCCTCTTCTGGCATGCAGGAAGAATACATAATAATAATAAATAAATCATTCTCCACAGTTATGTAGAGAGCATGACTCTGACATGAACACTGGTGCCTTCTTCTCAGCATGCTGGGCGCTGACATCCTGCATCCTTCATGTTCCAGAAACAAGTGCTTTAGTTGCTGTTCCTCATCAGAACAGGATAGCTCCCAGGACAGCCTCAAAGAAAGCTTTGGTGCTATAGTTTGAGCAGGAGCATATACAGGGGGAGGAGATCCCCCTCAGTCACAGACATAGGGGACAGGAGTAGGGGGAAGCGGGAGGGAGGGAGGAATGGGAGGATACAAGGGATGGGCTAACAATTGAGATGTAATATGAATAAATTAATAATAATAACAAAAAGAAAGCTTTAGATACCAATTGGCCTAGCATTTCAGACTGTCCCACACAGGACTTCTATTAAGCCTGGAATTTCTCAACATTTAGAAACTAGAGCACAAATACTATTCCTGGGTGTTTAACCATTTCCCCCAATCTTATTTGGGTCCCTACATAGGTATTATTTGCCCAAAATCACTATAAGAAACCTTAAGAGAATGATACCCCATTTCCCCTTGGGGGAGGTGGGTAGGTTTTTGGTTTCTCTTTTGGGCTAAAGATGATCATTTTCATTGGGAGTTGGTTATAAGATAGTTGGCCTATAAGATATTGGCCTTATTCAGAGAGAAAACAAGGTTAGACTCATGGAGGTCTCTCGTTTCCTTTATCTCTCTTTTGTAAGTATGAAAATAGAGGTTGAAAAGAAAGAATGGGGAATATAGAAATATACAGGAATGATAGGGGAAAAAAGTAGATTATTGAATCTACTCCTCCTATACTGAGCTGCCTGGACTTATTGTTATGAGTCCTAGGCATAAGACAGACTTGGGCGTCAAGGCAGGCAGCAAGCTAGGATGAATAAGGACTGTCATCTGCTCTGTCTCTGACGGATATAAAAAAAATACCATAACCAACAAGGTGTCTTTTTGCCCATTGCCACGGAGTTAGAATTTTCTTTATCAGTTCATCCATTGATGAGCATCAAAGCTGGTTAAATATCTTGGTCATTGTGCATAGTGCATCAGTAAACATGGATGTATATGTTTCTGTGATATGTTGATGTAAATGCAGGAATGGTGTACCTGGGTTATGTGAAGTTCTATGATTTTTGGAAATCAGCACTGGCTGCACTAATTTATATATCCATATGACCCCTAATAGAAGAATCCAGCATGTAAGATGAGGGATCTCACCCCACACCCTCTCCAACACAGTAGGAATGCACATCTCTACTTTCTTTATGAATGAATTTGACTGCTCTGGCTACTTTACCTACATAGAATTTTTCAGTGTTGTGGTTTAAATATAGAATGCCCTCCCTCCACAGGTTCACACAAGGAATATGTGGTTCCTAGGTCATAGTACCATTTAGGAGTTTGTGATAAATTTAGGAACCGGAGCCTACCTAGAGAAATAGGTCATAAGTGGAGCATGGCTCTGAAGGATTTATCTGGTTCCCAGCCCTTTCTCATATGTCATAATGAAACAGCTCCACTCTACCATGACTAGGGCATCACAATGGACTCAACTCCCTGAAACTGTGAGTCTAAATAAACTCTTTCTCTTTTAAATGTACTTGTCAGATATTTTGTCATAGCAACAAAATTTGACTTAGACAAACAGTTTATATATCCACATGACGCTTATGTAGAGAAGTTCAGTGTGTGTTTGTGTGTGTTTGTGTGTTGCTATGCATGGATTAGATGGTATTGTAGCATATACCAATGTTTTCTTCTATGCCAAGGTAGAGTAGCATCCTGCTGTAGCTGACATTGCACTGCTCAACCTTCACCTGCTAATGACACATCTAGGTAACCAACCTTTTTTAATTATGACTTATGTCACTGATTTTGTTTCAGTTCCCTTTAGGACTGGTAGAACACACAGTAAATCAATGTTTAATTTTTTGAAGACTTACCACACTCTGTTCTGTAATATAACAATTCTGCTATTTTACAATCTCACTTTTTGACTCATATTGAAGTAGCTCAAACCTCAGTTAAATGTTAAAGAGAAGGGAGGCTGGGTCATTTTGCCAGAAGACACCTTTGCTTTATTTTTGATCTCAAAAAGAGTGCTGTTTTCTTTACTAATTATATTTTTTGATTTTGGTAGATGTCTATATTAGCCAGAATTCTCCAGAGGGAAGAACTAATAGGCTAGAGTTATCCATATAAAGTATGGATCCGTTTAGAGTTACTTACACAATCATATGATGTTGTTAGAATGGCTAGCTGCAAGCAGAGGATCCAGGTAGGCAGTTACGCAATTGAGTTCAAGAAACCTGAAGTCTTACAATCAAGCAGGCTTGTGAGCCAAACGCCAGTCCCAGACAGAGGGTCCACAGGACCCTGAAAAGACCCTGATACAAACACCTGAATCCATATAGCCAAGGAACCCTGGTTCTGTTGTCCATTTTGCTGTCTGCTTTCTGCAGAAAGAAAACCCAGGGGGTAGATGTCCTTGTTTGGGTTTTATTGCTGCCAAGAGATACCATGACCATAGCAATTCTTATAAAGGAAAACATTTAATTTGGGCTGGCCTACAGTTTAGAGGTTTATTCCATTACTGTCATGACAGGAACATGGCAGCACGGAGGCAAACATGGTGCTGGAGAAAGAAGCTGAGAGTTCTACCTCTTGATTTACAGGCAACAGGAGATGGTGTGCCACACTGGGTATAGCTTGAGCATAGTAGAAGTTAAAGCTCATCCCCACAGTGATATACTTCCTCCAACAAGGCCATGCCTACTTCAACAAGGCCACACATTCTAATAGTGCATGTCTCATGGGCAAATCATTGAAACACATGAATCTATGGGGGATATACCTATCCAGACCAACACAGTAGGAGAGAGTTACTGTTTATTCTATCTTTCTCACCTAGGCTCTTACACTACCAAATGGTGCTGCATGCATTCAAGGCACATCATACCCACATATTTCACTCATCCACATCCTAATCTTTGGAGACACCCACAAAGATATTACAGGAAGGATACTCTCCCAGTGCTGACACTGTCCCTCAGGCCAATAATATTACATCATTGGGTAATTCTTCCAGTAAAAGTAATTTTTCTAAAAATATACCAAACGAATTGAATTTTAAAGTGAAACGAAAGTCAGGCACAGTGGTGCATACCTGTAATCCCAGCACTCAGGGAGGCAGAGGCAGGCGGATCTCTGTGAGTTCAAGGCCAGCTTGGTTTATAAAGGAAGTCCAGGACTGCCAAGGCAAAGCATTTTTAGAAATGCTGCTCTCTAAAAACAAAACAAAAACAACAACAACAAAAAAAAACAAACAAAAAATTCAAGATTTCCTTGTTTTCAATAACTGAATAGTATTCCATTGTGTAAATGTACCACAGTTTCTTTATCCATTCTTTGATTGAGGGACATCTAGGCTATTTCCAGATTCTGGCTATTACAAATAAAGCTGCTATGAACATAGTTGAGCAAACATCTTATGTATGGTGAAGTATCTTCTGGGTATATGCCCAGGAGTGGTATAGCTGGGTCTTGAAGTAGCACTAATCCCACTTTTCTGAGAAAGTGCCAGATTGATTTCCAAAGTAGTTACATAAGTTTGCACTCACACCAGCAATGGATGGGAGTAGAAAAGATCATCCTGAGTGAGGTAATCCAGACCCAGAAAGACACTAGTATATACTCACTTATAAGTGGATATTAGCCCAACATAGATGTCCTCTGAGAGACTCCACCCACTGGGGGATCGGGACAGATACTAGGACTTGAAGGCAGACTCTGAGCAGAGCACTGAGAATTATATGGAAGATTGGAGGAATGGAAGGACCCCGAGGGGTCAGGAGCTCCACAAGGAGGCCATCAAGGCTGGAAGATCTGGACACAGTGGTGCCAGCACAAACTGATGCACCAACCGAAGACAGTGCATGCAGAGAACCAGTGAACTTAGACCCCATGTTCAGGCGTAGCTGATGAACAGCTATTTCTCCACACTGGGGTGGGGGTGGTGGTGGTGGTGGCTGCTGCTCAATCTCTGACATGCACTCTGGTGCCCATGATTTGATCACTACCACTTTGCAGGACCTGCCTTGTAAGCACACAGAGCAAGGGGATACAGGCTATTCTGAAGAGACTTGGTAGGTTGTGGCCACAACAGTAGAGGAGGAGAGCTGCCCCTGTCAGAGGTCTAGGGGAGAGAAATAGGGCAGAAGAGCTTGGAGGGAAGGTGGGAACAGGAAGATAAGAGCAAGAGGATAACAATCAGGGTATAATGTCAAAAATTATAATAAGTAAAATATTTGAAAAGTAAATAAAAACCAAAAAAGTTTAAAGTGAAATAATATAACATTTTTTAAAAAAAGGTTAATATGGATAATTTCATTAATAAAAATTCTAGTACTCGTCAATTAATTAATCAACTAAATTAATTCATCAGTTTAATTTCTGGGATAAATCTAACTTGACCATAATAGAGATTTCTCTTATTGTTGGATCTGTTTTGTGGCATCTGTTTGGAAATTCTGTGTCCTGTCTCTTCACTTCTGGTTTTATTGGATTCAGTTCCACTGTCAAGGTAAATGTGAACTCAAAATGAAATGGGGGTAATTTCCCTGAGACTCTCTGTGTGATTGATATGAAAGAAGCTTCTCTTTACAGCAAATGGAGACCATCAATAAAAACCACAACTCGACATGCTGCAGAAACTGCTAGATTGTGGGGAGCTAGACCCCATAGGATGCATCTACATCTTAGTTCCTGATCTGTGTTTCAGTGAACATCAGAGAAGAGGAGGTGCAAAGACTGTGAGATCCAGAGTACCAGGAAGACTGCTGTGAAACACTATCATCCTAGAAATGCCTCCATCAACAAGACTGAAATGAGGGCAACATCAATAGACATGTTAACACAGAGTCCCATCCCTAGACAAAGAACTACATGCAAATGTTTATTGACTACTGAGAGAAGGAAAATCAGCTTATCCAGGAATGAGGAACAAAAATGGACTCGACACGCACACACACACACACACACACACACACACACACACACATTTGTGCATACATATGTATATATCTGTATTTAACAGATATAATAAAATAAAATAAGGCTATTGAGAGTAGGGGGCATGGAATAGTTTTGAAAGAAGGTAGTTGAGAAAGGCTGGAGAGAAGAAAGGGAGAGGGAAGTGTCGTAATTTTGTTTCAATTAAAAACATTTAAAATAGAAGGCCAGGTGTGGTGGCACATGCCTTTAATCCCAGCGCTAAGGAGGCAGAGGCAGGCAGATCGTTGTGAGTTCAAGGCCAGCCTGGTCTACAAAGTAAGTCTAGGACAGCGAAGGCTACACAGAGAAACCCTGTCTTGAAAAAACAAAACAAAACAAAAAACAAAAACAAACCAAAACCAAACAAAACCAAAACCAAAAAACAACCAACCATTCAAAATAGAGAGGAATATGACAAACTTCAATGATACACATGTATAAAATAACATAACAAAGGCCATTATTTTGTAAGCTAATTAAAAAGAAACATTTTTAACAATTAAAAAATAATAATGAGACACCTTGTTTCCCTAGTGTTTGATAACATTCAGATAAAAGTGTTTGTGTGCACTTATTTCTTCATGGGAAGAGTTTTTCTTTTCTTTTCTTTCTTTCTTTTTTTTTTTTTTTTTTACTATTGATTTGACTCCTGTTTTACAGTTAAAAAGACTGTTGTAATTCTGTGTTTCTTTTTGAGTCTGGTTAAATCCTGTCTTTCCAGGAAGCTATCTATGATATCAGTGTTCTGAAATGTATCATGACTTCTCAATATTTGCTTACCTGTTTTTTCTCTGATTCTCTGGCTATACTCTAGTTCACAGCATTTCATACATGCCTTTGCAAATGACCCATACCCTTTGAGATCCAAAACTTTACCGTGTCACTCTCCTCTTGTTCAGGTCTACTTCATAACTATCTCTTTAAATTTTTTTCTATCAATATGACCTTCTGACTTCATTAGATGTCTGCTCAATTCTGAGCTTTGTTGTGTAAACATAAATATTCAATGTTCCAGGTATTGTTTTCTAATTGAATAAAAAATTAGGAGGTGAAATCTTCTAATTTCAATTATGATTTGTTTGGACCTATGCTATGAGTATTAAGTTTCCAAGTGAGTAGATTTTTCTAATTGCTGTTCTGCCTTTGTGTTGAGTCCTCATTGCTCTGTGGTAAGCAGAGTAAGTGGGGCAGATCTTTTGATATGCATTGTAGCCAGCTGTGTATGTGTGTGGGTCCACTCCTAGCAACTCACCCAGTGTGCTTGGAAGGAAAGTTTCTTTCCCACATGTTAGACACAGTCCTAAATTAAAATTCACGGGTGTACAATTAAATCAATTTACTTACTGAGGTTTTTTTGGTTTATTTGTTTGTTTGGGGGTTTTGTTAATTTGTTTTGGGATCAGTGTTATCTAGAAATTACTAAGAATCACGTTTAAAATCTACTGTTATTATGGCTTGAGTAATGTATCCTTTTAATCCTCTTGGCTTGGCTTTGCATACATTTTGAGATAATAATACATTTAGGTATTATATGAATGTTTAAATGCATATTTTGACAGTGATTGGAATGATTTTTTCCTTATTTTGAGTAATGTTTCTGCCCAAACTTTCCTTTGGTATAAATATGATTATCCTTGCCTTTAGTTTGGTAATATTTTTCTGCTCTTTAATTTCTGTTAGCTGACTTTTACTCTCTGCATGCTTTCTGCCTTTTGTAATAAATCCATCACTTTTTTGTTTTATTTTTAAGTTATAACAAGTCATTAACTGGAGGACTTAATACATTTATACTTGCAGTTATTAGTGATCACTTATTTGTTCTGGAATGTAACCCAAGGCCTTCTGAATGCTGTGAATGAATTCTACCTTTGATCTACAATTCCAGCCTTTCTTCCTTCCACAGGAACTAATGTCCCAATTTACTTGCTTTTTCCCACTTTATTACTTCATTTGGATGGTTTTGTTTTCTTTTCTGAATGATTTTTAAAAGTTTTCTGGAGAGCCATATTGGGTCTAGTATAATAGCATTTGCCCTATCTAATACAGATTTACAGCTACAGGTAGAGTATGGCTATTGTCTATTCCTGTACAATGCATGGGCTTGCATTCTCCCCACTCCTTACTTATGTCCTAGTGTGATTTAGTAGTTTAATTGTAGCCTGCTTTATGATTGTTTGCTAGGTTACATGCATTCTCTTTGAATCACAACCATTAGACTCTGTTGTGAGGGCTCCTTATAGCCTCAAGTTTGGCACTTTTCTCTATGTTTAGCATAAAATTCTTAAATAATTATTCAATTGGTGCTTTTAAAATACTACTTTACTATTGATGTTAATGAAAAATATTACCCCTTTATCATTCTTTAGAAGTTGATACTGCCCTCCCCAACAGTCTCCTACTGACTCCCCTTTCTCATTATGCCAGGTTTGCCTATGTCTGCTAATGTTGCTTGGTTGAACATCCCTATCTGAAGATCTGTTTCTTCAAAAGTTTAGAAAAATTTCTCACCCATTATTTCTTGAAATGTCATTTATTTATGGAGTACTGTCTTCAAATGTGCATTTTAGCATTTTCTTTCTATTCCAGAAATGCTTGGCTTTGTTTCCTGTTCCCTGGCCAACTTTCCAAGCTTCTCTATCTTTTAAAGCATATATACTTTCATGTTTTTGTCATTTCTTACTTTGTCATTTTGCATTTTTCTAGGTTCTTAGGTGTCATGTCACATTAACTAGATTTTATATATATATTTAAAAGTATTGAGATTAAAATGTTTAGATTTATTTATTTTATTATTATTATTTATATGGACATTTTGCTTCAATGTATGAAAATGTGCATGTGTGCCTGGTGCTTGTGGAACTTATAAGCATTGGAGCTATATATTGCGGCACAAGCCTTTAATTTCAGCACTCTAGAGACAGAAACAGAGGATTTCTCTGAATTCCATGTCAGTCTGATCTACATAGTGAGTTCCAAGAGAGCCAAGGGGACATTGGATCCCCTGGCAATGGAGTTAGAGATGGTTGTGACTCTCCATGTGGGTACTAGGAATTGAACCCAGGTCCTTTGCAAGAGCAACAGCTATTCTTAACTGCTGGGCCAACTTTTCTGCCCAGATTTTACAGTTTGTAAAATCCATTTATTTTCTTGGAATCCTGAATTAATTCCTCCTGAAGGTGCTTGCATTTTCGTTCACCAGTGGCTCAAGTGCCATAGAGTTCACTACACAGGCACCACTGTAGATTCTGTACTTGAGAATGTAGAGTCAGTTCCTGCATCTTGTGCTTCCTCTACGCTTACCCATCAACACCACCTTCAACTGTAAAAATTCTGTGTGATGCAGCTATTTCCTAATTGGCTGCTAAATCAAGACACAGACTCAAAGATTTGTTTTCTGATTTTCTCCACAATAGTCTGCCTTGGGGCTCCAACCCAAGCCCTGAGCAGGCTTCAAAGAGATGTGGCTTTTTTTTTTTCTTTTTTCTTTTTGAGTCTTAAACTCCTGCAGGCAATGATTGGCTGGTTTTGGCTGTGCAAATGATGACTTTTCTTCATCGTTGGAGGGACGCACAAAGAAAAAAGTGTCATCATCCAAAACTTGTGGATTGTTGGAGGAAATGTATTAGGTAGACAGGCTTACTTGAAACTGGAGACCCTTCAGCCTTGGTCCCTTGAGTGTTAGAATATAGCTTGTTGCCTATATTTATAACTGAGAGGACCACTAAGTTTGAGTTAGGAATTCGTAGAATATATATGTTTGGTCCCTATTCCCCATTGATGAAATCCCTTATTTGAAAGATTTCATGGTTTAATGTATCCTCCTAAGCTCCTGTATTACAAACTGTATGCACTATGTTTAAAAGTGATTCACTCCAATTCTTAAGAGTGTGTTGACACCATCCCAGAAGTAAGTTTGTCAGAAGAGTGACTCTGTCCCTTTCTTTTTCTTCTGCTCTCCTGCTCCTGTCTTCTGCCACAGGATCCTGTAGTAAGAAGGCCCTTGGCAGAAGCCAGATCCAACTATAACAAATAAATATTTTCTAATTAGCCCATCTCTGGGTAATAGCAGCAATGGATTGAGATAAGGGACACTTAGTCTAATTCCAGTAATATATTTAGAGTGAATACTTCTAATTAGTCTGTATGCTCTTGCTTGCCTCTTTGGCTCCTTTATTGTCTCTATCCCTTTGTGCTACAGTCATCTCACTTGTTTAGTCTCTCAATATGTCATGCTATTGTAATCTTCTGGAAGGTGGCAATGTGCCTAGCCAGCTTTCAAACTTGTTTAGCACTCAATGTTGTCAACTTCTCTTCCTTATTCATCTAAGCCAGCTTTCTCTCCTTCCCTGAGAAAAACCATGTCATTGATGTTACCAGTCTCTCATCTTGCTTATGTTGAGACTCTTCCAATAGGGTTCACACTCATCTGCTCACTGTTAAATCCTCAGAGTCCAGCTCTCTTTAATATGTGCAGAATGGACTATGACTACATCTAGGGATGAAGAATTGCTCTGTTCTTGTTACACATGAAAATCTTTGCCAGAAAGACCTAACAGTAGCCAGTTCCTGGGGGTATCAAGTGAGTTAGGAATAAAACAGCATCTTTTACATCAGAAAGATGGCATAGAACACAGGTAATACATATGTAGTATTCAATATGATTGATTCTCTAGCATCTTATAGGATCATGAGACATTTTTCTTTAGCCTTTTAAGATTGGAGATTACATCATTGAAGGCTTTCAGTACTGAACCAGCTTTACATCCCTAGAATAGACCCCATTTGGTGATAGCATATAATAATTTACATGCATTTTGCATGTGTATGTGCATCTAGGTATGTGCATCTAGGTATGTGCATCTATGTATGTGCACACACACTATGGCCTGAGTGCAGAGCAGGGATAAAATGCAGGAGTTAGTTCTCTCCTCCAATTTTGTTGGTTCTCAATTCTCTCAGATTTTGTGGGTCTCATGAATCAGACTTGGTGGCAAGCAACTTTTACTTGCTGAACCATCTCACAGTCCATCATATAATTATTTTTATATATTATTTTATTCAATTTGTTGTCTTAGTCTTCTTTCCTGTTGCTGTGATACAATGCCCTTAGAAAACAACTTAAGAGAGAAAGGGTTTCTTCTGGCTCACCATTCAAGTCCATCATGGCAGGGAAGTCAGGGTGTAGAAAGTAGAAGTACTTGGTCACATTGCAACCAGTCAGAAAGAGCAATGACTACCCAAGGCCGGCTTGCTTTCTCTGCTTTGTGCAGTCCAGGATCCATGCCCTAGAAATGCTTTTACCCAGTTAAAATGGATCTTCTCACATCAATGAACGAAATCAAGACAACCCCTTAATGACATTCTCAGTTGTTCACCTATATCTAGATAATCTCTCATAGATGTGTCTAGAGACCTGTCTCCTAAGTGATTCTAGAGACTTTCAAGTTCACAATTAACATCAATTATCACACTAGTATTTTATTAAAACTTTGCATCTGCTTTTCACCAACATGGCCTGGAATACGAAGAAGGAAGCTTCTGCCCCTCCCAAAGCCAAAGCCAAAGTAAAGGCCTTGAAAGAAAAGAAGGCAGTGCTGAAAGGTATCATCCACAGCCACAAAAATCTCCATGTCACCCACCTTCCTCCAGTGGTCCAGTTGTTGTCTGTCTAGTAGACAGGGTCTCACTTTGTCCTGTTGCCCTGGCTGATCAGGAGCTCTCTATATTGACCAGAGTGGCTTTGAACTCACAGAGATCCTGCAAGACATATTTTGAACGCTACAGACAGAAGTCCAGATTGAGTTTTTCTTTTTCACATTAAAAACAAATTTGCCCCTGGGGCCATGTACCATTCCTCTAGGATGTTTTAAGGATTGTCTCTGCCCTCTTCTTTGGTTCTAGTCTCAGCTTGACAGTAAAGTGCCAGGTATGGATTTCTCTGGTTTCTTTTGGTGCTTTGCTTAGCATTTTTATTCTGTTGGGTCATTTGCCTTTCCCAATGCAGCAACTTGCCAGAACTTCTCTTTTTAATTGTCTTCAGCTCCGTCCTCTTTCTGGGACTCTCAAAACATGGCAGGTCTGTTTCGGTAGTTGCATATTGAACTCATCACCAGCCTTTAATTTGGTTACTTTTTCAATTGAAAATTTTTCCATTTAAAAATTGTTATTTAAATAATTTATTCAGATTACATGTAAATTGTTACCACTTCACTTGTATCTTCCCATTCTCCCCTCTCTCCCTCCCTCTTTCACCCTATTCCCCTTGCCTAGGTCTGTGACCATATAATCACAGCCTACCTGGTCTCATCCTGGTCTCCTGCTTACCCTTCCTCTGATTACCGTCAGGCCTCCCCAAAAGGGGAAGTGGTCAAATAGGGGACACCAGAGTTCATATCAGTCAGTCCCTGCTCCACACAACTGTGGAGAATGTGCTGTCCATTGGCTAGATCTAAATAGGGGTTCTAGGTTTACTGCATGCATTGTCCTTGGTTGTTACAGTAGTTTGAGCAGAATCCACTGGGTCCAGATCTGCCAGCCTTGATGGTCTTCTTGTAGGTTTCTAGGACCCTCTGGATCCTTCTATTTCCCCATCTCCCATACCTATTTCACCCAGAGTCCCATTAGGAAGTCCCAGCACGTATCCCAATCTCTTGCTTAGTGAAGACTTTCAGGAGACATCCCTGTTGTGCTAGTGTCCAATTATAAGTGAGTATATACCATATGTATCTTTCTGGGTCTGGGTTAACTCACTCAGGATGATCATTTCTAGTTCCATTCATTTGCCTGCAAATTTCAAGATTTTCCTGTTTTTAATAGCTGAGTAGTATTCCATTGTGTAAATGTACCACAGTTTCTTTATCCATTCTTCAACTGAGGGACATTTAGGTTGTGTTTCCAGGTTCTGGCTTTTACAAATAAGGCTGCTATGAACATGGTTGAGCAAATGTCCTTGTTGTGTGGTGGAGCATCTTTTGGGTATATTCCAAGGAGTGGGATAGCTGGGTCTTGAGGTAGTCCTATTCTCACTTTTCTGAGAAAGTGCCAGAATGTTTTCCAAAGTGGTTGTACAAGTTTGCACTCCCACCAGGAATGAAGGCGTGTTCCCCTTTCTCCACATCCTCCTTCACCAGCATGTGCTGTCCCTTGAGGTTTTTATCTTAGCCATTTTGATGGGTGTAAGATGGAAGCATAGAGTCATTTTGATTTGCATTTCTCTGATGACTAAAGATGTTGATCATTTCTTTAAGTGTTTCGCAGCCATTCGGTATTCCTCTGTTGAGAATTCTGTTTAGTTCTGAGCCCCATTTCTTGTTTGTTTGGTTTCTTTTGAGACAGGGACTCTCTGTGTAGCCTTGGCTGTCCTGGACTCACTTTGTAGACCAGGCTGGCCTCGAACTCACAGTGATCCGCCTGCCTCTGTCTGCTAAGTGCTGGGATTAAAGGCGTGTACCACCACGCCAACCTCTGAGCCCCATTTCTTAATTGGTTATTTGGTTTGATGATGTTTAACTTCTTGAGCTCTTTATATATTTTGGATATTAATCTTCTGTCAGATGTAGGGTTGGTGAAGATCTTCTCCCAGTCTGTAGGCTGTTGCTTTGTTCTGTTGACAGTATTCTGCCTTACAGAACCTTTTAGCCTCATGAGGTCCCACTTATTAATTGTTGACCTTAGAGCCTGGGCTGCTGGTGTTCTGTTCAGGAAGTTGTCTCCTGTGCCAATGAGTTCCAGGCTCTCCCCCATTTTTTCTTCTAACAGATTTAGGGTCTTTGGTATTATGTTGAGGTCTTTAACCCACTTGGACTTGAGTTTTGTGCATGGTGATAAATATGGATCTACTTGCATAAAATTTTCCATTTTTATGCCTGATTTTTGAGCTGTTTTTCTTTCTTTTAAAGTATGATTTTAAAGTTACTTTCTGCTACTGTGATTAAATACCATGGTCAAGGCAGCTCAATAAAGGGCTTGGCTTACTGTTTCAGAGGTCTGAGTCCATTATGATGTGGAGGCAAGGCAGCAGAGACCCAATAGCTCATATCTTCAAATGCAATCAGAGGAGACACACAGGAAATGGGGCAAAGCTGTTAAATCCCTCCTACAATGACATCTACCTAAACCTCCCAAAACAGTGCAACCAACTGGGAATCAAGTGTTCAAATGCAGAAGGCTATGGGGAACATCCAAACCACCATAGCTTGTAATCTCAGGTTGCTTTTAAACAGTAGTTATTTCTGGCACTGCAGTCCTCTCAGTACATCTGCTTTTCTGTCCTTTAGTGTGTGATCTTGTGTTTTGGTATAGTGAGTAACTTGTGATTAAAACCAGTGTGGTAAGACCCTGGGTCTGGTCCAAACACGGGTTTCAGCAGGTTTCTCTGACAGGGCTCTAGTGTTGGGTAGAAGCACTGACAACTGCACTAGGCCTCAATGGTGACATTCATCTGGGAGGAGTGTATGCCTCTTCACTGCTCCCCTGGCCTCTATGTTGCCTGTTATGGTCATTGACAGGCACCTTTAGACATCACTCTAGTGGTGAGAAGGGTACCCCAATGCAAGACTGGGGTCCCATAATATCTATCTGATAATATAGTGATGTACTAGTTATTACCAGCAAGCAGAGACACAAGTCTATTCTAATGCCTAATCCCTGCTCCAAGAGACGCTGGTACAAGCATGGTGAGGGGTTGAAGCAGCATGTCACAGAAGGGATTGCTGGTCCTGCCTGCAGTATAGGAGGAGGGAATAGCATTTTTGTAATATTCGGTTCTAGTAGAGCCATTACAGTAAAAAAAAATTGATCTCCCAGGCTGTATCCTATTAGCACAATGGCTAGAGAGAACAGGTCTAGAGAGAATAGGTTTTTGTTGCACCACCACCACCACCACCACCCCTTTTACCATCCTGGCTTCTGGGCCTCTCCAGTTCCAAGTTTGGGATTCCTAAACAGAAAAGGAAACCCAGGGTACAACCACTAATGCTAGCTTATTAGGGTGGCTATAGAGGTAGTAGGTGGCTTTAATAACAGGAATTTTCTTGCAATTCTAGAGGATGGGAGCTCAAGATAAGGTACAGGTGGTAACCAGGCATGATAATACATGTCTATAACCCCCCAAGTTAAGAGGCTGATGGAAGAGGATCATGAGTATGAGTGAGATTATGACTTAAAAAAATTGTCAGCAGGTTATCTTCACAGATACACACACCACCATCCAAACCATCCAAATGGCTGTCTTGCTGTGTTCTCACAGGACCTTTGTGTGTGCAAATGTGTGGAGTTTAAATTTCTTTTTGTAAGGACACTAGTTAGACTGGATTAGGGCCCACTCTGAAGACTTCATCACAACTTAACTTTATAGAATAGGTTTCTGGATTCTGGGGTCCTAGAGTGGAGGGAAAGTTTAGATAACATGAATTTGGGACAATGCAATTACAGCCTCTAACATCAATGTGTCTGTCCCCAAGTCCTGAGGTCCCTGGGCAGGCTACCATTTCTATTCACATTCAGTCTTATGCTTGTTTCATATTCAATGTCCAAAATGTTTTACTGTACTTAGTTGAAGAATAAGAAGAGTTTACCTTGTTCTCTTAAAAACATCTCTTCTTCTCCACAAGGAGCCCATCATGGCTGGCAGATCTGGACCCAGGAGGGCCTGCACAGACTGTTGTACTGACCAAGGGCAATGCATGCAGAGAACCTAGACCTCCCTCACCCCTTTCAGATCTAGCTAATGGACATCTCATTCTCCATAGTTGTGAAGGAAGCGGCGACTGCCTCTGATATGAACTCTGGTGCTCCAGATTTGATCACCTCCCCTTGGTGGGGAGACCATGGGGGCACACAGAGGAAGGGGATGTAGGCTATCTGGATGAGACTTGATAGGCTGTGGTCAGATGGTGAGGGAGGAGGACTCCCCTGTCAGAGGTCTAGGGGAAGGGGAGGGGGAGGAAGGGTGGGAACGGTAAGATAGAAGCAGTGGCATAACAATGAGGATGAAATATAAATAAATTAAAAAACAAAAAATGTTTCTTCTTTTAATTTTAAACTTAGCAAATGATGTAGAATCAGATATTTGGACTTTTATCCTGGGTCTTTATATCATATCAGTTTCAAACAAATGTACATAAATCAAAATTTCAGAATTCAACAAGTACCAGAACAGACTTTTAAAAACACTGAATTCTGTATGAATCTTGTTATTGTTCCAAAACATTTGAAGCGTTACAGTTTTCCTTTATTGATGTTTTATACTGTTAAAATACTAGACTTCGGTACCTTTTAAAGAACAGAGGTTTATTTGGACCCATTCCAGCAGCCATATGTGGTGACAGCTTCTCAATGCAGTGTTCCATGGCTTCACATGTAGGGGTCAAAGAAGACACACATCTTCTGTCGTCTTCCTTTAGTTAGCGGAGCTCATGCGCAGAGGCTGCATTCTGATGACTGACCTACTTAATCCCCAATGATACCCCTCAACTTCATTTCCTCTTTGCCCATGATACTATCAAAGCTCACTGTGTTTTCCGAAATGCATTTCTCATTTTCTTAGAGGAAATTATACACATCTCTGTTTCTCTTCTACTATTTGGTAAATACTCTATGGATGCCGGAAGAGTTAATCTTATGAAAGAATTCCAAATATTAGTGAGTAATAAACTAAGAGAATTCTGGGTCCTTGGGATATTAGATACTTCCAAATTATCCTAGCTAGCTTAGCAACACAAAGCTCTAAGCTATTTCTGTCCACATGTTTCTTTGGTCCAAATTCACCATTACTAATTTTCAAGCAAGTTTCCACTTGCTCATCCCACCTCTGTAGATGATGTATCACTTACTTTAGACCAAAATAATAGGAACTAAAAGTAAGAGGCTGGGGTGTAGTTAGTGACTAAGTAAGTCACTAGCAAGAGAGCGTGAGAGAAAGAGTTTGTATAGGTTATTCTTGATTCTTTTTTCTTATATCATGTTCAATATTAGCTCTAGTTTCAGAATCTTCTGGTAAATTTAGTATGACAGAGTCAGAGCATCTTTGGCTACATTCTAGAGCCTTTCATTCAAAAAACCATACTCTATTTAAAACAACAACAACAACAACAACAAAAAGGTTTTGAAGGATAGGCAAAGCTCATATATCACAGGTACTCCTTCATGTTTCAGATATTTCTACCACCTGGTCCATACCTTTACCTCTTGGGTATCTGTTTGGGTTGCAGCTGTTATCATGCAGAGTCAATCTGCTTGGAGATAGGCTGCTTTTCTGCATTATGATTTTCATCCATTTATTTTAAGGAGCAAAATAAAAGTCAGCACAAACATTGAGAGTGTTCTTAATGAAAATGAAAACTAAGGTTTTCATTTCACTCAACAAAACTTGCTTGAATTCTACACCAGAAGAAAAAAAAAGTTTTTGTTCCACGTGATTTGTACTATTAAAGGACACAAAACCCATCCTAACCCAGGCTGAGCTCTGAGAACTTCACCCCACAGTTAATACAGCCTGAGTCCCCAAGTCCCAAATTCCCAGTGCTGAAAGGACACTTGGATTTCAGACTGCAGCATAGTACAGGTTTGGGATTCAGGGTGCTTGAACTGTATATATAGTCTAGGAAAATATACCAAGTTAAAATAAATCCTGAAATTTGAAAGTTGGCTTCAATCATTTCAGATAAAGACACGTACATGTATCATATGCACAGATTCAGCCTTAAGTAGCACACAGATGAGTCTAACAGCCACACACCTAGGTTAAGTATATGGTGTAAAACTGGACGTTCTCAGAATTTCATCAAACTAAGATCAAGTATCATTCTCAGCAACCCAAAACCTGATGCAAAGCAGAAAACCAACCTTTGTAGCTCAAAGTCTACGACCAGCGAATTTCAATATTTTATTAAAATAGCATATTTAACAATGGTTAACCAAGAATATGTTAACGTTGTCCCCAACTCCACCCCCAATATGCAGCACAACACAGTAGTGATTTCAAATATCCTTGATCAAGAACCAACAGGGATGTTTCAAAGTCATGTTTGCAACTGAAAACTAAGCCTTCAGAAACGTCTGAATTAAAAAAGAAACACAAAGCTTTACAACAGAGTTCTTTCATCTGTTCCCAAATAAACACTAGTGCACCACCCACCTGACAATACCACTTGGATTTTTATTCTTTATGCATAGTATAACGTCTCATCTATAAGTACCCACTTTTATAAATAAATTGGCATTCCCACCCCATTTAATGCTTCTTTTCAGCTTCACAAAGAAACCAGTAAATAAAACTGTCAGTGACAGTTACAGCATACACTCTAACAGCAAGATAAAAAACCTGAAAATATCAGAGATGCATCTAAGCTGTTGTACATAAAAAAGACAGATTTAAAAAGTGCAAGGCAAAGTCTGCAGATTTCCGAGGGAGCTTTTAGGCACATCAATGTCTTTAAAGCAAGCTTCAGAGTAAAATTCCAGTTTGTTCTTCATGACACCTGTTTTAAGTCTTTAAAAAAAAAAAAAAATCCCACAAAAGTCCATCTCGTTAAGTGTAAAACAGAGCCTTAGATCCTAAGGCTAACTCAACTGTGGCGCGTCCGGCCCTTCTTCACTCTGGCAGGCTTAGGTTTGGGGATATACTGGTTATTGGCCTGGTACTCTAGTTCCTTCCGGAAGTAATGGATGGCTTTGTTCAACCCTTCCTCCAGTGGGACCTGCAGGAGAGAGTAAGAAAAAGAAACAAGCTACCATCAACAGAAAGGCTTCCTTGAAGCAAACAGCAGAGGGCCCTGGAGATGAGTTTGCTTCATGGGGACATTCAAGGCCTAACTATGGCCAGGAACGCATCAAAGGCACTTCAGAGATGCCTTTAGTGCTGCTTTCATATTTAGCAAGTGACACTTTATCAGTGAGCTTCAGCCCTTAGAGCTCCTGAGTCTCCTCTTGTAGGCAAGCCTACTCTAGTTAGCTGCAAAGAGCATTTCTGAAACATGTGTAGGTCCACAGTTTTGAGGAAATCCTCCCAAACTGGAAAGAAGATGCTCTGAGGATGCTATTCTCACTTGCCTCACCGGGCCTCCCTCATGACAATATAGGTGGGGAAGGACCCACAAAACATAACAACTGAAGGGATCTTAACCTGGAACTGGAAGCAGAAAACCAAGCCAATTAGCTGCTGAGTCAAAGGCTAAAGAGAAAGCTGTGGAGGGAGTCACTGCCAAGAAATAGAATAAATTTGCTGGAGTGTGTGTGTGTGTGTGTTTGTGTGTGTGTCTGTCTGTCTTGATTATGGTGGGAGTTCTATAGGTGTCAAAGCCCACCATAGTATAAGCTTTAAATATTGTTATATACTCACTACATGAGACCCTAAAAGCAGAGGAGAGACATAATGTATACAAATTAATCAAACTAAAAAGCGTCTCTCAGTAAAATAAATAGCATGCCGACATAACCTACAGAATGGAAGAAAATAAATGTCAACTATGTATCTGATAAGGAGTTAAAATTAAGAATATATAAGGACCTTAATTCAGAAAAAAAAAAAACCCAAAAAACAAAAACAGGTTTAATTAGGCACTTTTTAAAGGAAAGGCACAGAAATGTCCAACAGCTATATGAAAGTGCTTAGGATCATCAAACATCATAGGAACACACATAAAACACCTCTTTACCTGGTTAAGATGCCTCCTCTACCTCAGCAAGCTGCCTACAATCACATGCATGTTCAACAACTCTGCTTGATATCTATGTGTTTCTGGATGAAACTCTAATGTATTTCCTATCAATCCAGATGCCTACTACAAAGACTCCAATAGCAACTGTCTCATATTCTGTATCTCCATGTCTTTCAGATGATGTCTGATAAAATACAAGTTAAATACATATCCTGGGCGTGAGCGCGCACGTGTATATGTGTGTGTAAAATTTAATGGATAAGCATTGACTATTTTCCCAAAATATGTTGTTTAAAACACATGCTTTACTGACAAAAGGACAAATTCCTTCAAAAAACTATAGAGAACCTGAGGCTAGAGAACAGAGACAGTTCAGCGGTTAAAATCATTTGTTGTTCTTGTAGAGAACCTGAGTTCAGTTCCCAGCACCAACATAGTGGCTCACAACCATGTGTAACTCCAGTTTCACATGCTATATGATGCCCTCTTCTGGCTTCTGTGGGCACTGCTTGCAGGTGGCATACTTGCAGGCAAAATATCCCTTCAGATTCTGACATTCTAGATTCTACCTCCTCACATTTACTATGCTATACATTTTTAACAAGTAAACTGAGCTCTGGGCAACAAACATTCTGTCTCCTGGTTGGCCCTCTAATGCTCCTGCCCTATATTTATCCTCTACTTATACATCTCTGTTTCTGTAACAGCTGTTGGCATAGCTGCCATGATGAGGTCACATGTTCTGTCCAGGAAAAAATCTCTCTCCAGAGGGGCTCAGTAGAGTGAACAGCCAGACACAGTAGATGAAATAAGGTATCCTGCTTCTGCAAACTGGCTGGCCAGGGTAATTTTCCAAGGAGGGAAGCCTGTAAAGGGCTGACACTTGAGGGGATGTATGCAGCCCTGGGAGATAGGTGTTCTAGGATAGGGGAGGAGCTCTCCACTAACAAGGGAGAGAGAGGGAAAGGGAGAGAGAGACAGAGAGGGAGAGAGAGAACGAGAGAGAGAAAGAGAGAGAGAGAAGGAGAGGAGGAGAGAGCAAGAGAGGGGGGAGGGAGGGAGGGAGGGAGGGGGAGAGAGAGAAAGGGAGAGGGGGAGAGACAGAGACAGAGAAAGAAAAGGGAGAGAGAGGGAGAGAGAAAGAGAGAGGGAGAGAGGGAGAGGGAGAGGGAAAGAGGGAGAGGGAGAGAGGGGGGAGGAAGAGAAGAGAAGAAAAGAGAAGAAAAAAGAGAAGAGAAAAGAAAGGAAGGGAAGGGAAGGGAAGGGAAGGGAAGGGAAGGGAAGGGAAGGG
>OU015751.1:59245324-59267120 GCA_907169655.1 Acomys percivali
AGAGAGAGAGAGAGAGAGAGAGAGAGAGAGAGAGAGAGAGAGAGAGAAGAGAGAGAAAACAAAAACAACAACAAACCAACCCAAATTAGAATTCCAGAGCTGAGGTCTAGAATTAGCCCTTTCATAGGATTTACTTATGAAAATTCAGTAATATAGTGTGCCTATCTTGAGGGGCCACGCACTCTGGACTGGGTAAGCTCTGTCCTACATTGGTTGAAAAGCTAACACCTATGAAGACCATACCACAAACAACAGGATTCAGAGGGGAGCCCCAGCTCCAAACCATGTTGTCACTGGCTATTGAAATTCAGGCACTTTAATCTCTGTACCTCAGTCTCCTCACTTGGAAGAAAAATCAAGGTAAAAGGCACCTGTAGCTTGGCTGTGAGTATTAAATGAGTCAGCAGAGAGATCACACAACAGAGAATTGTGCTCTGACTCAATTGATCAACCCATTGCTGGTGGACACACATGAACACATAGGTACTGACTTACCAACTTTACAGTGGGATCACCTGTGTAAAACCCTGACAGGTTGGAAGTAGCACATGTTCTTATTTTTACCAGACATTGAAAACACTAAGCTTAGACCATGGGTGCTCTACTGGGCTCCAGGAGCATCCTAGGAATGGCCTGAGCAGTTTTCATCCATGCCTGTAAAAGTGCGCAGACCTGACAAAGAAAGACATGGATCAACTTCCTTCCCACCCAGGCCGGCACTCTCCTAGCTCTGTGGGAACCACATTCATTCACACCCCTGGCTTTCACTAAGAGGCTGAGGAGCAATGGGGAACATTAAAGCAGGCCAGCTGGCACAGGTGGAGTCCAGGAGTACAGACAGAATGCAGCAACAGTACTCGAGGCTCACTGTAAGGCCATTCCTGGTCTGTGTTCTACCCATGTGCTTCTATTCCTTTCATAAAAGTAGCAGAGATACACATGAACATGATATGAACGTCAACTCTGAAAATGTTAAGTCCCTGAAGCCAATCACCCTTTGTTCACTGCTGTGAGAAAGGTTACAAGCAGCCTCTGGTCCCAGAGGGCAGTACGTACCGTGAGTGGCTCCCCCTGTAGTGCTTGTAGGATGAAGTTGCTGACCACACGCCCATCATTCATGTGCATTCGTGGCCCGAAGGTGTTGAAGATCCTTGCCACCCGTACTTCCACACCTTCCTGGAACAGAGACAAAGGATGTGAGGCACACCTCTCTGCAGTGTGCAGCCCTCTTCTCTATTTCTAGTGCCTTGCATGGATGGAGAAGAGGCCAGTTTTTGCTTCCAAAAGACAAGACTTCTGTTATGATTCTATAAGGTGCACATCATAAAGCAACTGGGTGATGCATAACTACATCATTGCCAAAGCTGCCTTAGATTTCACTATAAAAAGGCCAGTAGTATGGGTACTCTGGTGGGGAGGCTATTACTGTGAGAGTATACTGTTTATATATATAAATTGTTTCCTAACAGATGCCTATTTTCCCATGTGGGGTCATGACCTGAACTTTATTAAGGAATCTTCTATCTGTGAAACTAGTGATAGAAAATAGACATATATTTGTTATGCACTTCAAATTACAGCCATGGTGCATGTCAAATGTCTGGATAAGGTGGAAATGGCATAAAATTACACAGTGCAGACTGGTCTGTGGTTCCAGGAATCCACCATAGATTGTACAACCTATCCCCCGAGGATAGCAGGGGATAGTATATTAAAGATGGGAGGAGAAAGATCAGAGATGCTGCTTGCAATGGAAAATAACTCAAAAGTTTCTACTTGCATTTAATTGATGAGCAATTAAAGAATCAGAAAACAATGAATATGGTTTTATTCGTTGAAAAGACTGGAAAGCCTTGGTGAGTCTATAATACTTACACAAGCACACCCAGCAGAGGGAAGCTCAAACCAGATACTTTTACCCTCTTGCTCTCCCCTTTCTCAGGAACAACATTCCAAAGCATGGCCTTATTATACACTGACCTCTTCAAACATTTACTGCTCAGCACATAAATAAGCAGTTTTGCTGATTTCTCCATTTGCATCTGAAACCATTAAGCAAGCTAAATGGAATGAACTAAAGATTTCTAGGAGCCTCCATGAACTCCAGAAGTAGCTGTAGCCACTGTTGCTACCTCTACCCACAGCAACCTCATGACTTTCCAAATGAACACTCTCAAGTCCAGGTCTCTCAGCAAAATTAGCTGCACGGAAAGACATAAACCTGAAGCTCCTTTCAGTTGAGACCTGATCTCTTCCTAGACACTAGCATCTTCTGGAATTAGTATGGCCCGCTCTTTTTTCAGTGTTAGCAAATCTTTGCCCTGACATAAAGGCAACACAGGTTCAATGTGCACAGTGCACCTGATCCTCATCCTCTACCCTCATAGTGGGATATTGAAGGCACAGCCACATATACTGGGGTGTCAGTAGGCTATTTATGGTGGCAGCTGGGCTGATGCCCATACAGAGCTTGGAAAAAGAGGGTGGAAATTGGGGAAGTGCCCACCAGGACAGTATTTCATTGAAGGCAGAACTAATCTCTGAAGGATCTAAGCACGTCTATATGTTGCAGATCATGATTTCAATCAATCTGCATGGCCAAGCCCTGCTACCTACTACACTAGTAAGTTTCCATCATGCTATGGTGAAGAGACTCAGCATGCAAAAGGCCAACATTCCCAGAACTAACTACCACTAATTCATTCTTAGCCACAGCTTCGGGCCACTGTGTGCTTTCTCCTTTATGGAAGCCATGAGTCATTCGCCCAAGACTATGAGCATTAAGCAAGTAAGTGTGAGTTGGGTCAGCATAAAACCAATGGGAAGTTAAAAGGAGACAGACTAGTGTAAAGCCCAGTGCAGAGAGCACAAGTATGGTGCGATATTCCAGGTTTATCCTAGCAGTTTCCAGTTATACTTAATATTTGAAGACATATGATTCTGTTTTAAGTGGGGAAAGGAATGTTAATAGTGCTACATCTCAAGGATTAAAAAACAGTGATGCCACTTTGAAAACTGACCATGTCTCAGCTCTGAGCCCAAGATAGATAGATGTCCTTTGATATCCAGCATCCCTTGGATAGAAAATCTAGCAATCTAGCAATATTCAAGCAATATTCAAGGCCTGAGTAGGATTTGCATATAACCTTGACAATCAGCATCAGCTCTGGATAACTTTAATACCATAAAATGTAATGCAATGTTATGTGCCCTGCACAAAATTGTATACTGCCTCACTCAAGGGAAGAATATATAGAAATTCAGCACATGCATCATTTCTGCTATGCTTTCACTTCATGACTGATAACGAACCCTCAGGGAAGGAGGCATGTCTGTACCTGACCTTTGTCTCTGTCTCCTGATCATGCTAACTTACCTTGAATTGGTAGCCACCAACCCAGCTACAAACTCTGAGATCCACAATGGTGACCCACTGGCATAATACATTGGTACAGCAGTGATACAAATATTGTGGGAACAACCAACACTGAATTTAAAGCCCCATTCAGAGATGAAACCCATGCCTAACAATGCTTGTGAGGCCAAGACTGAATAGACTAGGGATCTAGTGGGAACCAAACACTATTGTTCTGCTAAAGGAAGATATCAATGAAAAGTCTCCTAATGACATAGTGCTATATCCATAGATCAATGCCTTTCTCAGTCCTCATCAGTGAAGCTGCTTCTTACAGTGGATGATATTAATAGAGAGACCCACAACTGGACAATGTGCAAAGACTCTGGACAGACACAGGCTTAAACAGGATGTCTTCACCATGCCCCTCTTCTCAGGGATCAGGGAGCTATGTGGAGTAGAAGGTGGAAATAAGAACCAGAAGGGCTGGATGATACCAAGAAACAGTGTCCTTCAGACACAACAGGACTGATATACACATGAACTGAACTGCACAGGTTTAAGACAGACAGAGTCTCAGCACTGAGATGGCAAAGTAGCCATGATCCCCCATCCGTAAGCAAGAAGCTGTCTCTAATAGACACTTAATTGAAAAGGAAAAAAACACTTTTCTTTTAAGGAAAAAAACCTTACTGGGTATATAAACCATACAATGGTAGGCCTCATGCCTAGCAGTAGACACCCAATAAAAAAAGGAACTCGGTGGTTTTGTCTAGGCTTTTTTTCCCCTTCTTTTTATCTTACTGGTATTTTGCTTGTGTATTATTGTTTCCAATTTTGTGTTTGTATCCTCTCCCCCCCTACCCCCCCGTGTCTTCGCTTTGTTATTTTTCTTTTAAAATCCTAGGTTGCTTTTTATGTTTTTACTTTCTAAAGAGAAAAAGAATGCATGGAACCGGGTGGGTGAGGAAGGCCTGGGAAGACTTAGGGGAGGTGAAACTATGATCAGAATATATTGCTTAAAAATTATTTTCAATCTAAAAATAGTGATGGTGTACAATGTTTCTCAGATGCCCCCACCAGAATAACAGGACTATATGGTGGAAGCCACAGCACCGTAGGGAGGATTAGTCACAGCGCTGAGGAAGAGAAACCACAAGGGTAAGGTGGCATCAGACACTGCTTCATTTATAATGGTCAAGGATTAAGGTGTGGAGTCAAATGAACTCTTCCTCAAGACTGCTCTTAAATTGCCTTGAAGAGTCTTCTGTCAGGCCAGGAATGTTGTAGTATGACCACTGTTCAATGATGCAAAGTCCTCAAAGGTCAGAGGAGCTCTGCACAGTTTGGGGAATGGGTCTACCCAGAAGTGTCACCCTCCATTACACAAAGACCTGTCCTGCAGGAGAAGCCTGGGTGTTCTGACCTTAAAGCTATATACAGAGCTCCCAGAAATGGCAACCCTTACTCTGCCATGCTTCCCTTAATCTTCCTTGTAACCTGAACATGTGTGAAACAATGGGTACAGGATGCTAAATCATCTCATTCTCTGCTGCTAATAATCTGAGAGCAAGGTCCTTGGCCACTGTGGAATGCAACTCACTAGGCTAAGTGACTCTCAAATCCAGTCTGGAAGCAGGCCACAAAACGCTGGGTGATGGCAGATGTTTGCCTGCAGCAGCCTGACAAGACCCTTCAACAGATCAACTTTAATGCAGTGGATCCATCATCCATGGTTTCAGTCACCTATGGTTAGCAGTAGTATCGGGGGACAATGTGGGGGCAGCATATATCTGGGAGTCTTACCACAGCATATTTCTACAAGTTGGTCTGTTTCATAACTGAAAATAATCTCTTACTATGCCTAACTTATAAATTAAATTTTACCATAGCTATGCACGTCCAGAAAAAGCATAACATGCATAGACTCCTGCACTTTCAGCCAGATATGCCCTGGGGTCTTGATATATATCTCCCTCAAAAATAACAGTAACTATTACATTAACAAGCAGACCTCCTTTTGGTCATCAGGTTATGCTCACACCACTGCAAAGCCAAGGAGGGAACAAATACCACACTGCAGATGCCTGTGTGAAGTAGCAGGAAGTTGGCAGCAGGAACTCTGGGAATAAGACCAGAGCCAGAAAACACAACAGGTCCTCTAGGGTGAATTTTACCCGTGGAACATTGGGCTTGTATGGCTGCTTAATTTCTTATAATTTAAGTGTAATATACATAGCGACTATGTTTTTTTTTTAAGTATGCTAATACTAAAAAATAAATAGGCCCTAAAGGATACAGCCCCAGAGACTTCTGACTTGAGTTCTCTTTCTACTCTGTTGGTCTGCGGTTTTATGAATGGTGGCCTGTTATGCACACTTAGCTCAGAAAGTGGGTACGCCATGAACTCAGAAGCAGACTCACAGGGGGCTATGAGTCCAAATGTACCCTGAGCCCTGACCACAGCCCCAGGGCAAGCGCCCATATTATAAAATCTCCATGCCCACAGGCACACAGAAGCAGCAACCTAGTTCCTCCCTAACAAGTTCAAATTATTCATGAAATATACTCTATTCTGCCCTTTGATCTACATAAAAGATGTGCAATGAAATAAAACTTTATACTGAATACATTAGGGTATTTCACTAATTATGAAAATCTTAGAAGAAAATCCTTAAAAGGCAACATTTTATTTAATAAAAAAGGTGATTCGTATTTCTATCTATTTACATTTTAATTTCTTATACCATGTAAATAAAAAAGAATCATTACTAAAAGGCATTCTTGTGTGTAAAAAACTGTAGTTATTAAAATAACCAAATTGCTAATATGCTAACATAACCTGACTCTGACTTTCTAACAGCACAAATCCTAACAACTAAAATGCTTTTCTCTAAAACTATCAGAAATAGCTTTATATTTAGCATTCAAATTCGATACCACCATGTAGCCACTTGGAATTAAGCTTCAGCTAAGGAGCAACTGGTAACTAGTGTGTCAGCACATGGGCTGTTGATTGTCAATGACTGTGCTTACTGCCCTAGCCTTGATGTTCTTAGATTTGGAGCTGTGTCATCTTCTCACTCAATGATACCTCCTTATCTACAGCAGCCTGTAAAGACAGCAGGACAGAGCATGCTGTACAAGTAGCCAGCCACAAACTCACGCTCCACTTAGAAGTCAGAGATTAGGGAACAATTTGGAGCCCACTCTCTTATTTGAGCAGCAGGCAACATATACTCACCTCAAGAATGCTAGGTGGAATAAGGGAAGAGTATACAGACCCAATCGGGACAAAGGTGAAGCATACTGCTCTCATTCTAGCCCTAGCTCCTGATCCTTTCGGTACTAGTTTTAAGCATGCAAGGTTCTATGTCATCTCTAGACAGTGCCATGTCCTGACAGGCAGAACACATGGCGCTCAGCAGGAAAGGGGGCTTGGTAATCAGGATCTACAGTTTATATTCTCTAAAGTGAAAAGTAAAGACCAGCACAGTCTCAGTCACAGACAGGAACTGCCACCATAGAACATTGGGCTCTGAAGAAGTCCAGCACCTGTTCCAGAGAACATCATACCCAGAAGGTAAACCCATACAGAGCCACGGGTATCTGACTCAAGTTGCTGGTTGCTAATGTGAAAACAGAGCTAAAGGATATTCTCAGTGTCATGGATGCTCTGTTACTCTCACAATGGTGGTAGTTGTCTTGTTTATTTTCCCTCTGATATGTCTCTGGACAGCACTATGAGCAGCAACTTTTCTTCTGTTTATCCTTGTCTTCTGACATTTCTACAGCTCACAGAGCATCCCACTATATCCCGATCAGTCCTTGATGCATAGTTGCTCTCACAGGTTAAGAGGAAAGGCAGCATTTTTCTCCCTCCTTAGCATCTACTCAGACCCAGAGGAATGGGTGCTAGGGTATATCTTTGAGCTGGCTGGAGTCATAGTCTAGACTCATGGCTCTCCCTGTGTAGGAGCCTATTACTTACAACGGGGAGAATAGGGACAGAAATCTGGATGCTCATAGAATGACTTACGCTAGATCTTTAAGAATTCAGGCCTACCTTTGGCAGAGAAATCAACCAGAGAGGTCTATAGCCTGTTATCCATCTAAGTTATTTTAGCATTTAAAAACTAAGGAAGCTAACTGTTCCAGGCCCATCATAAAGAGGCGGCTTTAGCTTCAGGCTGTACTATCATCTGCATAACAGAATGACTGATAGTCTGCAGAGAATAGTCAGGGGACAAGGACTCCTCCAGGGCCTTGCTTCTATATTCTGGTACCAGGTACTCCCATACTGTCCTCTTCTCTTGTTTATGGGGTAGATATGGGCCTGATAACCCTTCCCAGGCTAGTTGGCATATCTATGCATAGTTGTCCTAAAACTGTATTCCATGCCATGGTTATTTCCCTGCATGCCCTGCTTCAATAAAAAAAAACAAGTTCTCGAGGACCGGAGACTGCTGGCCCAAGCACAAACACATTCAGTGAGAAAATATATGGAACAACACAGTGATGCACCTGCATACACTCTGCCTTCTACTGTACTCCCCAAGGCAGCAGCCCAAAACCACAAGCCCACATCAGAGATCAGAGATCAGAGGTGAGAACTGAGTGCCTAGCCATCTCCAACTTATGTTATGGTAGAGGCAGCATGGGAACCCTGGTCTGTGGGTGAGATGATGAGCAAGATGAAACACCCATGATGGAAGAACCCAGTGTAACAGTAAATAGTGCAGCATGTAGGAAATGAGAGAAAATATACAAAAAACAATATGGACCTCAAGGAGGATGATTTTAAAAATCTGTCATGGAGCTGGTTAGGTGCATTCTGTACAAGGATGAAGGCCAGAGCCCCAAGCCAACATAAAAACCAGACGGGCATGGCAGCCCACCTATAATCCTAGCACACAGTAGGAGGAAACAGGATTCTTGGAGCAAGGTGGCTACAAATACCAAGTGATCTGCAAGCTCCTGATACCTCCATGAAAGTACACCTGTATGTACATACACACACACATACACGTAATAAATATTAAATGTAAACCACACCAACTTGGAGGCCTGGGAAAAAGAGGCAGATGTTAGCTGATGGACAGTATGACAGTAGGGAAGCATGCTGATCCCAGTCATCTCACAGTACTTGAAAACAAGATCTGTAGAGATGGTTTGTAATACCATTCATCTGTAACAGTGGATAATACCAGGCCTTCAGAACACCCACTGGCAGGTGGCATCAGCCCTGGGGTTTGTTCCTATACAACTAGTGTACACATCTGTGGGCAATGCTCTGTGTGTCTAAAGCACCAGCATGAGTGTGGGCAAATACCTGCTTCATGTACGCATAGCACATGGTCTCTGCAACGCGTTTGCCCTCGTCATAGCAGGCTCGGGGTCCTATGGGATTCACGTGGCCCCAGTAGTCCTCACTTTGAGGGTGGACCTCAGGATCTGAGTAAGCAAGAGAAAATGAGACTTAATTTTTCCCCCTAACCTGGTTCTCAGTTCATTACTAGAAACAATGACTCTATGATGGGCCTAGATAAACATTTAAAAACAGAGAAATGCCAGTGAGGGAAGAACAGGATTTTGTGCCCCTTTCTGAAGTTTCAGGGGACCTGGTGCTGTCCCTACCTGCAGTAATTCATGGCAGCAGTTCACAGGTTAAAAGCAGAAGGACAAGGCCTCTTAATTTTGTCTTCATTCTGTTCCCTAAATTATTCTTAACTTCCAGATTGGTATACAAACTATGTGAAAGATAGATGGCTCTGTGTTACAAAATATGTAATTATAATAAAGCAGATACTCCTAGAAAGGGTTTAAAACAAGCTTTCTGTGGAACATGATAGTTTTTATGCTGGCCTTCAATCAAACAAATCTGAGGCCCTTGATGAAAACAATCCTGGGACCCTGTTCAGGGCAGTACTGGGGCACAGCATCCGCAGGCAGACAGAATTCCCAATTTTTGCTTTTCTAATACATAAATAAATCAATAAGATGTATGCAAGGAACAAACTACTTAAAATGATCAAACAAACTGTTTATTTAAATAAAATTTATAGAGTATGAATTAATAATTTCTTTACTAAGTGTATCAAGACTTTCCTACATATATGTGTGTGTCCAACCATGATACAAAATGTACAAATCTCTCCCAAGAAATCTGAAGAAAACCATATAGTAACACTGTGTTATAAATTTACAGGCAATTTATTTTGCATATGGTTTGACACCAGACTTGTCAGGATAAAGGAGAGAACGTATATGGATGGACCCTTGGCATATGTACCTGAGTCAGCCAAACCTTCAGGAAGCAGCTACGATTCTGGAGTTCTATACAATGCAGAGTAAGGCCTGATACTGTGAGTGAAAATTCTCCCAGTAAGAGGCAAGTTACACATGAGAGAAGGGTTTAAGGCAAAGACTCCCTAAAAAAAGAAAACTAGTGATTTACATATACAAAGATATGACCCTGATCAGGCTTTTTCCTAGCTTCTGAAAGCCCAGATCGCAGAGGAGACAGTCATATATTTCTGGCATGGAAGAAAGCCAAGCACAGTCATTCTATCTTGGCACTATTCTGAGCTAGAATGCTCAGGAAGGCAAGCTTCTCAAAAAAAAAAAAAAAAAATGGGGACGAGGATAGTGAGGGTGCTACAGAAGTAAAGGGGCAGGGTTGGGAAGGTAACTCAGCAAAGTACTCACTTTGCAAGCACAAGGACCCAAGTTCTATCCTGAGAACTGACTAAAAAAGAAAAAAGACTGGGCACAGTGGTAGCCACTTTGTAACCTGAGCATTGAGGGAGCAGAGACAGATTCCTAGGATCTGCTGCTGGTCAGCTGCCCTACCCTTCCTGGAGAGCACTAGATCCAGGTAAACAACACAGAAGAACCAGCATCCAAAGTTACATTCTGCCCTTTACAAATACATGTACACCTGGAATACCTAGATGTGCTTGTGCTCTGACTGTGCGCATGTGTATGTGTCCACATACATAAAGGGCTAATAAAAACGACTCCCAAAGCCAGGTGTGACAGTGAACATCATAATCTCAGCACTTGGAAAGCTGAGGCAGGGAAACTCAAGTGGAAGCCAACCTAGGCTACATAGCAAACTGGAGTCCAGCCTGGGCTGCATTCTTTTTCAAAAGACAAAACAAAACAAGGAAAACCTTTCCAATCCTTGCCCTCCTCATAACCATTTTGTGATCCTGCCAGGACAGGCAAATGCTTCACAAAATTCAATTGTTTTAGTAGCACTGGTGGAAAAAGTACCAAACCACAGGAATATACCACCCTTATTACTTAAGATTTCCAAAGACAACAGCTCTTACTAAATATGCAAATAAATGCTGGTATAGAAGGAAAAGTGTCACTGTGTCTTTTAGACAGAGGATGGGGTTGGGGCTAGGGCACTTTCATGGAAGTTATAACTACTTTCTGTAGAATATCTGTTGCTATGTTGTTTTTCTATTTGGTAAACTTACTTCAAAAATGGTCTCTTCCAATTTTACATCTTAACATCCTCATTTCCTTTGTCCAGAAGAATAATGTAAAAAGGGAATAAAATATATCATGTAGGGGTCTGGCTCCCCACTGTACGAGCTAGGAGTTTGGACTGTATAGGAACCAACAGGAATTGAAAATCCAACCCCCTCCTCATTCCTGACCCATGTTTCCAGGTGTTGAACAGCTTTTGAGGGACCATGAAAGTGGTGAGTAAGTACAATGTGCCCTGGAGTTTACTGGCATTATCTTCTAAAGGTTTTTTTGTTTGATTTTTGTTTGTTTGTTTGTTTTTTAGACAGGGTTTCTCTGTGTAGTCTTGGCTGTCTTGGACTCACTCTTTAGACCAGGCTGGCTTCAAAATCACATTGATCTACCTGCCTCTACCTTCCGAGTGCTGGCATTAAAGGCATGCGCCACCAAGCCTGGCCTTTTCTAAAGGTTCTTTTAGCAATCTTTCTTTAATAGGAGAGGCAATGAGCACATGTCCATCACCAGATAGCTTGTGAGGTCACCCTGCAAGCTGTTGGTGGCCAAGCATGCAGTATTCACTGCTCTCACTGAAGAATAATGAGCCAGCAAAAGGGACAAAAGCAACTGCATGTTGGCAATCTCTTGAGATGCTTTCAGAGAAAAATTGGAAAAAATCCACTTCTACAGAATCGCAAATATCTCATCATTATTGGAGAACTGACTTGACCCAGGCCTCACAGAGTAGCAGTAAAAGAGAAGCTGTATCAATAGGCTGAGCCTTCTAAATGGAATCCTGAACTGATTCCTTCTCATCTCCAACAGGATACAAACAGCCCCATGGGTCAGTGGGCATCATTCAGGGGCCCCACCACTCACCTCCATAAACTTCAGATGTGGAGGCCAGGAGCAGACGGGCACCCACACGCTTTGCCAGTCCTGCAGAAAGCATACATATCATCAGAGTAACTGTCAGCGTACACAGGCAGGGCATTTGTGTATGTGGCCATTTTAAGCAATGTTTTAGTCCTATAGGTCCATTAGTATCTACCAAATTGTCTACTCCTAGTGCATCTGCTGTAGAACGTGTGAAAAAAAATAGCAACAAGAAAACTATAAATGGGTCCTTTAAAAAAGCAACATTTAGGTAAAAAGTGGGAGCTGCCAGGGGAATTGGCCCATGGAACTGATACCTGGAAGGTTCCAATCTTGTTCTCCTTAATCTCCTATCCCTCCTATTTAGGGTAGTCAGGTTGTAAGGGAGGTACATGCCTCTAATAAATCTCTAACAAAGTAGGATCAATAAGGAATTGGAGCCAATAAATGGTGTGCGATGTGGGCCTGATGGGTTCTATAATTTCTAATGGTAAGTGGGAAGAGTCAAATCTTGAGGATATAGAAATGCTGTTTCAGGGTATCAGCAAAATCACAACTGCTGTTGCAAAATTCTTTCTTGCTTTATACTCAGAGGAAATTTTCTGCTTTTTCTTTTTATTGTATTTTATTCTTAGAAGTATGGAAGAAAGGGTGTTAAGACAGGAAAACTAGAAATATCAGTACATTCTATCCTTTTGGAAAGAATTGCAGACTTGACTGAGCAACTGGAGAAAGTGTACAAAGAAGGTGAAGGGCTGGGAAAGCACAAAGCACCTTTGGTAAAAGGGGGTAAAGAAAAATGGAAACTAGAGGATCAGGGAAGCAGACAAACGAAAAGGCCTTTGGAGAAAAATGTTCCAATAGAGGAATCTTCCAGAGCCACACGGACACTGTCAGCTTTTCCAGTTACTATAAGACATGTGCCTGCTCAGAATGGTACTGAGGAGTATGATGAAATGGCATGGCGTCCAAGAGATATATTGAATTTAAACGTTTTAAGTAATCTATAGTCGGGTATGGAATGCATTTGGCTTTCATTAAACAAATGTTAAATAAGTGGACTATGTAGCATAGATTTGTTCACTAAGATTGGAAAAGTTTGGTTTCAGCGGTACTAGAAGCAGCACAACAATTACAATGGTTATCATCATGAATGGTGAAGTGGGGCAGTAAAAATAGAAGGAGAAAATATGACCAGGGGGATAAATGTTGATAAAGATCAATTGCTTGGTGAGGGGAGATATGCTGACCTAAGAGAACAAATCCAATGTGAAGATAGAGTAATTCAACAATATTGCCTTAAGAGCTTGGGACATGGTAGAGGAACCTGGTAAGACAACCATTCCATTTACTAAGATATTTCAAGGGTCTGGGGAAGCCTTCATAGAATTTTTGCAGAGACTGGGTACAACTCTAGATAGAGCCATACCAGATTCTGAGACCAAACAGGCACTGAAACTGATCTTGGCACATGAGAATGCAAATACTGAATGTAAGAGGGAAATTAGACCATTAAAGAAATAGGAGCTCCATTAAGTGAATGGGTGAGAGAGACAGTTAATATTAACTCTCAGGAGCATCAAAACAATATTATAGGGCAAGCTATAGTCAGAGGTCTCAGATATCATAACACCCAGTGCTTTAATTGTGATAAAATTGGTCATGTGCAAAGAAACTGTAGTTCTAGACCTCAGAGTAACCAGCACAATAACCCAGAAGAAAATATCGCTTGTAGGAGAGAGCAAGGAGCTTCTGGCCATGATGGTAACGAGTTGCCAAGACTTCTGGAGTACTGTAGCCACTATGGGAAAGGAAAACACTGGTCTAGGGATTGCCAACCTAAAAGAGATGTGCAAGGTAATATCTTGCCAACAGGAAATGGCAAGAGGGGCCCATGAGCTCAGGGCGCCACCAACAATAAAAGCTGGTCCTCATTGGCCAGTCCAGGAGTAATGGACTTGCAGGAAAACCAGGATTAGGTATCAATAACCTAAAGCATGCTACTGAAGGCAGCGCTGCCTTGGATCTGGCCTCAGATATGTCTCTTACACTATCTCTACAGGTTGAATGTTACAAAATAAGCACTCGTGTTATGGTCCTTTGCCTTCAGGGACAGTGGGAATAATTTTGGGAAGAAGTGGATTGACTTCTCAAGGTCTTATTGTGTATCCTGGTATTATAGATGGGGACTGTAAGGAGGAAATCAAAACCATGGTGTGTGTAAACCAGGAGATGCAATTTAATGCAGGGGATAAAATTTCTCAGCTGTTATTGTTTCCTTACAACAAAGGCAAAGCTGCTCCAGTAGAAAGAGGAATACTGGAAAATGTGTGTTCTGGCAAACAATGCTAAATTAATGATACAAATGAATGGCATTGAAATAGAAGGTCTGGTAGACACTGGCTTGGATGTCAAGATTCTTTCCAATAGGCACTGGCATCCAGATTGGCCACTCCAGAAGGTTTATACAGAAATTATAGGAATTGGTAAATTACCTCAAATAAAATGAAGCATTCAGTGGATTAAGTGTGTGGGACCAGAAGGGCAGACAGGGAAGCTGAGACCCTATGTGGCTGACATACCCATAAATCTATGGGGAAGGTCTCTCTTACAACAATGGAGTATTCAGATTAATATTCCTGCAGTTACAGAGAAAAACAATGATGAAGCTAGGGGTGAAATGGTACAAGCTTCTAGGGAAGATATTAATATGAGCAATCAGGAGTAACCACAAGCTATGCCCATTGTCCAAACACAGAACTTCTCAGATATTGTGTTTCCAAATTTATAAGAGGGGCCACTGCTGATGTACCAACAGCCTTGCCCCTAAAATGGATTTCAAACAGATCTGTACGGCAAGAGCAGTGGCCCATAACAAAAGAAAAATTGCAGGCACTTCACCATTTAGTACAAGAGCAGCTGGAGGCTCAGCATATAGAAGAGTCTCAGCCCTTGAAATTCCCATTTATTGTAAAAAAGAAATTCGGAAAATGGGGGATGGTAACGGATTTAAGAGCAGTAAATAGAGTAATTCAACCAATGAGTCTTTTGCAGTCTTTTACTTTCTTTGTTACTTCGGTCATGGCCTATAATAGTAATTGATTTAAATGACTGTTTTTTCACAATACATTTGCATGAGAAGGATAGGGAAAGGCTAGCTTTCTCCGTACCTAATTTTAACAGTAATGGTCCAATCAAGAGATACCATTGGAAGGTACTTCCATAGGGAATGTTGAATAGCCCAACTTTATGCCAATATTTTGTGCAACAACCATTAGGAATAATTAGTAGGCAGTTCCTGCAATCTAACATTTACCATTACATGGATGATATTTTGTTGGCTGATTCTGATGCTGATACTTTAGAAAATATGTTTAAGGTAACACAAAGAATTCTGACATTCTGGGGATTACAGGTTGCTGTAGAAAAAATACAAAGAGGAGATTCAAATATCTACTTAGGCTATAAAATAACTAAACAAAAAATCTGACCACAAAAGGTACAGATCCATAGAGATCAGTTGCAAACTCTTAATGACTTTCAAAAATTAATGGGAGATATCAACTGCCTAAGGCCTACAATTGGATTAGCTACTTATGAGTTAAGTAACTTGTTTCAAGTGTTATAGGGGTTTCAGATTTAAACAGTCCTAGGTGTCTAACAGCTGAAGCAGAAAAGGAGCTAATTCTAGTAGAGCAAAAACTACAAAAGGCATGTGTGGATAGAGTTGATCCTAAACTTGGTTGCATTCTGGTTCTTTTACCTTCAACACATTCTCCTACTGGGCTCCTTATGCAAATCAAAGACAGAATCATGGAATGGATCTTCTTAGCGAATAAACAGAGTAAAAAATTGAAGACATATGAAGAAAAATTTCTGAATTGATTACAAAGGGTAGAATAAGATTGCATTAACTGTTAGGAACAGACTCGGTGGAAATTGTAGTGTCTCTTATTAATTCTGAAATTATGTCATTATGGGTAATAAACAATGATTGGCAAAGAGCCTGTAGTAACTACTTGGGAGAAATTAATAACAAAAAGCAAATGTATACAGTTTATAAAAAGAACTAATTGGATTCTTCCAAGCACTGTAAGGAGGACACCGATTCCAAGGATGATGCAAATAAGTTGGGTATGGCTGTTATAAGTCTGATAACAACTAAGGTGATCAAAAGCCCATTTGTTTCAGTTCAAAAATTAGAGTTGTATGTAATCTTTATGATATTGTTAGATTTCCCTGAATCTCTTACTCAGAATTAATTACATTATTTATGGAACTGCAGCAGGTCATCAGAAGCAGAAACTATCCCTTGTATATTACTCATATTTGATCGCATACAGACTTACTAGGTGCATTGGCACAAGGAAATAAGGAATTCAACCAATAATTAATAGGAAATGTGTTCAAAGCCTCAAAATTTCATGAAAAACATCATGTTAATGGTAAAGGTTTGAAGAAAAAAAATTCCTTATCACCTGGCAGCATGCCAGAGAAATAATTAAAAGGTGTCTTATGTGTTCTTTGTATAATCAAATCCCATTACCTGCTGGAATTAACCCTAGGAGTACTAAATGGAATGAAATCTGGCAGATGGATGTGTTTCATTTTGCAGAATTTGGAAGACTAAGGTACACACATTGTGGGGAGCCGTGCTAAATTCTGCCATGTTAGAAATCTCATGATTAGGCTGCAAGCTGTGACCTTCAAGTTGCTGACCTTTGCCAGAGAAGGTCTTGTGTTCTAGGCTATCCTTGGACTATTTACCTTTGAAAGAAGTAGGTAAGTCCCTACTGGGAATATGAATAATAGTAAATAGAAAGATCATTTTCAAACACTTCAGAGATCTATAGACTATGGCATTTAATAATAAAGGGCTTTTCTGACAGAGAGATACACCTGCTCCTGACAACACCTCCAATCTACTTCAAGAAGAAGTAGATTGAAATAAGTGTGGCAGAATGACCACCACTGGACCGATGTAGTGTCCTTGTCTCTACTGGTGATGGCAGACTGACAACCCAAACTGTGATCATAGCAGAGCACAAGGTAACTGGCTGTGCAGCTTTGCAGAAATTGGCTGGACCAGCTCTTCAAAAATCCTGCTTCACAATTATGTCTGTCAGATATACTGGGCCAGAAGGCTGAAGACTGGATACCCCAATAATAAAGAAAAATCTGTGACTGTCCAGACAGTCAACTTTCTCTGTCTTGTCTTGCTTTTGGAAGTTGCTTGCCTTCATATTAGATGATATTTCCTTCATGGACCTCTGATGGGGTTGAAGACTAGATAGCCACAGTGTTACTATAAGCTTTAGTTTAAGAACTAAAAACATGTTTATAGGTGGATAAATATAATTTCTAATAAAGAGGTCTTAGAAAACTTTGGACACTAGGAAAGGACTCACTATGAGAGGATAGTGGAATACTTTCTCCAAGATTGTCAAGTACAAAAGGACTGGGTTATGTACACGTAACTTGTACCTGATGATTCTGTATATATGTATATTTACATATATAGTTCTGATTTTCTGCCTATTTTTAATTTTTATTTTTTTTAATAGAAAAGGGAGATGTGTGAAGAGAATGTAACCTTGCCTTAGTCTGGGCCCAAGGTGAAAAGAGTCTTGGGATGCTTGATCCCCACTGAGACTTTGTCTCTACAAACTGATAAACATCTTAGATAGACTCGGAGAAAGGGGAAGGATCAGCCCAAGACAAAAGATAAGGGCCAGCGATTACAGGCAGGGTGTTGTATTGCCAAATGTATCATCGATTAGGAGGAGGAAGCTGGGAGAATGAAGTCAGAGAGAGGAGAGAGAGAGAAGAAGAAGGTTGCACCATCCTGGGTTAAGTGGAGGAGAAATACCTGGCTGGCATGGATGGAGACTTGGCCCAGATGATGATAATTAGCAAGTATTTGGGATTATGGATGGGAGGTAGCTTGATAGAAATTATTAGAAGCATGGGATTGGGAAGGTATTCCATACCTGCCTCACTATGGAAGTAGTTTAGAGGATTAATATCTGCCCTGCCCCAGGTTAACTAAGGCTATTTAAAAATATATCAGGTGTCTGTTTCTTGATTGATTGCTAGTGGGTTAGAAAATAGTGCAGAAATAATAATTATAGGCCTGATAATAAATATTAGGCCATCCTGGTAAATTCACAGCAACAGGCTAGGGCTCAGTGCTGGGATCCTGTCTGGCTTGAACCTGTGCAGGCCCTGTCCATGCTGTCACAGACTGTGAGTTCATATACATACCAGTCCTGTTATGTCTGGAAGACTATTTCCTCTGAATCATGTTTTGTGGCTACCCTATATTTTATTAAGTAACTCTACTGGCAGGTTACCTAGCAAAATAAGATCCTTCTCATCCTGCCTTCCCAAATGGCACACCTGCCACCTCTTCTGTATACCCTGCCTGGGAAACTACCTGAATCCTCTTTTCTTCCAGGCTCCACATACAGGCACGTTCTAGAATGCAGCCACCATAATTCTCGGTCCTGTCCCAAACTGTTTTTCTATATTCAGCACCAACACACAGAACAACTGGACCATTACTAAGTATGGGGCCAAGAAAATGTGGGAAGTCTTCCAAACTTTTCCTATACTTCTAACATACAGTGAAGAAACCCATCATCTTCACTTAACCCTGATATTTCCCGCTGTACCCCACGCTGCGCACCAGGACAGTAAGAGGATGGCTGTGGCATCTGGCCCTGACATGGAACAGAGACCCACACTGGTGCCCAAGAAGTACAGCCAAGTGTGATAGAACGAGGATGCATCCACGGCCTGTGGCTAGTGTGGGGAAGTAGGCTAAAGGGCAACAGTGGGAGAAAGCCTGGGGTATGAGTGTCTGAGTATCTAGGGAGGAGGAGGAAAGCAGGAAGCCTTCAAGATGCATGTCAAGAATGAAACAAAGGGGAAGACCAAGGGGTTGTGGGATGTAGCTCAGTTACAGCTTGACCAGCATGTGATAGGTACTAGGTCTGATCACAGTAACAAACAGAAAGGGAGGAATAAAAGAGTGTGAGCAGGGGCTGCTCTGAAGGTGAGGACAGAGACTGCCTACTCCCATTGTGTTTGAGAAGAAAATGCTATACTGAGGTTGTACGAGATGGAATTCACAGGTCACCTCCTGAACACCATGTTCCCAGACTTTATGGTACACCACTGCAGAGTCTTGTGTATAGCTGCAATAGAAGATCCTGAGAGTTTTGTCTTGTTTTGAAGTGTATATGCAAATTCAAATGCTCTCTCCCCTGCACACAGCATCCCAATGGTGCGCCTAAACAAGATGTCACAATGGTACTTAGACACTGATCCAATCATTATTCCAGTCGGATTGTCTTACTTAGTGATTGACGGGGGAGGGACCAGTCCATTGAGAGTGGTGCCATCCCAGGGCTTGTGATCCTGGGTTCTAGAAAGCAGGCTGAGTAAGCTATGAGAAGCAAGCTAGTAAGCAGCACCTCTCCACTTTCTCTCTATCAACTCCTACCTCTAGATTCCTGCTCTGTTTTGAGTTCCTGCTCTGTCTTCCTTCAATGACCAACTGTGATGTGGAAGATAAGCCAAATAAACTCTTCCCAACTTGCTTATGGTGTTTCATCAGAGAAATAGAAACTCTAATTAAGACAAAGGCCAAAGCTGGAATCATCAATATTTAGCAGTTCTCAGGGCTTTATACTATGCTACAGGCTTTCCTGGGTCTCCAATGTGCCACCAGCAAATGGTGGGGATTTTTGGTGTCTGTAAACACCGACCATACTTTTCATAGACCCTCCTACATGTTTAATTATACCACACTGCTTCTGTTCCTCTACAAACCATAGCTAAGAAATCCTCTAATACATTTAAGCACACGAGACTTGAAATCAACCTCCAGCCCCTTCAGACCCTTGGCTCATGCATTGCCTAAATTAAGATTAGGACTGGGGCTGGAGAGATGTTCAGTGATTAAGAGCACTGACTCTTCTTCCAGAGGGCTAGGGTTCAATTTTCCAGCACCCACATGGCAGCTCACAACTGTCTGCAACTCCAGTTCCAGGGGCTGCACTCTCAAATAGACATTTATGCAGGCAAAACACCAATAATGAAATAAAAATAAATAAAATTAAAAATAAAACAAACAAACAAAAACATTAGGGCTGTTTCCAGATCTATCTATACAAACTGTTTTAAACATGTCAACTATTAAGTCCTATTCTTTCCACTCAGCATTTTAAATGTGGCTTCTTCTTTCCACTACACAAATAACCAAAACACAAATAAGTCTGAACCAAACTTAAGGACACAGGACGTTTTAAACATGACTAGCATCCATCACTCAGAGACACATAATCTACTTCTAGAGCATGCAGAATGTGACTCTGCATGTGGCCACCTTTCTCACACTTCCCCTTTCACCTTCTAATTCTAATGTGAAACTTCAGGTCAGTTTGAGCAGGAACTCTTCAAAACCCCCATTAGGTCTTTTACACACCCCCCTCCTTCCAGGTGTACCTCCCTGGGTACAAGGCCACACTACCCACCCCAGGACCAGAGCCACCAGCATTCCTCAACTGGTCTCCCATTAGTCCTAGACACTGGCAATCAGCTTCGGAGACAAAGAAAAGGAATACAACCTGGCCATTGAATTAAGTACCTGAACCCTGAGGATTGACAGAGCCACAGAAAACTGATTACTACAATACAGTCAAAAGGCCACACTAAAACAATATTGTAGAAAGAACTAAATAGCACCCACAGAGAGGTGGAGGAGGGTGCAAACACCATAATCAAACTAGCAGACTATCTGACCACAGAACTGAGCAAGTTTCTATTACCAGTGCTCAAACTCAGCATCAATCCAAAAATCTTAAACAAAAATCACCAGGATAGTGGTATCTATGCACTGTTATGAGGAGCATAATTAACTTGTACCATCCTACTTCATCTTGCCCATGGGGCTAATTATCTATTTGTCCCTTTTGTCTGGCAGGCATATTCTTGTGATATATACTACCTACCTGTTAGACACTGTCCATATCAAGGACTGACTATGCTGGCATCACAATAATTGTGTTTAAGTTAAGAACTTAATAATATCCCAAAAGCCAAAGAGCAGTGATGATCTATGACTTGATGTTAACAAGAAGCCAGTAAGTGCTTCCTTCACATAAAAAGTAGAAAAATAATTATGCAGAAGTTGAAAAGATCTATACTAGAATAAATTTTATATTGGAGTAGATGTGAAGGAAAAAAAAAACCACATACCACACATGGGATTCAAGTACTAACTCAAGATGGAAAAGACATTAAGTTACAAGACTTGGTACAATCTGAGTTTGAGGAATCACAGGGGTTTGGGAATATGCATTATAGATGGAAGGTCCACAAAGAGGGGATAAACGACAACTTACTGACCCAACATGTTTAGTGTTCCAATTGTATTAGTCTTCAGTGTCTTGATGGGGTTGTACATGTAGTTTGGAGGGGAAGCTGGAGATGCCAAGTGATATATCTGGTCAACTGAAAGAGGCAAAAGAGAAGCATGTTATTTATTTCCAAGAAAAATGTTTTGTTTCTAAATCACAAACTCTTTGGCACTACCGTGTAAAGGAACAGTGCCAGTTTGTCTTATATTGAAATTCTACTTGCTAATATATTGTTCTATTTAAAATCCAGCCATATTCTTAACAACTTCAAACAAAGCAAGCACTAATAATAAATCACAAATAAATTTATTTTAGAGTAACTCTTTAGTACATGTAAAATTACAACATTTATTGGAGATGAAAGCAAATCCACACTAATGAGATGAACGTGCTTATCTACTTTTACATAAAGAATTAAATCTTGGTTGAATATTGCTATTGTAGCGCATAAGCACCTTCACTGCTTATCAGAGCTGATGGAGATTCTAACTTCAGACTCATCAGTGCTGAGAACATCACTTCATGTAAATGTGTAGTACAAACAGTAGAGTGTGCTTAGGACATTTCAGAGAATTTTGGAAACTCTGGCTTTACTCCAAGTCAAAAATGTATTTACACACACACACACACACACACACACACACACACACACACACACACA
>OU015751.1:59267130-59317891 GCA_907169655.1 Acomys percivali
ACAGCAACCCACATAGCAATTTTTACAATTAAACATCCTAATATAATATAACCTAAAATGTTTGATAATTCTGTACTGGGGATAGACAAATAACATGACTTTGATTTCTATAAAAGTAGAAAACTGAACAGAAAACAAAAACCCCAAGTGCTTTAGCTTGCATTGCATTGCAAGAATTGCACTGCACATGCAGTGCAATGTGCATGCTGTGTGCTCAGATCAAAGTCACAGTGAGGCTGCACAATGAAACATGGGCAAACACTGTCAGAAATACCTCATAGCCATTACAAATTTGATGTCTCATTTGTTTGTTTGGTTGGTTGGTTTTGGTTGTTTGTTTTTTGGCAGAGTATCATGTAGTTTGGACCTTGAACTTCTGATCCTCCTTACCTCTAACTCCCAAAAGCCTGGATTACCAACGTGTACCTTAAGAAAAAAAGTCAGTCTAGCTGTGTAAGGCACTGTCCTAGGAGGGCAGTGCAAGTGGAACTTAGAGGGAGAGTGCATCATGTAGCATCAAACAGAAGCCATGAAGCTGTAAACTGCCCTCCTTCCCATCATCCCAGCCCATCCTTCTTCGAGGCTCACCCTGATGCCAGTTTGTATGTAAAACTTCCTGCTGCCCCTAGTCAGAAATAATGCCTGTTATGGCTGGCCACTCATGCTGCTAGCCAGTGACTCCAACATTCAGTTCATCTGTCCAACAATCAGCAAGCATAGGGCACTACAGTTTGCTTTCCCATCTCTACACAGTAGTGACTTCAGACGACAAATGTAGAGTTGCAATCCCCACTGCAGGGATCTACACAATCCCCTGGTGGACCTGGAAATAGTCAACAGAAGACAAATGGCCCTCCACAGTGCTTCAGCCCAGGACACTGGGAACAGTACAGAGCTAAGAGAGTGATATGAGACAGAAACTGGGTCTTCCCCCACCCACAAGAGCTAGTTTATCTGGTTTGCTTTTCTGCCATATGACAGGTTGGCCCTCCTAATTTTCAGAAAGATGAAGGGTGTCCTGTACAGTTACATCAGGATCTCTGCTTAAGCATGGCTTAGATGCAGAAGCCTACTTAAAGAGAACCTGAAAACTGATTCTACACAGCCCAGTTCTCTGTGCAAATAATTCTGCCTCTCACACTGTCCACAGTACTTTCTGCTACTATCCTAAAAAGAAAAGTGTGCAGACTGTTGACTTATTTAATCTGCTGAGGAATTATGAAGAGGAGAGAGAAACTTCAGAGTAAGGCAAATAAGTACAAATGTAAGACACCACATGTAATATTAATAACTGGCTCTAGAAAGTTAATGAAGCTACAAAGTTAACAAGACTCAACATCTAGAGAAAAAGCCTGAGAACATGTCAGCAGGGTGTTCAGAGCACAGTGAAAATGAGCATGGCACTTGGCCTGGAGGTATATAGCAGCCTGCCAAACCACCAACTCAATCTGCTGCTCCGCAGTGCCTCTGGATGTGGGCTGCCAGTGCTGCTGCCCTGACCCTTCTGCATTTACACGGCAATGAGCTGTGACCTTAGCTATGAAGAACCTGGAGAGACCCCTCATCAGGTCTGCCACTCGGGTATATGCTGGGAAGAATAGAGCACAAGGGCACTGAGGTTTGCCAGAGGATGGCAGAAACAATAGGCACCAGAAAGGAGCTTCCTGTGTGTCCTATAGATGGAAAAAGACACTGTGTATCTCAGAGAATTCCTGAGAACACCCAGAGCCATTTTCAGAAGGTACCCGGGAAATCAGGCATCATCTTCCCCCAAGACAGATCCTTAGGGAGCCAACTGCACAATAACATGCTCCTCTTGACTATGCTGAACTTGCAACTGTCGCAGGTGGCATTGCGGTTCCTCTGGGACAGTGGCCATGCTGTAGGAACAGCACTGGTACACACCAGTTAAGGAGTGCGCCATTACACTTCAGATTGATACCACTAGGAGTCTCTCATGAATATGTGCATAAAGAACGCTTCTGTAAGGTTCTCTTTTCTACATTCCAAGTCAAAGACCTGGCAAATGCAGTCAGCCTCATTTCTAAAGGGTCTATATCCACAAATTAGACCAACCATAGATCAAAACTATCCTCAGGGCTGCACCTGTACTGAACACATGAAGCCTTTCCCTGTCATGATTTAACTACAACTGCTTCACAGCAATCGTGGTGCATAGGATACTAAGTGCCAAGTGGGTGTACATAGCATCTGTGTAGGACCTGAGACTACAGATGCTGTATCCAATGGGATCTGGGACCATCCTCCATGAGCACTGTCTTAGCTAGGATTTTCATGGCTGTATAAAACACCATGACCAAAAGCAACTTGAGGAGGAAAAGGTTTATTTCGGCTTACAGTTCCACATTATAGTCCATCATCAAAGGAAGTCAGGTCAGAAATTCAAGACAAAAACCTGGAGCGAGGAACTGATAGAGAGGCTACAGTGGGCCAGTGCTTAACTGGCTTATTCCTCTTCATGACTTATTCAGCTTGCTTTCTTATAGTATGTAGGCCCACCAGCACCAGGAGGTACATTGTGGTACCTCCCACAATAAGCTGAGCCCTCCACCATTAATCATCAATCAATAATGTCCCCACAGACTTACCCAAAGGCCAATCTGGTGGGGCATTTTCTCAAATGAGCTTGTGTCAAGCTGACAGAAAACCAACTAGCAGAGGCACTTAGGGAGGATTGTTCTGGATGTGCTCCTAACATGGAGTTTGTAGCCCAGTGCCATCCTTTACAGCAGCATTTACAGAAAGAAGCAGGATTCCAGGAGATGTACAACCTTTCCCATGCCTCTCAGCATAATGGAAGAATGGGATTGGGCCTTGGTTCCTATCAAACAGAACTTTAATGAAGGATGCACGTCAGAAGCCTGGCCTAGCCGTAGCCTGGGGCTTTTCAGGGCTCACTTCCTCATGTGTCCATACTCCTCTGTTGCAAATTAAACAGAAAGGATCTCTGAGACTTACGACCTCCTTCAATATAAATTTACACCTGGGTGTTAAATCAAAGTTGAGATATTAATTCATAAATTATAATTAACTAAAATATTCCTAAGAGTACAATGTATCCCTAATTCTTACATTACCAAAGACTCAAGCCCCTCTGCAAACACACTTTCCGAACCCAACTTTTCACCTTTGGTGCCCAGGAGAGGTAGCTCAGGTCTTTTACTTCCCCTTCCCTGCTGTCCTTCCCATGGCTTCTCCCAGCATTTAAGTGTTTGGCAAAGGGATGTTGTGGCTTAGGGTAAATGAGCATAGCTGCCCCTGTCACATGAGCTTGCCAAGTAGACAGCGTTCTGCCAATCCCTCTTGTCCCTTCTCTTCTGGGCTCTTTCACGAGTGTTGCAGAAGTGCTACCCTCTACATCTATGTTTATGCAGACGCTGGAAAAGCAAAATGGAAGAGCTTCCAGCAAAGTGCAGGCTCTTTGCTTCAGGAGGCTAAACAAGAGTCCTAGGATGACTATTCCAAAGGCATATAGCACAGCTTTCTGAAGCAGGTTTCTCTCAGTTTCAATTGTCAACAATCTAACACCAACGAAGAGAATAAGACTGTACTATGTTCATGCGATGAGACTTTGTAATAACACTAAAGTGGAAGAAGTATGTTTTTGTAGAAAGATCTAGTAAGGCTACATAACAAAACACTAAACACCTCCTTTAAAAAATTAGGTAGCTTTCTATGTATGACACAGAAGAGCTTGTGGAAGAAAATGAGGTACAGGGGTATGCCACAGGCTGCTTTTTGAAGAAAAGAGAGGCACAAAGTATCTACTTGTATTAGCTGTTCACTAACAGACACTGCCAACGAGAGACATTAGCCACAGAAGTTTTCCAGCATCCAGTCGGGACTGGAAATGTAAGAGACTGTTACAACATTTATTTTTAAACTTTGCACAAATGAGAACTATGTAATTTCACCTGCTTTTAGAAAAATAGTTGAATACTAACACCAATAAATTCATTCTGAAATGAGGATTCAGGATAGTTTTCTTTAGATTTTGATAGGTTTCCAAATTTCCTTTAAAACACACACACACACACACACACACACACACACACACACACACGTATATTTATGCTTTATTTTTATCACTAGGAAAATAAATAAATTTTTGTAAAGAGAAAAAATATTTATCTCCCATTTAGATGTTTTTTATATTATTATATTTCTTTTTTAAACATATACATTTATATCATTACACATAAATAAAATAAACTACATACAGCAGGAAGAACCACAAAACAATCAGGAATTAACAGTTACATTCATAGTGATTTGGCTATTTGTATTTGGCAAACCTTAAGTAAACATCTTTCCTATTTCCCATTTAGTTCTTTATCAATTAAACATAAGCAAGAAACTAACCTTTCATTTAACCCAATAAACTTGTACGTTTCTTGCATGTAGATTCACAAACATGAGTGTGGAGGTGTGAGGGTTGTGTGTGTGTGCATGTAGAAGCCAGAGAAGGTCTTAACATGTCTTCACACTGGCTTGAGTCAGGGTCTGTCACTGAACCAAAAGAATGCTATCTAAGCTAAGCTGCCCAGACAGTGAGCTTTGGGGATCCACTTGTCTCTACCCACAATCCTGGGGCCAGAAACACAGGAATCACACCCAAGCCATTAAGTTCGCAGAACAAGCACACTTACTCGCTGAGCTACCTCACCAGTTCCAGTTAAATACCTATGTTATGAAGATCATCTCGGAGACACAGGCTTCCCAAATTATCTTTCTGCCATGGACTCCTGGTTAACTTTCAGTGTAGTCTGACAGCACTACGTCGTATGTTTTTTTTTTTGGCTCATTGTGCAATATTTTATGGAACAGGAAACAACCTATCTTGCAGAATGTTGCAAGTGAGCTTATAAGAATCCATTTTCTGGTGCTGTTAGATGAAACAGTTATTATCTGCCAAGAAGAATAAGATGGAAATGGAGAGAACAAAATTTCCAAATCCTGGAAGAACAGTAAGTTTGGCACGAAAGCTTTAAGCTACAGAATGGAAAAATAGCTTCAGATATACCAATCTGAATGCCAATGATGGACTCTTAACTATAGGCATAAGGTTACTGTGTAGTTTAAATGCTGATTTTTGTACCCCCTCCATGTCTGGTTGCAGTCTTTGTTCTGAGAATTTACTGTTTAAATGTTGTATAAACTCTGTTCCCTAACTGTCTCCCTGAAATGTAAATAACGAAGCTTACAGCCAATTGATAAGCAGGGGAGAGAATAGGGCTGGACTTCCTGCCAGCCGGGGAGGAGGAACTAGGAGAAGTGGGGAGGGAAGGAAGGAATTCAGCCTCATCCTCAGGTAGACTATGGCCTAAGGAAGATCAAGAGGAAAGAGCTGGGGCTGAGAAAAGCTACAAAGTCCAAGTACCATGGAGATGTTTGCTAGGAGTAAGACAAAATAGCATAGAAGATTAAGAACAGACTTAAACTGCTTAAGATTGTGTTGTGAAGCCTTGTATTATAAGAGTCTCAATTATTCATGTGATAGCTGGGTTAAGAAATAAGAGAAACAGTTTCATAAAAACAAAACAAAACAAAACTTAACAGCCTCAGCAGAGGATTAAGGATGTTGATAATTTCTGTGACTCCTCTCAAGGTTACCAGCAGTGAGTTATGGCCCTGTCCCTGGCTTCTATGGATTTTGCAGGTCTCCTTCAGACAGTTCTTTGCCCAGTCTCCCTACGAAACTATTTGACTTTCCCTTGATCCCTTTCTGAGGAGATGCCTCAACTATTCAACATGAGTCTGCATTTTGCACAGTTGGTTCATAGCCTTTGAGGCAACAGCACAAAGCTCTCTAAAAGTGTCCTATTTCACCTAGAGGTGAATCCAGGTATGGGCAACACCCTACTGGCTAGGATGAAGCAAGCATTTCCTCAGCTGACCCACAGCCACCCACAAGGAAGCCCAGATGGAGAGGAGGTCACGTGACCCACTTTGTAAAAACTATAGTCTAATTCCAAGGTGAGCCAACCCTAGCCCAGTTAAATAAGTAAATTCTTTAAAATAATACTGTGGAGAAGGTGTATTAGAAAACAAAGAACACTATGTTATGTTTTAAAATACTGGGTTAGATCACATGATCCTATCATCTTAAGATGTCACTGCTTTAAAATAAAAAAAAATTAGAACAAAGGGTCAAGAAACCATTAAGACTGAATTAAGATGTAAGATTCTAATAAACTGAAAAATGGCTAAAGAGATCTTGGGGAAAATGCTAGATCTATACCCACAGTTATAAGTCCTGTTCTTGTCCTAAAAAGCAACCAGGAAACAAAAAGCAAAACAAAACAAAACAAAAAACTATCTGGAGTTCTTTTTTATTCTTCTTTTTCTCCAGACAAGTGTCTCATTATGTATATTCCAAGCTGTCCTCAAACACAATCCTCCTGCCTCAGCTTTCTTTGAGCTGCAATTATGCAATTAAATGAGTGTGCAACCAGGTCTGGCTGGCAGTTTGGCTTTCTTTAGTAAATGCCCTGCCTCTCTAGTAACCAAGATATTTTCACCAAAACACTGGTTTTGCATGAAATTAGCAAATACATTTGCTAACACCTTTTTCTAAAGACAGTGCTCAATGTAGAAGTGAGAGATACCAAACCACCACACCATGACATGTCAGGTCCAAAGAAAACTGGTCCAGTCCCTGAAGTCCATAAGGCAAAAAGAACAAATGATTACCTATTAGCATACCAAAGCACATGCTGACATCCAGGTTCCCTCAGTCCAAGCTAGCACCCTAGCTCCTCATACCTTTTCCCCTACCTTAAATTTCTCTAGTGCACTGGCTACCCCACCCCCACTACTGATTCTCCTTATAACCCTGCTTTTTCAGCTATGCCTTCTGTCTCGCTGCTCCCCTATCCTGTCTCCCTATTCATCCCCGCCTCCCATCTCTCCCTCTGGCCCTTCCTCCCCACCCTGCCCCATGTTCTGCTCCTCTTCTCATGGCCAGATCAAATCTGCTGGCCTTGTTAAGTCTAAAACTTTTTCTGCTTTGTGTGGCGCCCGCGCCACTGCAGTACCGAGTAGAGGGCGAGGGACTGCGGATTTAACTCATGCACACACATAATAACACAGCGGGTCCTTCGTGGTAAAAGAGCAGCAGCCACAGCAGCAGTCGCTGCAGCGGTTTATTATTCTCCTCCAGAGTGTCAAAGAGCCTTCTTATAGGCAGCAAAACAGGAATCCTCCTCCCAGGTGAAATCCTTCAAGAGGTGATTGCACACAGGAGGAAAAGTCTCGAAGGGAGGGGCGCACTGTCAGAGCAGTAAACACGACTAGCTAACCAAGATAAACACAGACGTGGAAGCTGCTAGAAACAGGACACAAAACAGCAAGACACAGACAGGCAGCCCAGTCGGGCCTAGTTCCTACAGCTTTGAACTTTTCCAGATACTTCTGGATGTTATTTCAATAAAAACCCCTTTACCATGCCATGGAGCCGTCATGCTGTTGGTTTACACGTGAAGAAGATGCAGTCTCATTTGTATGGCTCACATTTAGACTATTGTACTGAGATGAAATTCTAGCAAAGGTATTATAGAAAACACACAAGAGGACCTTATGTAAGATTATATAAATGCTACATAGCCTTAAAACACTTCTTCACAAGCAGCAATGTGAAGCCTTCACTGTACATTCAGTGTGGGTGGATGTGGCTGTAGAAGCCTTGGACTGAAGCGGGAATCTATTGACTGTAGCAGGCTCCAGCTAGCCTGGGGCTTCTGTAATGTTAAAGGAGGTGGAGTATGCCAGCACTTAGCTCCTATGCTGCTGTTAGATTGACAAGAGCATAATGCTAGGTTCCCAGGTGGCACTTCTCACAGCATATCATCAAGGAATTCAGAGGAAGAATTCAATGTCATCTAACCCCCTGAACTCCTGAACTCATTTCCTTTGATAGGTGTGACTGATATGCCATAGCTAAGGGATAAAACACCAGATGTTTACATTCTCACCAGTATAGAAACCAGATGTCTGAGCACAAGGTACTCGCTAGCCATGTGCAAAGGCTCCAATGGCAAGTCCTCCATTTTTCAGTTGGGGGCTGCACAATGGTACTCTGCCTGGATCTTCACAGTCCTTTCTTTCTCTCCAAGTGTCTGGATCCTTCTTGATTTCTACTGAAAGGACAACCTTCACGGAAACTGAGAGCCAGAGTGTGATTCTCAATCACCTACGCAAAGGCCCATTTTTCCATAAAAGGGCTCACTGAACAGCTTCTGCAGGTTATGAGCAAATCTTCTACTCACATACTATTGTCCCAACATAATCTTGTAAAGTGGCCAGGTTCCCTGAATGCTTTATACGTTTAAAACTGAGATTTTACTATTCAAAAGCTATAATAGAAGCTCTGTCACTGTATCAAAATACCAAAGATAATTAACTTGTAAGAGAAAAGGGTTATTTTGGCTGACAATTCTGGAAGCTATAATCTGGGAAGGGTCCACATCACAGTACAAGTGTACAGTGTAACAAAATATTTTTATTATAAGTCCTGAGGCAGAGAAAGAGAATGGGCGAGGTCCCACAATCCCCTTTAAGAGTATGCCCCTGACAACCTAAGGTTGTGATTCTCAATCTTCTTAATACTGCCACCCTTTAATACAGTTCGTTATGTTGTGGTGACTCCCAACTATAAAATTATTTTCATTTCTACTACAAAAATATAATTTGGTACTATTATAAGTCGTAATATAAATATTTGGTCTTATGCGACCATTGTAAAAAGGGTTATCTGATACCCAAAGAGGTTGTGACCCACACGTTGAAAACCACTGAACTAAGAACTTTTATATGCCACCTATCCCAAAGGCCCATGGTACTTGGCAATATAAGCACCCTGAAAAACAAAGCTTTATAGATGTATCTTTGATCTGTTTTACAATAGCCAACTTCCTGTAAGATACTAAAAGCAACAACATGCAAGCATCAGGCAACAGCCTTGTCAGACAGCAGGGCTGTTGTCTTAGTTCACTCAGCCCTCTATAATAAAACGTCATACACTGTGGCTTATAAATAAAAGACATACACTTCTACACTGGAGACTGGGAAGTCAGAGACAGTGGTGCCTGATGATACCTTGAAGTCTAGGAAGGACTCACTTTTTGGTTTATAAATGATGGATCTCATTGTGTCTCACTGTGTTCAATGGGCGAGGGAGTATTTTGGACTATCAGAGCCCTAATAATGAACTATTTCAAGACCCTCTTCCCAGCACCATTGCTCTAGAAATTAGAACCTCAACATGTAACATTTAGACCATAATGTTGTGCATCACACAGGTGCTACTTCCACAGACCAATTTTAAGACTTGGAAGGCCACATGACAGTGGAAGGGCATTCACCTGGCATTCTTGAAACTACGATATGATAAAAAACACTCAAAAAAAAAAAAAAAGTGATACTAATCACCTTCAATGTAGAGAGGCTCCACCACATCATGGTTAATCAGCTCAAAGTTCTCATGGCCAATCCAATGTTCCACGTTTCTCTTCCTGCCTGTGAAGAAGTTGTCCACCACGGTCACCTCATGGCCATCCATCATGAGTTTGTCAGTCAGATGGGAGCCCACAAAGCCCGCACCGCCAGTGATCTGTATTGGGACATCCCCGAAAAACAGTGATGACAGATGACATGGAGACACATCTTTGGCACAGACACAACCAAAATTCTAGCAGCAGGAAAGGTGTAAACAGGAAAGGTAGTATCTTGACATATACACTCCAGAACAAAGACGCCTTACTACCTGAATACTGCTCACCTATCTTCAATCATGACAATATTCAAGGACTAGCACAAAAACCTACAGCTACTCGGTTTGAAATGTCTCTACTTGCTTTACAACAGAGGAAATACTGACCATGTCAACAGCTGCCTTTCCTTATCTTCAGGGTCCATATCCATTGATTCAATGGATCTGGAACTGAAAAAGTAGTGTAGTCTGTGATGGCTGTATCTAAACTGAATACACAGTCATTTTTCTTGGCATCTTCACCTGAATGATAATTTAAAGTACAGAAGGGGAGGTGTGGGCACCCTTAGATTCTGTTACCCATGAACCTTAGAAACCACCCTTACAGGTGTGAAGGGACAATGGTACACATACATAAAACCACTACTGATAATGTTAGAATCACTCTCTTAAAGTGATCAGCAAAATACAGAGGACTTGACTACCAAAAAAAATATATGATATTTCAGATACTTTAAAAGGATGTCACAAAAAACTAGCATCTTCCCAATTATTTCTAAGAACAAGTGAGAACCATAGATGTTTTAATAAGGAGGAAAGCCATAAAGGATGCTTTGCTGCCTGGTTACATCTGAATAGGAGCAGAAACACAAAGGCTGCATGTCTCTAAGGGCCAATGAGGCACCAAAGGGTCCAGTATAGGAAGCCAGCAGAAACATGCTTCCTAAATCCTAACCACCACAGATGTGCCATGCTGATTATGTTTGAACATATTCTGAAAATGAAAAGAATTCATTTGAATTGAATGTTACCATGGTGGTGGAGGGTGAGCACAGACGACTTCCTTCTTGGCAGAGAACAGGATATAGGAATATAAAGCACCAGTTCAGGAGGAAGATAGTGATGGCAGCCACTATCCTATTCCTGTTCTTTCTCCACTTAGACTTCAGTTTACTAATGTTCCCTACAATCTTAGTACTGGGTTGGCTGAGACAGGAGAATCAAAAGCTACAGACAAGCCTGGGAAACTTAGTAAGATGAAATAAGGTGAGGTGAAGTGAGATAAGGTGAGGTGGCATGAGATATGAGACTTAAGGTGACTGAGGTGAGGTGAGGTGATAAAATATGAAGTCCTCCTTCCCTATACCTACTCTTCCAATCTGAAAGGCTTAACAGCAAGAAAACCCAGTTCTCTCTAAAATAAAAGTATACAAATGATTAGATATGTAGTTTAAAAAAGATTTCACTATCCATGAATCTCTTGTTCCACTAACATCTCATGGAGTACATGATACTGGCCACAAGTAAGAGGGCCAAAGAACCTGGGACAGATACTAAGAAGACCAGTCAGGAAATACCAACGAGCCATTTCTCTATGCTCTGGAAATGCAGAAGCTGAGTGCAAGTGCCAAGACCAGCTTCCCTCAAATGAAGGACATTTTTTTGACCCCTTTGCTTTAGAGATAAAGGGACACCAGAGAAGCTGAGAGTTTCAAGATAATCTTAGATAATCACTCAGTAGCCTGAAGGAATCTTCCTAACCCCAACCCTGCAGGCACAAGCTCATCCACCACACATCCCCACACCTAGACTGTATTTTCCTTCAGCCTTCCTATTGTTGTGGATTGGATGCTATTTTCAGAAGATATTGTAGCTCAGGGGATCAGTTATTTCTCAAGAGATGTCATTATAAAAAAGCAAGAGCTTCGTGTCATGTACCGTCTTTCTGGTCCCCACATACTCCAGCTGTGATGTTCTCTACCGAGTGATCCTCCAGAGCATCACGCGATGCTCCACCTCTCAAGCTAGGAGCTAGATATGCCTTTTTTTTTTTCCTTATAAAGTGCCCACTTTACGGCAATATACTTATATTCTACCTATAGTCCTTATAATATAAGGATTTTTATGAGAAAATATCTGATTAAAATGTAATACATTCTAGCACTTGACTCAGGGTATGAGATCTCATTTCATTTAATCTCTTTTTTCTGGGGGTTGAATCTAAGACCTTACACATGATATGAAGTGCTCTGCCCCAGATCCACATTCAGATCCCTGGCCACGTTTTGTTTGCTATTTTTCTTTTTACTTTTGAGACAGGGTCTTGCTACATTGTCCGAAGCCGCTTTGTAGTCCAGTGGTCTTGAATTAGTGATCTTCCTGCTTCTGCTTTTAGAGCAGCTAGGACTACAGGCCAGAGGTACCACTGCCTACAGGAAATTTTAATCTGCACTACCCAGATACATTTTCCCAAGAGGGCCATGATTAAAACTTAAAAACTCCAGTGTTTTCACTGACACACCACACATCACTGTGCAAATACTTTTGATGTGAGCTCCTTTGTGGTGTTCTAGTATCTCTGACGCCAAAAGACCTGGAGATATCCAAGGGAGCAGAAACCCAGCAGACTAAACTATAAACATGCACTTCTAACATTCCGATAGCCTCAGCATAGGCAACTCTTGAAGGCATTTTGTGCAGGAGCATTGGCTAATGAGCACTAGATTCCTTTTGTTTCCATCTTAAGCAATTCCACTCTAGTGAAAAGATTTAAGAATTTTTATAATATTCTTATGTAGTTACACTTTTCTAATTATACATTTTATTTCATAAAACAACTGTTTCAAATGGAAATAACACTAGTGGAAGTTTGGCCTTTACAAAGCTTCCCCAGGAAGACCAACAGAGAACCAAAATATGGCTTAGCAGCTCATCTCGATGTGCATGGACTTCTTGCTCTTCTGTGTACTAATGGGCAGCTCAAATAGCCTTGTTCAAGGTGAGCATGTTAATTTATTTTTCCCAGCAAATAAAGAAAAATAAACTTCTGTATCTAAGGCTTACAACATTATGCAAAAGCCTTAGATTTTAGCAACAATGTGCAAGCACTACATGATGCTGAAATGTGTGTAATCTATAAGATGGCACATGAATCAAAATTTCTAAGTGCGTTTGTTGTAGTAAGATATAAAGAAAGAAAATTTGCAAGACCACAGACTCTGTTGTCTGCTTTCGATCACTTCGTCCTAAAGGGGCCTCAGTGGGTGAGGGTGAACTCAGTACTGATGTGATTTGATGCGCTTGGGTGGGTTGGTGGAAGGGAGGATGGGGGAAGAGGATGGGAGGGAGGGACCAGGAGGAAAGGAAGGAGGGACTACAATTGGGATATAAAATGAATATATAAATTAAAAATAAATTAAAAAGAAACAAAAAAATTGTGGAGGGTGCTGGACTTTTCCAAAGCATTGCCTTGAGTCACAACCCATACAAAAAGAGGGGCTCTCCCGTCTCTCCAAGTCCATGGTTGATTCTTCATACCAACATAAAACTTTTGTGCTTCAAACACCAAAATCATTAACGTGAAAAGACAATACACACAATGAGAAAACATGAAAAAAAAAGTGGTAAAGAACCTACAGAAAAATACAAAAAACACTCTTTATGATCCAGTGATAAGGAGAACAATCAACTTTCTAAAAAAAAGTATCCAAAGATACAAAAAACAGCAATGAACCCAAGAATAGTCCTAATGCATCCTAAATAAACTTTGAAAACATTATGCTAAGTGGAAGCACCCATCACAAGGGGACAAATGTAGCATTACCCCATCCATATGATGAAGCTGACTGGCAGACTTATGCAGAAAAAAAGGTAAGCAGCTGCCTAGGGTTGCATTATGGTGGTTCTGGGACATTGTGACCATGGTAAACTGGACTGGCTGTGTTATTCTAGGATTACAATAGACCAATGAATGACACTTTAAATAAACAGTGAATTATATGGTATGTGACTGGTGCCCCAATAAAGATGTGACTTTAAGAAAATACAACAGTAAAATCTCTGTGTAGCTACCTACAAAACAGTAAGATACAGCTTTTCTTCTGGAAAGCTTGAGTTAATATTTAACAGGGAGACTCTTAGTCAGGGAAGCCCCCAGGATATTAACCAATGTGGTCCAAGAACAAGAAAAGGCTAAAAACTGCAGGTGTTAAGTTTCAAGAATTTCCATAAAAAACTCATCCTTCAACCTTGAACTCTTCGGTTACTTCTAGATATTCTATTTACGGGGATTCCTTTTGAACTTTATAAATGCAAGATCATGTCACCTTTGACTACAGTTTAATTTTTTTTCGATGTGAATTAATTTTATCCATGAGTACATAAGAAAAAAGCCAAGTGCCTACACAACATCACGTATGTTCGTAACAAGATTCACAATAGCTTCATAGTAGACACAGCTCCAGTGCCCATCAACTAAGAAATGGACAAACAAGATATGGCACATACATACAACAGATATTGTTCAGCCATGAAAAGGAAGGCCATGGAATAACACTGGAAACACTCCTCTAAGTGAAAGAAGCCAGACACAAGAAAGCATAGTGCATTATCATTTCACGCACATGAAAGAGTCAAAGGAGGTAAATCCCTGGTACAAGGTTTCTTGTCAGGATGAGACGCCATTAAAACAATGCAAATAAATTTAAAACACTGAATTGGGTACCTGAGGAGGTAGCCTTTGATAACACAGAAATCTGCACATAAAGCAGATTTCTAAATATTATAAATAGTAAAATTATTATATTAATAATAATATTATAAATGTACATCTTACATGCAAACTTACCAAAATCCTTTTCCGGTCCTTTTCTGATAAAAACTTTACTGGTGGGTATTTCTGGGTGAAACTATAGTATAAAAAGATTAAAAGGAAAAGTCAGTGTAATGTGGCTCCCAAGTCACTCCCCAAGCTCTGTATAGATGGCACAGGAAAACACTCCCCAGAATCCTATGGACAAAGCCTGGCTTGACAAACCATGCAGGAAAATGGCATCATCAATCCACCAAGGTGAATGTTATCCCTACATGTTTTGTGACAAACAGCTTTGATCTTTTTTGCTATACTGATAAAGGAATACTTTTTTACAAATCTATACACATACATATCTTTTTGTGAAAGAAAATATCTCAGGTGACTATATTTTCCATCTGTTCTCAGATAAGAGCACAGCTGCCACTTCTTTCTCCTCCACAGAGGAATAGAGAGAGAGGACACTGGATAATTCTAGCTCAAGACATTCCTTACCTATCCCTGTTTGGACTAAAGTTCTAACTAGAGACTCAGGCTGAAGGTAAAAGCAGCTGCTGGCTGGAGTAGCAGGAGGGAAGCACTACCAGTACTCACCCAGGTCAAACATGGAATGCACCAAACATGGTGGTGCCACAAACATTAATCTGCAGCCTGGGGAGGCAAGGCAGGAAGATCAAGAGTTCCAGGCCAGCCTGACAGTGAGATCCTGCCTTCTCCCAAAAATAGAAATAAAAAGAGCTAAGGATGTAAGAGTAATAAAGTATGGAAAAACAGAGTTCAACCGTCAGTATCAAACACACATACACACACACACACACACACACACACACACACACACACACACACTGGATACAGGAGCATTATGGAGTCACAAGTCCATGTGAAAGATGTCTCTCAAGATAATGAAGAAACAGAACACAACTGTCTTCTACTCTAGATGTTTCTGCAGTCCCTTTCTCACCAGAGCTAGTGGCACAGTGACTGATCATCTATAATTTTTGTCTGCTATTTGTTTTTCCAGTGCCCTCCTGACCTTCAAACTCCATGGGTCTTCAGTGAACACTGATGTCTCAGGAGCAGAAGAATATAATTAGCATGGGAAGCAGCCAAAGGAAATGAATGCAGACTTAAATACTCTTATAAATGCAGTTAATCTGTGTGCAGCTTTGTAGTTATTGTTGTAACAGAAGAGATGTGAAAATGTTTGTAATGTCTTTGTCCCCAGCATGCACATGGCTATGGTCACTGAATATAACATGACAATGATTACACAGAAGCCTGTTCCCTGGGAGCAGGTAGGCAAGGAGGCTAAAATGGAGCAGAGGTCTTTCTTTTACAGTGCGGAATTTCCTTAGGAAGAGCTTCCATGTTCTCAAAAAGTAAGCTCCCTTGTACACTATAACACAGGCAAACAGAAAGGTTTACGAAGACAAGGGTGTCAACGTTCGGCTCTCAGCTCTGTAGCCTCCAAGGAAGCTGCTAGGCAGCTCTGTGCAGCTCAGCACCTTCTGCTTCACCCAGGGCCCAGAGTGGCCATCTCAGCTACAGACTGTCTTTGGCATGTCCTGCTAAGAGCCAAGACACGTGGGATATTCTTAGTGCTGTGGGGAGCAAAGGCGTTGGGGCAGGGTAGGCTAAGTTGGAAGATTTGGACAGATGACCTACTTGACAAATGATTCTTTTCTATACTATGTCTTTCATTTAGGTACATGAAGGCTGGAAATATGAAAGTCAGGAGGTCTACACACACCTCATCCATTCCTCTCCAGCTTCTCAGAGTTAGGCCACAAGTCACTTTCTTTTCCCACTCTCCAGGAAAAGAGGTGATAATGAAAGAAGCTACATGCTGGCAACAACAGAGAGCAGAGACACAGCCTCTAGTAGGCAATCCAGACAGAACTCAACATGGCAGTTCCTTTCCTCCCTGTGGCTTCTTCAAGAACAACTGTACTTTGATATTATTTTTTAAACAGTGCTGGGGATCAAAGTGATGGCTGCTAGCATCTTAGCCAAGCTCTCTTTACTGCTGAACTACAGACCCAAGCCAGGAGTTTCACTCTTATCTCTCGGGGGAGTGAGTTGGTAGGTACACACTGGAAAGATAAAGTGGAAGGAGAAACACATGGTTCTGAGAGGACCAAAGGCACGACACTGTCAAGTAAGTGCCAGGAGTGAGCATATCCATCAGCCACGAACAAACCTCTGGACTCAGCATTCACAGAGGTTATCCAGAAGACCCCCAAAAGTTCCTAAGAAGAGAGCATGTTCAGTTCTCTTACACAAGGGAATAGCACTTACACAGAACCCTCATGGTCCGCCAGTATGCTTCTGAGAGCCTATCTAGATAGGCACACACATAAGAGGGGCCACAAATGGATAGCAAAGATGTCAAACTTCTGGCTTCTTTCTCATACTCCTGACCTGAGACAAAGGCCTAAGGGCTTGGTAGGATTTTCCCCCTTTTAGCAGGGTTTCTCTGCAGTAGACTTATTTGATAAGTTCAATTGAAAGGTGGGGATCAGACAATGTTGACCCTGAAGTTGTGGGCATATTAATTACCTGTCATTATGCGAGCTGACCAATTCTAAATTAGGGAAGGAGATTCCCTCAAAACTGTTTAAAACGCCAACTTTGGAAGACAGGCTGGATTTTAGATACCTAAGCCCCTGACATGGTCTGGTAAAACATGGGAAAGGCCAGGGTTCAAAGTCTTCCCACAGAGGATCTTCTATGTATGGTTGATGTGTGCATATTTCCTCACCCCTAATAAAAGCTACCTGATCTGCCCATAATGTCTGAGATTTCCCCTGCTGATATTTGTTGGACTCAAGATGTTCCCTGTCCTTAAATCCTTTAATAGGTAGAGAGAACAAATCTGATCCAGACCCTTAGACGGTAATGCTTTGAATCTTCTCGGTGGAGTCTAGTATTCATACCGGGTGCACCTTATGTCAATAGTCACTACACCAGGTTGTTTGAGGAATAACAACAAAAGCTCTGTTCATGTTCACTATAGCTACAACTCCTTTCCAAGTATCTTCAAACTATAGTTGGTGGAAAGTAATATGGAACCCAAGGATATGGAAAGCCCCTTGAAAGGAAACTTGGTGTTAATTATCCCAGGAAGAAAATGGCACGTAGTTTTCTCGGGAGTATACTTTAGAAATAAAGCCGATCTGAATAGTGTGCATCCCTGCTTTCAAAGCAGCAAACAGCACCTCAACAGAAAGCTACGATGACCCAATTATCACCTTATCAATTATTTAAATTTGTTTAGGCTTTCACCTTAGGTTTTTTAGGACACTCCTGTAAGAATAGTAAGCATTCTCATTAAGAGTCTAAGTTACCACTGGGTTAAGAATGAAGCTTGATTCTGGCCGGGCGGTGGTGGCGCACGCCTTTAATCCCAGCACTCGGGAGGCAGAGGCAGGCGGATCGCTGTGAGTTCGAGGCTAGCCTGGTCTACAAAGTGAGTCTAGGACAGCCAAGGCTACACAGAGAGACCCTGTCTCGAAAAACCAAAACAAACAAACAAAAAAGAATGAAGCTTGGGAGCAGACTGCTTGCAGTGAGTACATGCAGAAGGCCTTGGGTTCCAACCTGCATATCATGATAAAATAATCATCTTTATTTTATTCAAAGATCAATTTCAAAAATGGAAATTAATTTAGCAACAGCATGCAACACGCTCTCTAAGTTCCACTGTATGCAGACCAAACTGTTTTCAGTGAGTGGAGTAAGTGAAAACTTTTTCCTTTGTCGTTACTTCCTACTTGCATAGCAGGTCACTAAAGGTGGCTTAAGTGCTCAGATTTTATGCAATACTATCTTACCTTATATATAGAATCTGTGATGATTTCATTTCTATGGAAGGTACTAGAACCACACCAAACACAAAGAATGACTGCAAAATCAGTGTGAATAAATGAGAACCAGTGTATAGGCTCAGGAGCGCATAGCTCCACTGTGAAACTGTGTGTAGAGAGAAGGTTCTTCCCTCACGCCTCACATACCAAGGAAAGCAGAACTATTTTAGCAAGAAATCAATATGCAGACTATTCCTACCTTCTAAGGCAATGGTCCTCAACCTTCCTAACACTGCAACACATTAACAGAGTTCATGTTGTGGTGACCCCTAACCATAAAATTATTGTCATTGTTACTTCATAACTGTACTTTTGTTCATAATATATATATATATATATATATATATATATATATATATATATATATATATATATATATATGACAGTTCTGAAGGTCTTAAGACACCCTTGAAAGGGGTCATTTGATAGCCCCCACCCACGGGGGGTTTGAGAACCACTGCTCTACAGTCACTGCTTATGCCATTCTCACCCTCTGCAGACTTGTTTCTCAGCACATTGTTCTCAGGGTTTTGCAACACTTTTCTATGGTCTCCAAGCTGGCGTCTCCAGATCCAGAGGTCAAGTTGTAATGGGCACTAAGGGATCATGCTACCATCCACGGCTTCAACTTCTATTTTCCTTTCAATTGGTATTCCCTTTCTTTGCTGACCTTTTATTGTCTGCCCACTCTATTCTTGGATGGAGGAAAAGACAGCAACTCCTCATGATACAAACTAAATTAAAAAACAGATCATTCACCATAGTCAAGTCAGGATTATTCCAGAGATACAGGGAACGGTCAATACACAAAGCAATGTAATGTAAAATGTAAATTGTAATGTAAAATGTAAACTGAATAAATGGACTCAAGAGATCACATGGTATTAGATTGAAAAAAAAGGCCTTGGGTTCCAACTGCCACATCATAATAAAATAATCATTATTTTATTCAAAAAACATTTAAAGAAATGGAAATGAATTTAGCAAGAACATGTAGCACGCTCTCTGAGCTGACACTATCCAACATCTATCCCTTTGTGTTAAAAGTCCTGAAGAAACTCAGAATAGAAGGAACACGTTTCACCATAGTAAAGACTGAACACGAAACATAGCTAACAGTGAGTGGGGAAGCTCACAGCACTCCCCTCAATCCAGAAAGTATCCACTTTCTCTACACTACTTCAATATAAGATTGGAAATCTTAGCTAGAGCAGTGAGACAAGAGAAATAGAAAAAAGTAAAACAAATAGGAAAGAAGAGATCAAAGTATCTTTATTGGCAGATGATATGACAAGATCAGAGACCCTAAAGGCAGGATACAAAATCAACTATCAAAAACTGAGTGGCGTTTCTACATACCATTGACAAATATACTGAGAAAGAAATCAGGTAAACCAAGCAAAAAACCTTGGAATAAACCTAACCAGGGATGTGGGAAAACCTTGATGACAAGAACTTTAAAACACTGAAGAAATTGAGGAAGCCACTAAAAGACAGAAAGACCTCCCATGTACAGGATTAATACTGTGAACGTAGCTATTCTACCAAAAGCAATCTATAGATTTCATGTAAACCATATCAAAATTCCAATGACATACTTCACAGAATTGGGAAGGGCGATTTCTTAAAATTAATATGGAAGAAAAGACCCAGAGAGCCAAAGAAATCCTGAGCACAATGAGTACTATGGGGGTATTCACAATACCTGATTTTAAGTTACACTACAGAGCCGCAGGAATAAAAACACCATGGTACTGGCACAAAAACAAACACGTCGACCAATGGAATAGAACCAAGAACCCTGATATAAGGCCACAAAAGTGCAGCCTCCTCATTTTTAATGCAGGTGCATATTTAACAAAGAGACCTAGGAAAGCTGGATGTCTACATGAAGAAGGATAAAACTAGATCCTTAACTCATTCTACACATAAAGGAACTCAAGGCCATCATAGTACTTAGAAGATGATAGTACTTAGAGTCATGCACACTATGGAGGCCTAATTCGAGAGTCTTCAGAGAAGAACAGTATTGGCGACTGGGTTAAAGAGTATTTTTGTCATACTGTGGCAAAGAATGTGACAGCTTTCTGTCCTTGTCCTAAGAACTTCATGGTAACTTTAAGAGACGGACTTATTTATTTGGCAGTAGGCATGTTGGTTTTGTGATAGAGGAGGTGGAGTTATTTCCTTGCTTCCATTTTCAAAACCTCCTGCCACTGGCCGCTCAGGAGACAGAGCTACTACCCTTTGCCCCATCTTTGCTAAGGACAGTCATGTGACTAACTACCATCTATGTTTTGGGCTATTGTGTATACTCTTGCTATCCTTACTAAATGCTTCCAGCCCTGTTCAAATCCTTTCTAAACTCCAAATACAACTTCTGTGTTTTAGAATGTTTACCTAATTTTGATTTTTATAGTTTTAAGGTTGTTTTACCCTGATTCAAAATGTTTTTACTTCTAACTTATGTCTTTACTAATTCTTAGACAAATAAATAAATGCTTTTCCTTCTGTCCCAGCTACGCTGGCTTCACCTGGAGGGTTCCTGATCAACGGATTTGATGTAATATTCTACTGTATCAACATTTATTTGGTTACGATGTTAAAACTTAAATCACTACCGTACAAATATATTTAGCCTTGTTCTTATTAATCTATAACATAGCTTTAAAATTTTATAAGCGATGGCTTTTATAAACTAAAACATAAAACAAACTTTTCTGTTCTCTTTTTATGGACTATGTTTATTTTAATAAGGTTCTAACTTAACAGGGATAAAACCTAAAGTCCTAGTCTTTAATTATTAAGGTCTTTAACATATTCAAAAATGAATTTTTAGAAATGTTAAGAACCAATGTGATTAATTATATTTTAAAGGTTAAACACAGAATAAGGTCATCACATTCAATTTTATGTTTGCATGGTATAGTTTAGAGCAGATAACTAGACACAGACAAGATCACTTAACAAATATGCTAACCCTTAAGCTTTTCAGAGATCTACTGAATATGATATTTAACATGTGTAAGTTTATAATAAAAAACAGAGAACCCCAGATCATAACAGTTGATTCTCCAGGGTCTCAGAATACTTGGGCACAATGGCAGGTGACTCCAACCCTGGATTGTGGTATGATGACTTCTGAGCAAGACTGCCCCCAACATTTTGCCCTTTGCTAGGGCCCAGCCTGAACTGTGGACAAACTGGACACCCAGAGAGTGACTGTCTCATGTTGCTGAAAACAAAGTGAGGTCAGTTTCTTCCATGTCCTCCTTCCACAGAAACAGCCTCTCACCTTCTGTGTCTGATGCCAGACTGTCATGCTGCCACATGAGACAACTGGGTCAACTGTCTATTTACTGGGATATGGCTAACTAGTCATCTCTGTCACCTTTATTAATATCTAGATTCATTTAGGTTACAATTTATCCTTCTCCGGCCTCTGATCGCACTGACAGCTAAGCTGATGCTAGCTTGATAGCTAAAAAATAGACAATTAGCCCCTTAGCCCAAAGTTATCTGCCTTATAAGTTCATTGGTCAATTCATTACCTAGTTAAAGATACTAACTAGATACTAGAATCTCTTATTTAGAAAGGCAAACAGGTTTGTCTTACTCACAGACCTAAGATTAAAGATAAACAGGCTTCAGATACCTTTCCAGTCTTCTTCATATTCAGGAGACCAGACTTTAAGCCTCACTCCTAGAGCTACTGTCAGGTCTAGATACAGTCTACCTTGTTACAAGATTTCCTTTTACCATTCTTTTAGCTAAAGGACAATGACTGCTCACAACAATTTCACCTAGGTCATAAAGCTTCTGAGAAGATGTTTTATGAATGCTAGAACATCTAGGAAGTTGTTTTAAGTTGGTAAATCCAACTTATGAAAGTCAACGTGTCTAAAAGGATGTTTTAGTTCTTCCTGTTGCTATGCTATTGTTATATATATATATTATATATATATAATATATAATATTCAGAGTGTTGACACTGATCAATGGGGCTCTGATTTATTAATCTATTGTAAAATATTCTACTACATGACCCACTATAATATTTCCAAATTCAAGATTTTAAATTTCCCTTTGTTTGTCTTTTGCTTAAAATGTTTCTCATTATGCTTAAATTGTATACATCCATTCTTCTGGGCAGATCTCTTTCCTGATTGTACTAATGCTGAAAATCAAGATCAAGGGAGCCTTTCTCCTGCTCTACAGATTTCTGTCCTCCCCATGTTACTGTTCTACAGATGCCAGAACAATCGATGAGGCTTCTGCCTTTCCTAAGCTCTCCTCAAAGAGAATGCATGCTTTTCAAGTTTTTCCCCAAGTCTCTGCTATGCTATATGCCTACTGCCTTTTCCTACAACATGTGTTCACTAAAGATTGCAAACAATGATGATGTTAACATGTCTAAAATTTACTTCTTTTTGTAAACTTAAAAGGATTCTTGTAAGATACAGAAATCCACCTCTCAGGTCAAATGGATCCCAGACAAGTACTGTCAATCAACAGCCTAAGTTTCTCAGCTACTGCCTATCCCTGAGGGTGGGCTCCCCATTTTTACTGGTTTTGGGACTCCCATCCCGAACTACCTGATTGCCAACTTTCTGCACCCAACACCTGCTGATTAAATGAATTCCCCCTTCCTACTCAGTGTAAACACTTCCCTTTGTCCAAGAGACTGTCAACACCTCTGCTTTACTCAGAGCTGAGCAGAGGGACCCAACCCTGATCTGCATGACTGGCTGGTCCTTCTCTCTGACCTACAACTAGGCCTCTTCCTACAGGAGGAGAACAGTGATTTTTTATGCACCACCACCTGCCCAAAAACTCCTTGTGCACTAATTGGCTGTGTCCCCAGGCCAGCTCATCCAGAGAGCTGCACTCTTTTGGTCACTGACCAGAGCTGACTGACAAGTTGCTAGAACAGTCTGTACTTGTCTTTTTGAGTTACAATCCGTTTCTGGGGACACCCTAACGAACTACTGACTTCACTTCCCCGTGCAAAACGGTCCATTTACCACCTCTCCAGGCTCCTCTTGAATACCTTTGGAGAATTTCACATCCCCATTCCCACACTAAGGACTGCTAAGCTTACACCTTTGTGCAACCAAACTTGGACAGATGAAGAGATTCAAAACTAAACTTTTAAATACCACCAGCAATTGGGTAAAATGGAAGGAAGTTCCCAATGTTTAAACCTTTTCTTTGCTCTCCCCATATTTTTAAGTATTGTCTCTTTCCTTATTTTCAAGCCTTTGCTCTTTGCTCTCCCAAAAGTTTCAAATGTACACCTACAGGGAATTTTCTCCCTAACTTACTAACTTTGCCTTCTGACCACATATATGTTCCAGTATCCTGTCAGACTTTCTACATGCAGGACAGTGCCAAAGCAGCTACCCACAGGTGCTCTAGTCCGAACTCACAGATTGTGTCAGTGTACCTATGTTGCCTCTCCTAGCTACAGATGTTCTCAGACCCAGCCTGCTGCTCTTCTGGGACCTGGCCAACATGTCAGCCTTTTAACCCCCTGTTGCCACCATACTATGAGCAGGAAGCAGTCAAAGACATTGACATTTTCACCCCTTATCCATTTACAAAAGTCTGAAATGTTGTGCTACAGACAAGGGACAAACAGTTCCAGATTTTTCCAGCACTCCTGGGTCCCTATGTGCTGTAGGACATGCTGACTACCCTGCCCTTTACCCTGAACTTTCAGGACAGAGCTTTTCCTTCCCCTTCACCATATCATCAGGACATTGCATTGCTCTTGCTTGTGTTCCTCTCACTCTTCCTCCCCTCTTACCTATATTTATATACTTTAACTGACCTTATATGAGCCTAATGTCCAAATATTTTAATTACTGGAAAAGGGAGGAATGTTAGGATTGTGCCCCAGGCTGCCTAGCATCCTGTGATATCATTATATACCTGCCTCAGGGTGTGGCCCTGCTCAGGAGTATATAGAATGATAAACCCACCTATATACCTCTCTTTCTCTTGCTCCCTATCTCTGTTTCTCTCTAGGGTACCCCTCTAACTTCTTTTTCTCCCCATGCTCATATAATAAACCTCTCAATATCTTATCTGTTGGGTTGCACATATTATATATATATTTCTCATTGTATTTAAAAGTACGCACTTTATCCACTGAAGTATCTTCCCACCCGTGATTTTAGAAGGGTTTATTAAACTTAAGAACTCTGGTTAGACCTCAGCAAAATCATAGTAAAAATTAATGTCAAACAAGTAGCTAAAAAAACAAATCTCCCCTTTTTATTTTTCCTAAAGGAAATCTGTTGGTTTCATAGAAATAATCCTTAATAACAAAGGGTTTTAAAATTTTTAAAACTCCACACCCAGGGCCTGGTATGGTAGGTAGTACACACTTGGAACTCCGGCATTCCGAAGAGTAAGTCAGGAGGACTGCCGTGAGCTCCAGGAGAATCTGAACAACACAGACCCTGTCTCTACACAACCACCACTACATTCAAATTTTAGAAACTTAGCTTCTTACAGAAGGACAAGATCTCTCTTGAGAATTTTTTATATCATATGTAACTTTCTATATAATGAATTCAACTGAGATGAATATTCTAAATACTAATATTTCTTGTCATACATCTTAAGACATTTTTTAAGGTCAAAACAAAAATGTATGCATACCTTTTCTCCAAATCTCTGATTTTCTCTCTTAATGGTTCAACAATCTGGAACAAGAACAAAAATCAATATTAAAGCTAACAGGCTTTCCATTACTTTTGCTCTAACCCTGGTGGGTCACATGGCATAAGCGAAACAGATTTTAATAGAGTAAATGGTCTACAGACTGACAAGCAAGCAGAAAGTCCCTTAATATAACAGAATGATGTTCAAGTTCCAAAAACACTGAATAGCATCACAAAGCAAGGAAGACTGACAGATAAACACACAAATGAAAGAGGAGCAAAACAAAAGATAGACTAACCTCTTCAATCTTGCTTTCGATCTTTAGTTCACCATTTTCCTGGATAGACCTGTTGAGCAGAAAGCTATAGAACTGAGATGACTTGAAAGACTTCATGACTTCAAGATGTTACCCCAAAGCAAATCCTACTTACAGTCCCTCTGCCGCCTTGCTCAAGTACTAAGGCTTGGCACTAAGACAGCATGAAAGAATCTCCCCAGGTCTATGAACAAGTGGTTTTATCCAACAGATTGTTTCTATTAAACTAAATAATCTCACTTCCATGTTATACCCAACAAGAAATTTTAAGATGTAGGGTGTAGAATATCTATAGGAGTCTGTGCTTGTCTACTGGGCTTTCTCAGGTATTTAACACAAACTGGAGTTATTCCAAGTAAAATCAGAATATCTTTAAATGAGACCTGAGCACCTCACCTATCCACACACAGCTGCCTTTGATAGGGGTCATACTCTATCAATGGGGATCCCATCAACATAGCCCCACCCACCTTATAAAACCAATTTCACAAGAGGTTGCTGAGGGCTGGCAAAGCCAGCTTGTTTCTTATGCACAGCTTGAAGATCCCATCACAAACAGCAGTGCTTCTTCCTTATCCTGACACTAGGAGCAAATGTTTCATTAAATATAAAACTGCTCTATAGTAGCAAATCTCTTTGCACAATGAAAGCTTGTTACTCTTCAGCTCATCTTTTGTGTTATTTTTTTTAACTTGGTACACAAAAATTCTTACTTGTAATTTGTATCTTTACAAGTATCCTTCCTGCTTAGTATTATTATTTTTTAAACTGGTTTGGTAATGAATGGCTATAATCCTGGCACTCAGGAAGCTGAGAGAAGAGAATCATGGGCTTGACACATCCTGGGCTATACTGTTAAGTTCAAAGGTAGCTGTACTACATTGTAATACTGTGTCTCCAAAATAAAAAATAAAAAAATAAGAACAACAAGACGTGCACACTCAATCTAGAGAGTCCCGCAAGCTTTAACGCCAGACATGGAGGTCTAGACAACCACATCTAGTACAGATCAAATATTCCTAATGTGAAAATCCAAACATTTGGACCCTAGAATACCCTGAAATCTGAAACATGAACACCACCAACAAAAAAATGCCACAGTAATAGGTCAGGGTCAAAACACAGGTTCACCAAAAGAAACTATAAAGTCACCTTCAGGCTATATATGTGTATGAAGTACAAGTGAATCCTGTGTTTAAATATGGGTCCCATAAAAATAAATATGGGCCCCATCCCACAAAATTTCATTATACCTGAGCAAATATCCCAAAATATGAAAAACAAAATAAACAAAACCCCTGTAAGATCTAAACACTTGTTGTTCCAAGCATTTTGTACCTAAGGAAGACTCAAGCTGCAGCTGGCTCCCTGAGGCAGAAAGGCAACCATAATTTTTCTAAGCTAGCCTCCTGGAAGATTTGTACCCTATGTTCCAACTCAAGCCATCCAGAATGCTCTTTACACAGGAGTATAAATTGTATCAACTGTGTGCATCTATGAGAGGAGGAGAATGGGGGTATGCAACACAGAGTGACCATCTGAGCTTCACCAGGATAAACACTATAATCAGTTGCATCCTTTAAGAACACCCACAGAAGAAAGGAAAACCCAAATGTGTGAACAGCACTATAGATAGCTTCACCAAAAATCTTCAATTAACCCATGATCTAACTAAGTTACAACTGAGTCTATAAAACCCAACCATAATGCCCAAGCAATTAAAAACAATTACCTCATGTTAACAAAGTTGCCCCAAACAGCTGCAAGAGAAAGGAGAAGAAGAAAAAGAAAATCAGTATTTAAATCTACAATATTCAGGGATTCCTACTGATCAAATTTTCATTCTTAAATGCTATTTTGAATTTACTAAAAAATTAGAGTTCATGAAGTCAATGAAACATATACTGTTTTCAGAAAAATCAAGACTATAAAAAGTAGAAATAAGATTCCTGTGTTCTTGTAGCTCTGACATTTGGAACTCAAGGATGTACTTTGAAGAAAGACTCATTCCTCCTCCTTAAATTAACAAAGTTAAAAACAAAAAAAAAAGTACACCTTAAAGACCCAAGGTTCAATCCAACCTCTCCCTATGCATGCTATAAACTGAGACAGCCAGAGCCCAGAGAAGCTCACTGGAGCCTGAAACAGTCATCCACCAAGCAGGAATCCATCCTTTTAGCATGTACCCACCTCCTTCTACAATAGGTTCCAGGCAGATTATCTACCAGGTGCCTGAGCACAGATGTCTCTAGTAACTAGACAGAATTAGTCCTGACCCAACAATGACATCTTACCATACATGATTTAAACACATAAAAATGTTGAGAATCTATGATTCAAAGTCCAGTATCTGAAATGTGCCCAAATCTGAAACTCTGAACCTTGGCATGATGCTACTATAATCAGGAACTTCTATAGCATGAAATTCAGTTTTGTGCTGAAAACTATTTAGAATACTGTATAAAATTATCTTCAGGCTGCAAATGTAAGAAACAAATGAACTTTGTATTTAGAGTCAGTTCCCTTCCCAAGACAACTCAAGGATATGCAAATATTCCTGGCAAAGCTCTATGGTGTCACTGTGTTTTTATACAAAGAGACTGTCTTAATCACTGTTCTATGCTGTGAAGAGACATCATGACCAAGACAACTCTTAAAAAAGAAAGCATTTAACTGGGGACTTGCTTAGTTTTAGTGGTTTAGTCCATTATCATGGTGGGAAGCACAGCACCATGTATGGTGCTGGAGCAGTAGCTGAGTTTCATCCTGATCTGCAAGCCAGAGAGGAGGGGCACAAATAGACTTGGCATGGGATTTAGAAACCTTAGAAACCTCAAACCTCACCCTCAGTGACACACTTCTTCTAACAAGGCCACACCTTCCTAATCCTTCTAATCCTTTCAAAGAGTTCTACTCCCTGGTAAATAAACATTACAAATATATGAGCCTATGGGGGTCCATTCTAATTCAAGACAACACAGCAACTTACAAAAGAAAGCATTTAATAGGGAGGTTTACAGCTTTAGAGGGTAAAGTCTATGACCTTGGCAGGGAGCACAGCAGGAGGCAGGCAGTCACCTTGCTGTAACAGTGACTAGGGGTTTACATCTGATCCATAAGTAGAGTGAGAAAGAATGGTAACTGGGAATGGTGTGAGCTCTTAAGCCTCAAAGCCTACCCCCAGTGACAAACAGGCCCAACAAAGCAACATCTCTTAATCCTTCCCAAACAGTTCCATCAACTGAGGACTAAGTATTCAAATACATGAGCCAATGGGGGCCATGATCATTCCACCACAGAGACTCCAAGACTGCATTTATAATACCTGTCCCAAGGGTGGGTGGCTCTGTGTCCTCTCTCTGAACTCCCCTGGGCTTTGTGCTGCTTTGACTACAAGGACAACTGAAGTGACTTCTGAATCTGGGCACAGGCAGCCTGGTGCTGCTTTACCTGCTGGGACAGTCTGTTTGGGGGCCCTAAGTCTCCATGGAAGAAGGCTGGATGGGGAGTATGTGGACGCATTGACAGCCAGTGCTGCTCCAGAGCTGCCAAGAAGCTTTGTGCTGGTGAGTCTTCCCAGTGGCAGCCTGATTTAATCTAACCAAAGCCCCAGACATGATCACCTCCATGTGAATTCCCAACCCACAAAGGCCACAATTACAATGTAATGATAGTTAACTGGTGAAACAGCCTGAATCAGTAGTGCTGGGCCTATCACCTCCTTTAACCTACAGATGTTCAGACATCAGTTTCTGCCCTGAGACAGAAGCAGGTATGAACTATATTCATTCCAATCAGCCCACCTGTTGCATCTCCTTCATCAAAATCAACAGTGGCTCATACATGCCCCCCCCAGGTTTACATCATGAAGTCCTACTGGTATGATTCGATTGTCCTTTCAAATCCCATGCTATAATTTAACTACCACTGTAAAAGCAGTCTCCTTATCCCAGAGTACTTTCTGATTTCATTCTTCACACTTGCACATCCCATCCTCAAACTATCTGTGTCTCAATACAAATTGGTCTCTTTAATGGAAAGCAGGGAGCTGTTGAGGCAGCTCGCTCTGTACCATGCCCGAGTGCTAGATTGTTCGGAATCTAGGGCAGCTATTATGTGAAACCACTACTAAGCACAGCAAAGTCCTGCATAACCAATGCAGTCCAATGTTCCCTCCAAATTCAGGTTACTTTTCAGTTGCTATGACAAAGCACCATGGCCAAAACAACTTATAGAACAAAGGGTTTATTTGGGATTACAAGTCCAGAAGAATAAGAGTCCATAAAAGTGGGGGAAGAGGCAAGCGCATTATCAGGAACATCCTTTACCATAAGCACCAAAGCAAACTACAAGCAGCATAAGTCTTTCCAGGGACACACTTCCTCTAACAAGGTTACACCACCTAAATTCCCTAAACAGTATCTCCAACTGAGGATGACATGTCCAAATGCCCCAGACTATGGGAGACATTTCTTGCCCTGCAGGTAAACCTCAGAACTACCATGGCCCCTATTCCTAAGCAGGCTGTTGGAAGAACCCTCTCTAATGAGGCTCTGCCACCACTTCTCTGGCTTCACCTCCAAGGTATCACACAACACTGAATACTCTCTTCACAAAGTCCCACCAATCCTTTCTTCCTCTGCTTCTGGTGTTGCCTGATTCTGACTGACTGGCCCCTCCGATGTTTTGGGGTCCTTCCTCTGTTCCACTGCAGAGCCCTCTACTGCACAGGGTGGACAGGACCCTGTCTGAAACACCTGCACATAAACAATGTAGATTACACAATGAAAATTACATTAGCAAAGAATGAACTTGGTGTGATGACTGCTTTTAAATATCAACTTCCCACAAGTTTGAATCACCCTCACATCAGCAGCCTAGGTAAAGGAAAACTAAATCATTTGCCTTTTGCTCAGTTGGCCTTGCCTCTTGCTATCAAATTAATTCACCTTGTTATAGCCATTGCTGATTCCTTCTCAGACATTAGAACCAGCATTTCCTGCCTGCCAATGTTGGCTGAGGACCAGTGGTTCTCCAGGAATCCTCCAAGTCTTTGGCATCAGAATGGGACTGTTGAGGCACCAGGTTCTTGGTCTTCTGTGGTGTGATGTAGTTGTTGCTACTATTTCCAGAGTATTGATTGAGTAAGCTGATCTAATACATTCTTTTTATAATTATAGTGGAGGAGACTGTTCCTCTAGAAAACCTAAACTATTACAGATAGTAACAAAAACTTTAAAACAGCTGATCTTGGAACCCCTAAGGCAAGCTTTAAGCTACAGTTCCATTATTCCTGGATGCTGTAAGAACTAATTTGCAGAAGCAGAACTCTCATGCTGAAGCTCAACTTGTGCAAAGGCTGTTTTCCATTTAAATGAAGATATAGTAGGGTATACATCTACCTGACTTCTGTGCAACCAACAGATGGATGAGATGTAATGGAAAGCTCTGCTCCCTACAGAAAGATGGCAAATCACAGAACTAAAGCCATCTAAAGCACATTACAAGTACCTAAAAGTTATTTAGAGACACAGAATGCAAAGAAAGCTACCTGGGTGACCCATGCAGATGCCTACAGAGAGGGCACTGGATTAGCTAGAAGGGGAAGAGACTTTCCAAGTGCCCTGGGTTACTTGAATGTTGACATTGTGAACTAAAACTAAATCTCAGAAGTGTATGTAAAATTTCCATAAGCCCAGAACCTTTCTATCCCAGCTGCAAACTGCTCTTAACCCTAGGAGTCTGGCTCCCAAGCTGTCCAAGTTAACTTTGTGCTCAGCAGTAACAGGCCTACAGAGAAAAGGCTTGCTGGGAATGAGCCTTAGTAACCATTATGTGACTAATTCTTAGAACTGTAACTCTTATTTACAAATCTCTGCCATAGTGCCACATCATTCCTGACATCTGCAGCAGGACACATGTGGGTCTCAGGCATATTTCTCTCCCGTGCCATACTGAAAATTCTAGTCTGTGAAATCTCCTCTTAACACATACATATCCCAAGTCTTTACATTTGAAAGTTTAGAGAACATCATCAAATTTGGTGAAGACAGTAAGAAGAAATAGGAAGAAGCATATATAACAACTTTTCATCTCCAAAAAGCAAAATTACTTTGAAGAGCCAGGCATGGTGGTTCATACCTATGATCACAGCACTTTGGAGGCTAGGGCAGGAGGACCATAAGTCTGTGGCCAGCCAGGATATATATCAAGTTTCTGGGCTACCTGGTGAGACTCATTCTAAAACAAACAACGAATAGCTGATTTTTGCAAATGTCAAGAGACAAGTACTAAGTGATAAAGAGTATAAACTCTCCTTATACCAAGAGAAATCTACATGGTTCAGGAACTACAACCACACTTTTCTTTGGCTTTTACTAGTTAAAAGGATGTAGGGATGACCTTAAGAATATATGGCAATACTTTCTCTCAAAGAATGGAAATATACCTCCTCTGATGCTACTAATGGAGTAGTAGTAGCTCTTTAGATTTTCTTATGAAACTGAAATTGTTCAAAGAAGGAGGAGGAGGAGGAAGAAGAAAAGGAAGAAAAAGGAAGAAGAGGAAGAAGGAGAAAGAAGAGGAAGAAGAAGAGGAGGAAGAGGAAGAAAAAAAAAAGACGAAAGGAAGAGACCTCCCTCCACTTCCCCAGCATCAGACAAGTTATTAAAGCAACACTCTCCCCACTGCTCTTGTGCCCCCAAAGCTCAAGTGCATCAGGCCTCATCATTCTAAGGGTACAAACTAAAGAGACAGAAATGGAAGGCATTTGGCAGAGGGTGGGGGGTGGGGAGGTTGGAGGAGTTGGGGGGCAGCACAGAGCAAGCCAGTCCAACCTGTCTGTCAGGTTGCTGATACAGAAAATGGCCACAAACACCAGTGTGCTGAACGAAACACTGTTTCCCACCTGTATCACCATCTCACCACAGACAGGGCTTATGAACAACTTTAAAGATCCAGTCTTACAATTACAGAGGCAAAGAAACAAGCAGTGAGGGTGGGGGCACTACTCATGAGAAAAAATAAATTCAGCTTTCTATTCCTAATCTAAAGAGGCTCTGCCACGCAATCAGACCCAGAACACTCAGACCAACATCAACCCTGCTATTTACGAATAACATGGGGGGTGAAAACATATCAAGAATAAGTACAGAAGAAAAGTCCAACACTTTTTAATGAATTAGGTCTGTATATCAGAATTGCTACTGGATCTTTTAGGGAGAAAGCAAGTCAATGGGGGAGCGGTGGGGGAAGCACACATCTATATGAAAGAAATTACAGAACACTTTTGAGGGACAAAACAGAGGCCTGTCTAGATGCAGAACTGAACTATGATATTTAAGGGCAAGAAGACATTTCTCTATACATAAATTATGACCATTGTGACCTTCATCCTCTTTGTACTTTCCACTCTACCTTTCACACAGTACTTATTTTCCTTTTTACGGGTATTCTTGAAAATTTAGAATAGAGTCTTACGTTTTTAAATGGTTAAATCAGCCTTTTCATTTTGAATCCATGGGGCAAAGAGGGCCAAAATGTAGGAAAGGGGGTTTAGGATGACCACAAGTACCCAGGGGCACAATTTGTACATGTCCCTCATTTTGCCAGTATGACCCTCAGTGGGTTGTATCCTAATTGAGGAGCATTCTAGGCTCATTTTCCACAGAGGTGGCCATCAATATGGACAAACTCTATGTGACACAGTAGTCCTTGGAGATCAAGCTAACAATGTGTCCTGGCAATCATTAAGTCATGGGGGTAGGGTGAGAGAGTCAAGTATGTGTGGAAATAGTGTTGCAAGAGAGAGGGGGTGAGATCAAGAGTAAGGAAGAGGGGTGAGGAGGGGAGGGATGTGGGTAGTAGAAGCAGTAGGCTGCAGGTCAGGGAGTTGAGAGGACAGAAAGCATGAGGCAGGTCAAAGGTGGTCAGAATGGAACAGTGGGCCCTGGAGAAGCCAGCTGTGGTAGAACACAGCAGGTGCATGTGTGCAGTATGGCAATCGTATATAGTACATTTAATGTATCTCTTTAAAAAGCAGATTCATTGCCACCATGTTCAGAATAAGTGAGGACCCTGCAGACATGGTGGATAGTAGCCAAGCAGATCACTATTGTTTGGGTAAAAGAATGTGCCATCCCATTATCTAAGCTCAGGGATCTGAAGCTATGGAGGATTTGATCTAGACAAACTGACAATACACCACCTAGGACCACAATAGTGTGTGGCTACCTTCACTTCAGCCACATCAAAGGTCCAGTGAAGAAAGACAGGAGGCTGCCAGATCACCCACCAATAAGAAAAGAGCAGGTGGGAAGGAAAATACCTCCAAATTCAATCTAACGAAATCTAGTTCTCCCCTGGTATCTGTAGTGCTAAGGTTCCAAGACTCCTCTTGGGCATAAAAATTTCACAAATGCTCAAGTCTCCATCCTCTTGCATTTGCATATAACCTAACATCACTTTAACACACCTCTAGATTACTTAATACAATGCAAATACTAAATATTAGTTTATGCTTTTTGTTTGGGGACTAATAAGAAGAAAATACTGTATGTTCAGTACCATTTTTTTTGGTATCTTCAATCCATGGTTGGTTTGTTCTCAATAATAATCCACCTGCACCTTCCTATCCTGCCTGCATCCCATTAGAAATGCCCCAAAGTAACATTTCTTTCAGGACTTATTTCATGAAAAGCTTACACACCTACCTCAGGACCACTGGGATGGCTGACATAACAAAAGAATAAGCTATGGTTTGGGTCTCTACCTCGATGGTGGGAAGAACACAATATAGCTGCTATGGGAAAAACTGGCAGTTCCCTAAAAACATAAAATTACTATATAACCTACCTATTCTAGTTCTGAGAATAGATCCCAAAGAGCTGGAGCCAGAAAGGTGACTCAGGAGGTAAAAGTGCTTGTCACGAAAGCTCCCTGGAACCCACTGTAAAAAGGCAGATAGGGTGGCACAGAGCTGTAATACAGCACTTATGCAGAAGACTCCACCAGAAAGCTCAAGGCCAGCTAGCCTGAAGCATACAGAGCAGCAACAGAAACCACAAGAGGCCTTTAAAACAAGATAGAAAGAATACTGACTCCCCAAAAGTTATCCTCTGACCTTCATACTCATACCAGATTGTGTACACAACCACCAAATTAAATAATTTTGTATTCGAAGAAAAAAGAATCTGGGGGAGTAGAGGTAAATATAATTAAATAAATATCAAAGGATTAACAATAAAAAATTAATTGAAAGCAAGGTCTGGAGCTATTAGCATGCCCATGCAGCATCATTTTCAACAGTGTAAAGGTGGAAGCAACGTCAGTATTTATGACCAGATGAACAAATAAACAAAACGTGATAAATAAACACAATGGAGTATCAGTTGGACTTAAGAAGGAAAGTCTAATGCATGAGACAATGTGGATGAACAACCTAAGTATATAAGCCAGACACACAGACAGACAGACTGGCATGCACACGCGCGTGCACACACAGAGCTAAAATGATATGTGTATTTTATTATAAGTTTAAAACAAAGATTAAACTTACCTAAAAGCTAAAAAATGTCATAGGAACTTTTTGACCCCTATATGATACAACACAGACTCAATGCTAGACTAGACCATGGCAAAATACATAACTACTGTATGCCTCAATTTGCCCATCTATAAAATGAGTAACATCTCTAATTCAACTCCTCACTAAAAGATACCCAGGTGACCTAATGGGCCAACATTGCTCCAGAACCCATTACTGAAACTATACTAGTGGGTGGGGCTAAGGGTAAAGAACACAATCAGGGTGATGGGGGCATAGAAATAGAATGCCTCACTCTGTGTGTGGTGGTGGTGGTGGTGGTGGTGGTCCTGGTGGTAGTGGTGGAGGAGGAGTTCCTGCACTGTATTAAAAATCTGGGAGAGCCACTGTGGCCTTTTAAGTAATTAAGGTGCACTGTAGTAAACAGAGCAGAGAATAACACAATCATAAAGAAAACTAAGAGGAAGAAAAAGATCTGAACTTGGCACTCTCCTTTAGAGGACCCGTTACATCCCACAACACCTGCCTATCAATAGCTTCCATGGACATCCCAGGTATAGGATTCTGTCTCTTGATTAGAGCTGAGGCACTCCCACACCTCTGATCTGCTGCTGCTGACATAACCCAGCTGCCCATTTGCTTCTTTAAAGCAAAGACATAAATGAAACCCAGGCACATACAGTATTCATATCAATGATAATTGTATACTGTTCCCATTTTCTGAAAATGCTATAAAAATGTTCAATGATACTAAGAATAACACTGCAAGATCTCTCAGCACCCTTACAACACTGTTTTTCTTTTCTAGTACAAACTCCCTCTGGGGGGAGCTGTTTGAAGAAGGCTGAATGTTTTCTGTTGTTGCTCTACTTCACTTATTTATTTTGGTTAAAGAAAATCAAAATAGCTAATCCAGGAAGAAACTGGTCAATAAATCTGAAAGTCATTTTGAGCAGAGCTTCCACTGCCCTTCTGGCCTGCAAGTCCCTTCCTGTGAAACCGACCCTAGCAGTGCCTTTATTTCCCTGTTCATCAATTAAAGCCTTCAGTGCTTTATATATACTGGCATTTCTGCTTAGTACGTTTTAAGTATTTATTTGTCTCTGAAAAGCATAGAGCATAAGCCTTTCATTATCTAAGGGAAATAGCAAGGCTTGCCCCACCTTAGAATTTCCTAAAGGACAAATGAAACCATTTTCTAAAATGAGAGACAGCCCTAAATGACTTCCTTCTTTGCCTTGACGCTCAATTCTACTCTCAGGTGTTCTTAAAACCATTACACTTGCAGAATATAAAGATATTTTTAAAAGGCAAAGGTGGCGTGAATGTAGGCCTGGTGCACCCAGAGAATTTGGTGATCTGTCTCAGTAAGTGAAGCTTATTCATGAGAGCACTGCAACTTCAAACAAAACAAAACAAAACAAAAAACAAAACAAAACAAACCAAAAAACCAAAAAACAAAAAAACAAAACAAACAAACAAAAAAAAACAGTCCTGGACTTGTTTGAGTCAGCTCAGACAGCTGGGACCAAGTTCCACAGACTCCACGACTTATAGAAACTTAACAGTGTTTCATATAGTTCAAACGCTAAGAATCATGAGGATTAACAGACTTTTGTCTTATGAGACCTCACAGGTTCATGGATGACATGTTCTTAACATGGAGTTACACAGTGGACATGCAAACCAGCTCTTTGGGGCCTTCATATTCATGAGAGCTCCAATGCTATGACCCAATCACTTCCCAGGACTTCACTTTTGAAACATTTGAATTCCAGACCATGGTCAGCCCACAGCTATGGCCTGTAGAGCATATGCCAGGGTTAAAATCCAGTGGTCTAAACCTACCAGGCAGCCCTGACAAGAGGCAATGTTCAGGACAGTGAGGCCAATGTGAGATTCTTCACCAAGTCCACTGATCTCCCATGTGCTGGCCCCAGAACTCGAACTCCTCATGCCTTGCCTCCTGTAGCTCTTGCTCAGCTTCCCTTCAGCTTCATCGCCAATACCCAAATGTTGTTCCTCAGCTAAATGCTGCCTGTACTGAGAATGCCCTGTGCTTTCAGATTCTGGTGGCCTGTTTCTCTGAGGCACTTGGCACTCTGTCTTGACCAAGTTCTAAAGCATGACATAAACACAGGAAACTGAAAAGCACCAGATCCTAAGCCCTGCTTCTGACATCAAATGTGTGGCCTTTTTCCATACCAGGCTCCCACTCACCAACTCTCTAAATACCAGCCAATGCATTTATTCCCAGCAAATGCATTTATTTTGCCACCAAGATGTCACAGGCCATGGAGCTCTTCCCACCTGAAAGACCATCTGTGACCTGAGGCTTCCTGTACATGTGACCAATACAAACCAGGAGTTCCTGTGACTCTTCTCTGGTGTAAGGGTAGTTACAGAACTCAAGGGGGGCACTCTTCTTATAATGACTAGGTTTCCTGCTTGTTTATAAAGATATAACCAGAAACAATCAAATGAAGCAGCAGCATAAACCAAACGTAGGAGAACTAGGTAACGTCCATGTTCTCTCCAGTGTCCTCCAAGCAACTTCACCAACCCAACCAGGGAACTCAAATCTCACTGTATCAAGCTCATGTCCAGCGAGTGGGGCTGAAACTTCCACATCATTGGCAGTCTTCCTGTGACCAGCCTGTTTGGGGGTACTTGGGTCCCAGGATAAATCAACTCACTGGCATAAACTTGAGTATGTTAGGCAGGGGCAGAAAACAGTCCTGTCATTCAGATAATTCCAAGGGTTTAAGACACCTGTGCCAAGAACCCAGAACAAAAACGAATATAACATTGTATTCTATCAAACCAGGCTTGAGACACTGTCATTTACAACATAAAGGGTGGCTAACACCCCAATACACACTCCCAACTAATCAGAATAAAGTGTTGCTGTGAAGAGACACCAAGACCAAGCCAACTTATAAAAGGAACCATTTAACTGAAAGCTTATAGGTTCAAAGGGTAAACCCACAGTCATGGTGGAGAGCATGGCAGCTCACAGGCAGATTGAAGCTGAGGCAGTAGCTGCTGAGAGCTTACATTTTATCCACAAGTTAGAGGCAGAGAGAGCAAGAGGCTGGGAATGGCTTGGGCTTTTGAAACCTCAAACACTTCCTCCAACAAATCCTCAAGGCCACACCTTCTACTCCTTCCCCAAACAGGTTCACCATCTAGAGACCAAGCATTCAAATATGTGAGCCTATGGGGGCCACTGTCATTCAAACCACCAAAGATGGCTTGATAGAATTGCCAGAAAATTCTTGGAGGCCAAAAGAAGGAAGTTTGAGCCCCAACACTGGCTCCAAATTATACATTACAAAGACACTGTTGCTTGCTTGCTTGCTTTCTCAAGAGTTAATTCAAATGGGCCTGTCAATCACCTGGCTAGAAGAGCACCCCTTCATGAAAGTTGACAACAACAATTAACCTTTTAATGAGATATATGTACACATACATCCCAGAGTCCTTCCCTCCATGCAAGTTCTTAACCAGCCTCACTGCTAAACCCCCTAAGCCAGTCAGCTTGTTAAGAGTTCTAACTCAAGTGTAATCTGCTTTCCCTCTCTGATTTCTGGATACTGACCAAAAACGCTAAGCTTGCCAGCCAGACACTCTGGGCATTCTTACTTACTGTCTCTGAAGAACCTGCCCTGCCCCTCACTCTCCCTTATGTTGTTTCTCTACTAAGCCTGCCTGCTTTCTGCAGTCTAACTCATGAACTGTAACTTCTTTCTCCCCCTTTCTATTTCCAGATACTGGACCAAATCCTAAGCAACTATGGGTACTGTTGACTCTTTCTCTAAAGAAACCGAACCACTGCAGTGCAATTGTGTACAGCCCTCGACTGCTGAGCCAACCTGCTTTCTTGACTTTCTTCTTTTCTATCCTCTTCTTCCCAGCAACTGTGGGTTTACAGCTTGCCTTCCCTGTTGTTTTTCTCTCTGTAATAAAATGGTCCTCGAGCTTCTTTTTGAGTCTATTTTTAAGCACTTTTATCAATGAATCTAAGAACCCACAAAAAAGAAACCCTAATTCCTGTTTTCACACTTCCGTTTTAAGAAAATACAAATACATCCTTGAAGTGAGGGCACTTCTCACAAAGCTGGTGGAAGCCTGTACAGCAATCTATCAATACAGCAGTATTTGGAACCATCCTCGGCATAGGATACTGGTCCAGGAAAATATAGCACTGTTCAGAGGATTAGTACACATCAATAAAAGGAAGTGTCCTCCACAAATCCGCAGACATCTTAGCAAAATGGCAGAATACATTTCTCTTGTTATAAAGGCAACAAATTTGGGCAACAGCAGTCATCCACTGTAAACTAATACAGAGAATGAGAAAAAAGGGAAGAACAGAAACTTCTGTAGACAACATTAAGTGCAGATAGATTAACTAAATTAGAAAATCACCACCTGCAAACTCCCCATATAGACCCTGAACCAGGCAGGAGAACTAGATACCTACAGAATCACCCTACAGGTATGTCTGGGACATGTGCTTGTAGGTGAAGCAATGTAACAGCTATCCCTCCAGTTCATCAGGTTTAGCATCACCAACAAAGAATCAACCCAACATTACTTTGTCCCCTGATGTGATACCAATTAGCAACCATTAATTAGGAAAATTGTTTTTGGTGCTAGACAACCACTATGCCACTGAGCAAAATAACCATAATATTATCCCCAGACCATAATAATATGTGCGGCCCAATTTAATAAAAGTTAAGGCATCAGATAAATCCAAAATGGAAGTGTTGTACAGGACAGCTGATTTGGGTAGGATTACTAATAAGGAGAAACAGACTAGAAACCACAGGCATACCAGAACTAGATGATAAAACCTTACCGCTGAAGACAACATGCTTTGGCTGCAAGACATAAAGAAATCAAGCTGGAAACGATATGAAACGTCCTCTCTGCTAACCACATTTCATATAGCAAAAGGTGTTACACAGGCCACTGGGGGATTTGGGGATAGATTATCACTGTTCGTATCCTTGCAGGCAACTCTCATGCTATAATACCAACCTTCCACACAAGATGTGCCCAGTGTTGCAATGTCACAAAAGTTATAGAGGGGAACCAACTACTTTGGAATGTTTGAAGCCTGTCCCACAAGAACAAATTCATACATAGTGCTATAAGCCTGGTTAAAAGACCAAGGCTCCACTGGGGTGGTGGCACATGTCTTTAATCCCAGAACTTGGGAAGCAGAGAGCTCCAGGCCAGCCTGTTCTGCAAAGCAATGCAGGGCAGCCAAGACCACATACCTAAAAATCCTGTCTCGGAGGGTTAAGAAAAAAAGTCCATGGCTCAGAAGCAGGCTCCAGGGACGAACCTAATACTGCTGTTCTGTTCTGTTAAGAGGACATGTTGTCAAACTGCTTTAAATATTTACACTCAGATCCACAGGTTAGTGTTGCCCTCAACCTTGGCCAGAGAAGCTTCTCTCTACAGTTAATGAAGAGATCTGGGCACAGTGATAACAATTAGTATCAAGTGCTCAGTCCTAAACAAGTCATCTATATCATCGCTCCCCCAATTAGAGAACATCTTAGAAAGGAGGACAGAACAAACCAAAGGGATGAAGCATCCTTTGACCTGACAAATGCTGTCTTTAGAACATGACACAACCACTGTACCCATGAACTCAGCTGCAGTTACCTATGCAAGATCAAGTCAATAAGATGGGTCAACATTGAACAGGCAGCACAAACTCGATCAGTGGGTTACTACCAACAAAAAAGAAGACATAAAGGGGCTTGGGGTACCTAAGAGAGAGGGAAAGGTGATATATTATCACATGGTTTACATGTGAAATTGTTAAAGAATAAAAGATATTCTGTTTTAAAAGAAATCACAGGTGCCACCAGACTACATTTTCAGCATGCTCTGCTACAACCAAGCAGAAGTTCTAATATGTTCATGGCAAAGCACCTCAGACTTACCATAATCACTCATCATTAATACTGTCTCCAAGCTAGCCTTTAAATCCTCATAGCTATATTCAGCACCCATTCTCTGAACTGGACCAAGACCTCCCTCATTGCTGTGCTGCAATTCCACACTCCTATAACACTCCCCTTCCTTTCCACAGCACCTCTGCAAGTGCTGCTCCTCCCAGAAACATCCTCTCCTATAACTCCTACATATCCTTCATTCTCAGTTCACATCCTTGTTTCTCAGGGAAACCCACATTCTTGATGGTTCTCACTTGGGAGTCTGTGCCATAAACTTAGGAGTATTCCCTACCTTCACAGCAGTTTGTAAATGTAACAGTGTTTACACGAGACTGGATTCATGGCCTTCTCTTCCCTAGCAAATAATTCTCAAAGCAGTATCTTCCTCAAAAGGACTTCTGGGCTGCTGAGAATCTGAGGCCACCCTGGACTACAAGGTGAAAAAAACAAAATAGAAAACAAGCAAGCAAACAAACAAACAAAAAAAAACTATTTGCTAAACCACAACAATAGCATCTGAGGAGACGCTATTAGAAATGGAAAAACCTCAGGCCAAAGTGCTGTAAAAGCCCACTGGGTCTCTGACATACACTCAAGTGTGAAACCCCCGTGCTGAACTACTAGGCCTAGGTTCTGTAACATCAAGGCAAAAGTCTGATGTTTCTGTACTCCATGCTGTGCCTTGCTGCCACCATCAACAACTGACAATGTTAAAGACTGAATGAAATGCGCTACTCAAATGGATGACTGGTAAAAATCCTTGCTATAGCTTCATAAATTCCCTACATATTAATTCTCAACACCTATGTCTCACCTTGGAAGCCGTCCCTAAGTAAATCAGCACTGAAACTGTTGTCTAGGGACCTGAGTTCTAGCCCCAAATCACAGCCTTTCTGGGTAGAATGAACTTTGGCTCTCTAAGAGTAATAAAGGTGCTAGTCTCTTATGTTCTTAATTTTCTCACCCACAAAATAGTAATAATAATCATAATACCCATATTGGCCATGGCAGGATAAGAATTATATCTAGACATACAGTTAAACCCTAAACTAACTTAGACATTACTGCTACCACAGTAATAATTACTCAACTGTGAAGGGTTGCCTACTTGAATATCATCTCTTTTCAATACACAGAACACCTGAGGCTAGTTCTTCCATCCTTGCAGAAAATAATCAGATCTACAAAGAAACCCATACCTAAACTTCTAGCTACCCAAAGCCCTTCTAGAGCTTCCTGGCTCCTCCTCCTGGTAATAGCTGAGATGTAGCAGGAAAGCTTCACCCTACCAACCCCTTCATTCCATCAGCTGAACTCACTTTCCTAAGTACCTACTAACCTGGGAATCAAACCCTGGAAACTCAGCCACATAGTAGTTTTCATTGAGTATGCTTCCTTGGGTGGCCAGGATTCAGAAGGAGCTCACAGAGAGCTATTTTTAGCCCAATTTTGGTACTTGGTAAAGTATTAATAGTAGCTATTATATCCCTGCTGCACAGCTCAAAAACAACAACAAAAAAAGAGGACGTCGCCTCCTCTGAGAAGCGGAGGGCCTCCCTCCAGATAGCCAGGTTGTGAGGACCCAACTGACACCCGCCCTGTGTGGTCACTGATGCTGTGCCTTCCTGTGCTTGGCCCTAGTCCCCACAAGGCCAGAGGGCGGTGGCAAGGGAGGGGGCTCGGTGAGCCTGGGCACTGAAGCATGGCATCAAAAGGTATCCACCGGGGATGGCAACATTCGGCTGCAGAGTAATCTTCCTGCGGAGAAAACAGTCGGGGCGAGGAACCTGCCAATGGCTACTGTATTTTTATCCTATTTAACCAGCACTGTCCCCAAGGGTGTCCCCGCGGGGCACTCTCCAGGATCACTAGCCGGGGCCAGAGCCGGTTTCCCAGATGCCATGGACGGCATAGCCGCTCAAGTCACCGGCGTAGGCAGCTAGGTCTGCGGAGTTTCGGCGAACCCGATCACCGCGTCCTGGGCAAAGGCCCCTCCACTAGCCACCGAGTCCGACACCAGGCCTATGCGGAAGCGGGCTGCAAGGCGGCCAGCCGCTACCCAAGTGCAGCCTCGTGGAAGCGGGGACCCGGTTCCTGGCCCTGCGCAGCCTACGGCTCGGCCTCAGCGCCCGCTCCCTGCCGCGCGGGAATGAATGGGCTCCCGCCCACCGCGCTCGCACTCACAGGCGGCGTAGGCGAGCAACGCGATGCCCAGCAGCAGCTTCATCCTCCTGCGGTTGACTGAAGAGACCAGGCGCAGCAGCCCCTTGCTCAGCATGCCCGGGAACCGCACCGGCCCAGGGCCTGCCGCCCGCCAGCCGCTGCACAAAGCGGGGCGGCCCGAACCCCGCCCCCGCGCACCCGGCTTCCTGCCGGCCGGGCCACTGCGCTCGCGCGGCCCCGTCACGGCCTCCGACCCCGCCCACAGCTGCGCCCCGCCCTCCTCCTCCTCCGCCTCTCCTACGCAGGGCAGTGCCTGAGTTTTCCAGAATGATGTCAATCAACCCGGGAAGGGCGGGCACAACGGGCAGCGCGGAGCGCGCTTGCGCAGGCCTAAGTGCTTTTCTGCTTTCACAGGCGGACCAGTATTTAGATGGTTGACAAGGGTCATCCCCTAAGACACTTGCGCTTTTCCTACCCTTAAGCCAGCAACACTGTTGACCTGAGCTGTTGGAGCTGAACAAACTGGTTTACTGTAGTTAGTACATCTTGTCATCGGAACAGTTGGGTTTCTGTGAATGAGGCGCTCAAGAAGTTGCCTGGCCTTCCAAGCTGTTCTTTTTACTTAAGTTCAAACAAGGCAGGAAACTGATAAATCCCAAACACTGCTAGTGAATCGATAGCACTTCTTTACGATCCATACCAGTTTCTTTTCTTTTTTTCTTGATTTCTTTTTTCTTTTCTTTTGCTTTCTTTTTTATTTTTTATTTTTATTTGGGTACAGGGTTTCTCTGTGTAGCCTTGGCTGTCCTGGACTCTCTAAAGACCAGGCTTGCCTCAAACTCACAGGGATCCACCTGCCTCTGCCTCCCAGTACTGCCATTAAAGGCCTGCGCCACCACCACCTGGCTTCACAGCAGTGTCTTTTAAAGACAGCACATATTATCATGAAGGCTTTGCTCATCTTAGGAAATTGGGACAAATCATGGTCAAGGGTGACATGAGGCAAAAGAGGAACCATGAGTTTGGAGGAAGTTGATACCGGGCTGAGTATGATCAAAGTATGCCATGTGCTTATATTATTATGCCGTGATGAAGCCCATTGCAATTATTATATGCCAATAAAATCCCACGTTAAAGGAAGAAAGAGGTAGATAAAATTAGGTGGTTTGCCAGAAAACAACAACAAAATCTTTACTGTGTGAATTGTGATGCTGTGCTGTCTGTCTGAGATACCTGAATTCATGTCTTTGCATTGTTTATGTGAGGTAGTGTCTCATTGTAGCCCAGACTGGCCCCAAGTTCAGAATTGTCCTGCTGCAGACTCCCAAGTGTTGGGATTAGAGATGTGCATCTCAGCCTTCTAGTCTGAATTAATTCCCTAGATATTTACTGAATGCCTACCACGAACAAATGGGGCAAAGTGTCCACAGGTATCCAGCTCTTCACTGGATCCAAAGAGCAGTTTGGTTGTGTTAGGTCCCATCTTCCAAAGGGATTTGGGGCTGCTGATTCAGCCATCGTAAGTGTCAGGCAGAAGGCGTCAGTGCTTCTGACCTCTTGCAACTCAAATTGCTTTGCTAAACTCAGTCATCAAACACTCTACTTTGGTTGTAGTAAAATTCCCCAAGACAAAAAAAGCAAAAAACAAAAAGTACAACAGGATATATATATATAATTTAAACTAGTTAACTTAAATATCTTTCCCTAATAGACCTTCCCTGTAACTCACTGACAATCTCTAAGAGACCCACAGATCAGTACCTTTAAGAAGAATCATGTGGTGTTATCCTTACCTGCTTCTTGCAAGTCTAACAACCTGCCTCTGAAGTAAGCAAGGAGGAAGTCTGATGACCAAAGGCCTGACATGGGAACTTACTCCTGGCTTCCCAGAGAAGCCATTCCCCAGAACAGACATATTTGCAGCAAATCAGCTGTCTGCAAGTAGAACTTTTCTCATTATTGACAGTTGGGGTTTTGATTAAGTCTGCAGATTAAAAAAAAATTGGTGGGGAGTCATGTGTGTGCACGGGCCAGTAGAAAATAGAAGAGAGCATCAGATGTGAAAATTAAACTCTAGTCCTCTGCAACAGCAGCATGTGAATTTAGCCAGTAAGCTATCTCTTCAGCATCAAGTCAAGGCTACACAGAGAAACCCTGTCTCGAAAAACCAAAAAAAAAAAAAAAAAAAAAAAAAAAAAAAAAAAAAAAAAAAAAAAATTCATAGATTTTTTTCAGAAAGCAGCGGAGGTCAGAGATCCTTCCATTTTTGTTAGAGTCCTATGGTTTTATATTAGAGGTGAATAGAAAATATTTTGTTGATATGTGTATCAGGCAGATTTCAAGTTTATTCTATTGTGTGTGTGTGGGAGGGGGGGGAAGGTTTAAGTGATTGACATATATAAATTTGAATTGACCAGAAACTTTTGTTCAAAAATCCTTAAGCCCAGCCTTTCTTCCTGCTAGGCATGATTGCCAACTCCTGGCTACTTGCGTGAAGTGTATAGAAATATTGCTAACATCACCACCACTGAAGTTGATACTGTTATCCTTATTGCCACCGAGAAGGTGTTGGAGTCTCAAGATCATGTGTGCCCAGGGCATATAAGAAGGCCCGAGGGAAGGAAGATGTAAAGGGGCCGCTGGGCTTCTCCTGACCCTGGCAGGTCCTTCTATACACTCCCACCTTCCTTTTCTCACCTACCACATCCCGCCTCCCCTGTAGATTCAGGTCTGTTGCCCCACCCCACCTTGCCCTCACAATCAACCCCTTCATTCTTCCAATGGATGTGTTCACAATATTTTTAGGCAAATTAGTAGTTATAAGACACTCTTCTTCACACTTAGGCTAATTAAAAAGTGAATCATAATATGGCTCCTTTCCTAAGGGGGAAAAAGCCTGAGGGGTCTTTTTAAAAAGTCATTTATTAAACTTTAACAATGAGCTAAGAACTGTAAGGTTTCACGTGTTACCACATTTCATTTGGTTATTTTCAAATTTTAAATACAAATGAGATATGTGCTATGAGATATTAAACATGTGCCACACAACAGAGTTGGTACTGAGAGGTTTATTATATGAGCATGGGAAGGGAAGGAAGGAAGGGGCCAGAGAGAGAGAGAGAGGAGGGGAAGAGGTAAGAGAGAGAGGTAGGTGGGTTTCTCCTTTTATAATCCTCCTGGGCAGGGACCCGCCCCATGACAGGTAGGCAATGGCATCAGAAGCAGACTAGGGAAGAATCTTAACATTCCTCCCTTTTCCTATAATTAAAAAATGAGAACATTGGATTGCTTTTTTATATAAGGTCAGTTAAAATATATAAATATAGGTTCATTGGGAGCAGGTCTTTTTTTGCCATGTAAGTGGGAAGAGAGGGAGAAAATAAAGCAAGAGCAACAAAATGTCCTGATGATATGGTGAAGGGGAAGAAAATGCTCTGTCCTGAAAGTTCGGGATAGAGGGCAGGGTATGTCAGTCATGTCCTAAAGCACATAGGGACCCAGGAGTGCTGGCAGAACCTGGAGCTGTTTGTCCCTGGTCTGTAGCACAGCATTTCAGACTTTTGTAAATGGATAAGGGGTGAAAATGTCAATGTCTTTGACTGCTTCCTGCTCATAGTATGGTGGCAACAGGGGGTTAAAAGGCTGACATGTTGGCCAGGTCCCAGAAGAGCAGCAGGCTGTTGCTTTTGCTGTCCGGGGTCTGAGAACATCTGTAGCTAGGAGAGGCAACACAGGTACACTGACACAATCTGTGAGTTCGGACTAGAGCACCTGTGGGTAACTGGTCCTGTCCTGCATGTAGAAAGTCTGACAGGATACCGGAACATATATGTGGGCAGAGGGAAAAGTTAGTAGGTTAGGGAGAAAATTCCCTGTAGGTGTACATTTGAAACTTTTGGGAGAGCAAAGAGCAAAGGCTTGAAAATAAGGAAAGAGACAATGCTTAAAAATATGGGGAGAACAAGAAAAGTTTTAAACATTGGGAACTTCCTTCCATTTTACTCAATTGCTGGTGGTATTTAAAAGTTTAGTTTTGGATCTCTTCATCTGTCCAAGTTTGGTTGCACAATAGTATAAGCTTAGCGGCCCTTAATGTGGGAATGGGAATTTGAAATTCTCTAAAGGCATCCCAGAGGAGCCTAGAGAGGTGGTAAATGGACTATTCTTCATGGGGAGGTGAAGTCAGTAATCCATTTGGGCATCCTCAGAAATGGATTGTGACTCAAAAGACAGGTTCAGTAGCTCGTCATCACTAGCCAGTGATGAAAAGAGTGCAGCTCATCAGATAAACTGGCCTAGGACACAGACACCTAGTGCACTAGGATTTTTTTATGTGACCAGGCAGTGGGGAAGGAACTGTGTTGTCAGTCTCACACAGTGGGACAAGTCCTAGTTGTAGATCAGAGAGAAGCACCAGCCACAGTCATGTAGATCATGGTTGAGTACCTCTGCTCCCAGTGAACTAGGGAGATGTTGACAGTCTCTTGGACAAAGGAAAGCTTTTATGATGACTAAGAAGGGGGAATATATTTAACCAACCAGTGTTAGGTGCAGAAAGGTGGCAATCAGGTAGTTACAGATGGCAGTCCCAAAACCAGTGAAAATGGGAAGGAATCCCATCCTCTGAGATAGGCAATAGGTGAGAAACTTAGGCTGTTGATTAACAGTACTTATCTGGATTCCATTTTACCTGAAAGGTGGATGTCTGTAGCTTACAAGAATCATTTTAAGTTCATAAAGTGAGATAAATTTTAGCATGATCATTTTTTGAAATCTGCAGTTAGACATGTGCACATTATAGGAGAAGGTAGTAGACATATAGCATAGCAGAGGCTTGGGAAAAACTTTGTGGTAAAAGTGTGAATATTTTTGAGGTCAGCTTAAGCAAGACAGAAGCCTTATGGATCTTTTTGGACTTCTGTTGATCAGTAACATAGGGAGGACAGAAATCTCCTGTAGAGCAGAATGGCAAACGCTAATTTTAGCAACGGTACACATCATGAAAGAGTGGCTTCTTTCCTATGTTCAGAAGACAGGAGGTATATAATGCTAGTACAATGAGAGACAGTTTAAGAAAAAAAAAAACAAAGGCAATTTAAAATCTTGTATTTGGAAATATAATAGTGTACCATGATCTAAATGGTTTACCATAGTTAGACTAATAAGGCAGAGCTCCATTGATTAGTGTCAAAGCTCTGGATGGTTAATACAACAATATCATACCACAACTACAGGAAGAAATAAACCATACTTTTAGATATTTTGACCTTCATCACTTGCATTTACCAACTTAAAACACCGTCTTAGATATTCTAGCATTCATAAATCATCTTCTTGGAAGCTTTAAAACATCAGTGAAATTGCTGTGAACAGTCACTGTCCTTTAGTTAAAAGAATGGTGAAAGGAAGTCTGGTAACAAGTTAGACTGTATCTAGACCTGACAGTAGCTCTAGGAGTGAGGCTCAAAATCTGCTTTTCTGCATGTGAAAAGGACTGGAAAGGTATCTGAAGCCATTTATCTTTAACCTGAGGTCTTTGAGCAAGGCAAATCTGTTTGCCTTTCTAAATAAGAGATTAGGTTTTATAGTAGTTTTAACTAGTTGATGAATTGACCAATGAACTAACGGCAGATTGCTATCAAGCTAATATCAGCCGTCAATGTGATCAGAGATCTGAGAAGGATAAATTTTAACTGAAATGAATCTACGTATAATAAAAATGACAGAGATGACTAATTACTCATAGCTCAGTAAATAGTGTCTTAATTATCTCCTGTGGCAGCATGACACCATGGGCAGGGACAGTCGGGCATCAGACACAGAGGGCAAGAATCTGTTTCTGTGGAAGGAGAACATGGAAGAGACTGACCTCACTTTGTTTTCAGCAACGTGAGACAATGACTGTCAGGGTGTCCAGGTTGTCCACAGTTTAGGCTGGGTCCTAGTAGACGAGGAGATGTGGGAAATCTTGCCCAGTGGTCACAATACCATAACTAAGGATTGAAGTCACATACAATTGTGCCCAAATCTTCTGAGACCTTGAATTACTGTTATGATCTGGGAACTCCAGATCATATTTTTATAATATATTCACACAGGTTAAATGACATATTCAACAGATCTCTGACAAGTTTGAGGGTTAGCATATTTGAATTAAGCAGTCTTTGTCTGTATCTAGTTATCTGCTTTAAGCTATACTTTGCAAACAAAAAATTGAGTGTTATGATCTTAATTTAAGTTTGACCTTGAAAATATATTTAATCACATTATTTCTTAGCATGACTAAAAATACATTTTGAATATGTTAAAGGACTTGATCAATTTTTGAGATCTTAATAATTGAAGAGTAGGACTTTAGGTTATATCCCTGTTAATCTGGAGTCTTAAAAAACATAAACACAGTCGATAAAAATAGAACAGAACAGTTTCCTGTATGTTTTATTTTATAAAAGTCCATAGCTTATGAAAGTTTAAAGCATTGTTATAGATTAGTAAAAATAATGCTACGTGTATTTATAAGATAGTGATTCTTAGGCATTGAGAATGAAGGTAAGGAATGACAAATAAGTTCTAACATTGTAAGTAAATGAATGTTTCTAGAATCAGCCATACAGCAGAACATTATACCAAATCCATTGATTAGGAAGCCTGCAGGTGAATCCAGGGTAGCTGGTGACAGGAGGAACAGATTTATTTACTTGTCTAGGAATTAGTAAAGATATAAGTTAGAAATAAAAATATTTTGGATCAAGGTAAAAACATACCTTTGAAAATGTAAAAATCAAAATTAGATAACTTTAACCCTGTAATTAATTGTTTAATCATTGTAGACCAAGGAACAAAAGTCTGAAAAGATAGAAGCTGTATTTAGAGTTTAGTAACGGTTTGAACAGGGCTGGGCACCCATAGTAAAGATGGCGAGCATATCCACCATTTTCCAAAACAAAGATGGTGGCTAGTCATGTGATTGTTCTTAACAAAGATGGCGGCTCGCAATAAATAGCCACCCTTCGTAGCTATGATTTCCCCAAAGCAAAGATGGCACCTAGTCACATGATTGCCCCAGCACTCACGCGGCAGATTATGAGAAGAGCATGATTCTAGAGCAGCAATCTGGGACAGTAAAGATGGCGGAGTCAGGGGCCAGGAGTCAGAGGCTAGAAATGCTAGGTGCCCAGCAGGTGACCCTAGGCAGGTTTGAGCTGTAAGTGGCCTCACCAAGACTCCATAAGACTCCATGGAGCAAGGGCTGAGCCCAGGGGCAGCAGCTGCATACCACCAGCACATGTGAGTCCAAGAGTGCTTGGTAAACCAGCCTAAGCAGGAGAAGAGCTGTGCTCGGGATCCCCTCCCCCCATGAGCCCATTTTTGCGTCCAAGGGGGGAGGAGGAGCAGGTAGTCAAGTAGAAGGGAGCCTACAGGTCTCTGGAATCTGTATGAGCAGGCCATGTGGAAACAGGAGAAAGCCTGGACCATGTGAGTGAATTTTTAAGTATAATTTTAAATTTACCTTAGCAGAGAATCGCAGTCTGATGGTGAGGCTGGTGGTTCCCGGTGGCAGCTGTAAGGTGTAAAGTGGACATGTTCTGAAGCAGCCAACACTGCTGCTGAGCTCCGGTTGTGGCAGAGGTAGTGTTGCGGTGAGAAAAAGTTAGAAAAGTTTGGAACAGAAGGCAAATTTGTGCGGCAGTATGTCACATCGCATCATAGAATGAGTTCCATAGAAAGGAGGCCAGAGTTAGGCAATTCTGGAAGAACCTTCCCTGTACTGACCACTGATTTTAAATTTTAAATATAAATGAGATATGAAATATAAAATATGTGCCACACAGAAGATAAGATATTGAGAGATTTATTATATGAACATGAGGAGAGAGAGAGAGAGAGAGAGAGAGAGA